>JARHVA010001053.1:997500-1547500 GCA_037957365.1 Torreya grandis
AATATGTTTATCTTATATCTTTACAAGTTTTGATTCTATGCCTACTCTCCTACTCACTGACACTAATGTTCAAGACAGACAATAGCATCGACATTACTGTCCTACCCCAACGCAAGTGTCCAATGCCATAAAGTCATTTAATTTTTAAATGAAACATCTCATAATAGTTGACCTAAGTGATTTAATGCAAGTTATTTCTTATAAGATTGGTATCAATACAATAGCAACCCTCATGCATTCACCACTTAACAACCAGATCAAAATAGCACTCAAGTTACTAAAAGATTTTTTATTTTGCCTTTTTCTAATATTAGTCAAAGGAATAGTCCAATTATAGGTCTGAAGTACTAAAAGAGCAGTCATAAGGTCATATTTTTCAAGTTACAAGCTAGATAATAGTTGTACTTGCTTTACACACATTACATGATTTACACACAATCCAACACATAGGGGAAAACTACGTGGATCTGAGTCCCTCTTATCAAGTATTGGTTATGTAGGCAACACTCTTTGACAATGGGGTCATTACGGATTAGCTCAACATTGTGTGTCCACTAACTCATTTTTATGTAAAGTCACTTTAAAGATGAAAAGTTAAGGGTTTACCGTTTCACTAGGAGCGATAGTGTATGACCTAGATTTGAATGCACTAAAGCGAAGATGAAGCCAAACCCAAAAGCATCTAGGTGGTTGCATCCTGTTTTAGTTGATATTTCATACTGGACATTATCATCAAATCCAAATAGTATTGTTGATGTAACTATCTGAGGTCGACGCGATGATTTAGAGAGCCAAACGCACCAGATCCAAAATCTGACAATTGATCTAGAACCATATTATTGCCTAATTTATACCTATACTAGATCTAGATCTACATTAGCATCAGAACCAATTAAGTACTCTCTTTTATGTCATTTTTATATGTAACATAATTGTACTTTTCTTTATTACCTTATCTTAGATTAATAAGTTCGGCGAATGATACATCTGAGTTTAGCACATTAATTGTCTTCTTGTAGATCTAATATTCATCCTTGTGCCCTATCATTTCTATATCCTTAACTCTATCTACCTAAGTAGGATTCCTCAATCCAAATTAGGGCTAAACAGTGAGCAAAGTATGGGTTCTTAATATAGTTGCCGTAGATTTATGATATGATTGTTTTGTGATTTGAAGCTTCAGTCTGCCATGAAAGTTGGATTTTGTTCCTCTAATAGGAAGTGAAAGTTGAGTTTGATGTGGATTTTGGTTAATGGTTACAAATTTTTTTGTGCAGTTATTGCAGAAGACCTATTTGCATTGCTTCTATTTAATTAAGCTTTTAAGAAACTTTTGTTATTGTGTCATTCTAGGTGGGTAGATTGATCCTTATGTATGAAAATATTTTGAAAATTATTGAAATGGCAAGGGACCACCAATTTGTTTTTTACCAATAAAAAAATCCCTAACATGTCCTTTTAAACATTCATTTGTATTGCATGTCAAAATGGGAAAGAATTTCAATGAAGAAAACTAAAATTTCATTGTAATTAGACTTTTTGTTTTATGTATCAACATTTTGATTTATCATTATAGATTTATGTGATCCAAATATAACATGATCTAACATTAACATGATGCATGACATTGAAGATACGTTTGGGCTTTGCTTATGTAGTGGAGAGAAATCGGAGTTAAGATTTGTATACAAAAATATATAAATAAGAAAATGCAACAGACAAAATTGAATAAAAATATAGATAAATGTAGTATTTTTTTGTGTTTGACATTTTAGCATTCACTTGATATATGTTTAGAATAACAAATTTGGTCAATAAAAAAGCACACCAAAGTACTTTAAAAACATTTACACCAATAAGAAAATTCTTGACTTATGTTAAAAACAAGATATAGAAAAAAATCAAATGTTGTTCATTATGCATTCAATGTCATTGGATAACATAGTTGATAATGTTTACTCATTGGTTATTGCTTTTTTCAAATTGTTGCATTGGTGTTTCATAGTGTCATCAGATTTTGTGAGGTGGAACCAACCTTCTTGTGTATATTTTTTATAGGGCATTTTTTTGGTTATGGTGTCTCTTCCTTGACCTTGTGCATTAGTGATTCATTTTTTGTATCATAATCGTCACATAGAACATGTAAAGGATTTAAGCATAGTATTCAAGGTATATGCTTCTTTTCTTCATTGTACAAGTATATGAGACTACTATAGTGTAGGTGAAATACTTTACAAAACAAGTTTTCTTGTTAGTATAAATGTTTTTTTCAAGCTATCTAGTCTACTTCGTTGTTGGTGAAAAGTGTACTTGAGAATATATACTGGGTGTATGGGATATTGTTAGTTACAAAAATCCTCCATCCACATTTGTTCAATTTTTTGTTAATTCATTGTCTTATTTCTATGTTTTTTGGTTATGCAGATCCCAATCTTGGATGTTTTGGTTGGATAGACAAAAGATAGCCATGAAAGTGGTTGGTATAAGTGTGTTGAGAATTTATGTGCCTTGTCTTGATTTTTGAAGGGTTTAGGTGTCTAGCTCTGAAAATCAATTAATGGAAACTATAAAAATGTGGAATTGATTGCCATTTATTTCATGAAAGTTTCCATCTTGCTTCTTTTAAATTTAATTTACAACAAAATATTGAAAAAGTCAAGTGCCATGTATGGTGTGATTAAACACATTGAATAATGCACCTAATAACATTTATTGAATATTTAATTCTTCGAAGCCATTTTTATTTTCCCTGTTTCCTTGTGCATTGATGCTTCATAGTGTTGAGGCTCAACATGTTTTGTGTACAAAGTTTACAAGGCTTGAGGTAGAAGCTATTTATGTAGATTCTTTTGAGTTATTTGTAATACATCTTCAATTTCTTGTTGAGTGGAGCTAATGATACTTGTTTCAAAATTGGAATAATTTATTTGTGTTGATAATCAATTCAGTTAATGTGTATTGGAATTTAGGATGTTTTTTAGGAATAATTATAACAACCATTCTGTTTTCAATATTTTTCAATGATCATGATGTGAGTGGGACAATTTCATTTTTTGTATTAATGTGAAGGATGATTACAGTAACAATGTGAAGTAAAATAAATAAATGATTAATGAGCAAATGACAACATCATGACAAGATTCAAAGTTCAGGAAAGGGGTCATAAGGTGTGATGTGAAATATGTAGTCCTCAATGGGACTTGTAATTGTCCTCTTTATATGTATTTTTGACACCCTCCATCATGTTTTGATACTCTATATAACTTGATATTTAACCTTAAATTAGTTTTTTTTTCATATTTACCTTAAGCCTTATTATGGATTATATTATAATGTTCATAATAGAAATGAAAGGTTTTAAAGATAAACTAGATAATATTCACGAGTACATGTAAAAGGTTATTATGTGGTTAGTAATTTTTTTAGTTATGTATTGTTTATTATAATATTGTTTTAGGATGTATATGTTGCAGAAGACCCTTAGAGTAATCGATCTATTGTAGAGAAAAATAGGTTGCTACATCTTTATTACCAATTTGATGCAGTCTAAATTTCTTTGCTACATAATGACTACCTCTATTGTATAATGTTTCTTGTTGAAGGTAAAAGACTATGCTACAAAATAATTCTAGTATAAAGATATATGTCATTATGGAATGCATCATGGTTGCTATAAAATATGTCATATTAGAGTAATTAGTGCATAATGCGATAAAATAAGACTCACTGAGGAAGTTGCTATGGAAGAAATTGTTTGATGACCAAGTGTTGTGGATCATGTTGTTCAAAATAATTCTCCTACAAAGGAACTTATTATCTATTTATAATTGACAAATGGGTCAAGGTTGTTTGAAAATTCAATTGGATTTTGCTGGAAGGAAACTATATGATTCAAATTTACAATGACATCAACAAGAATATATTGTTAATAATGGAAGTGACACTGCACATTTTAGTTAAAGTATTGTTAGTTTTTTATGCCAAGAAAGTCTCCTCAATAATAATTTTTTATTCTATTTGGAAGGAATCTTTTAAGTTAATTATAACGGAATTAGTAATGTAGAAGACATATAAAGAGAAATTGGAAATCAATCAAGTAAGAAATGAAACAAACGACTAGAGGAAAAACATTAATCTATCTGTAGAAGTCTTAATTTGCTAGATCCCCAATCCTATATAATTTAATTGATCCAATAACACTATGTTTTTGTAACATGTTCATGTACAAAGGGAAGTTTCTCATTATTCTAATGGGATATGGCTTGATTGTACATATTGGTTATAGTACAAAATCCATTTGATTAAAGTACATTTTCTTATGTTGTGTGTACTTTAATATTTCATTTTATATGTGAAGTAATAATTTATTTATGGGGTTGAATTATTCATTTCAGTAAATTCAATTCTTTAAGTGATGTGGTTATTCCTTTGATTAATTTCAGTACTCTGTTTTTTTTGTAATTATTTTATTCATTCAAATTAATTTCAATAACATTAAGTCAATCATTTAGCATCGCTGATTGTGAACCTTTTCTTTAGCTATAATAACCCTTATATTTATTAGTCTCATTCTATCACTCCCCTGTTTGAACTCCCCATGAATAGTTTCATTTGCATATAGAAACCTCAGCTGGAAAATAACTTGTAGTCTTGCATATAATTTGCACGTCACTATAAACACCTAATTCTTGCACATGATTAGTTGTATGCTACGGTATTAGTGTGCTTATGTCTTTTGGATCATTAGTTTAAATTATTTTCTTATTGTATTTTTTATTTATGTTTTTCAACATTTGCACCATCTTTGTTTTCTTTTTGCGACTTTCTATTCCTCTCTATGCAACCATCTTCTCTCTCTTTATTCTTATCACTTTCTCCCTGGTAAGTGTTTTATGTTGCTTTGGATATGTTTCCTCTAATGATGTTGTTTAGTCATTATTTAAGTTTCACTAGGGTAGAATTGGTTAGATCCCTACTTTAATCTTGGTTTGATCAAGATCTAATTGGTTTGATCTTGGGCATTTATTCTTTGTGGACATTTTTTCCCTATGTTTGTTTTGTCTTTATTTTTGTCCTTTTTTGTCAGATGTTTATGATTTTTATATGCTAGTTTGTGCACCTATGATGTCTTTATTTGAATTCATGAAGTGTCTAAGTACATGAGCATGTTAATGCATTTATAAAAAAAAGATCGGAAGTTAAATCCAAGGACACATTGCTTTCTATTACTACTGCCATCTTTTGAAGTGTATGAAACCTTTGTACTAAAAGATGAATTTTAAAAGTGAAAGGGAATATTATAGAATCTAAACGTTTCTTTCATCTCCTATATAGGGGTAAGGATTGAAATCTTCATACTATGCTAAATTACTTGCTAGACTCCATGAGTGTTGATTTTCAACTTTTAAAGAACATGGGTATGATTGAGGCCAACACATCATAAATAAACCCATTTATTTATGCTCTTTCAAGGTGATTTTAGACTTAGGGTTTTATGGAAGGAGAAGAAATTATGAGTTACCCATGAGAAGTAATTTTGGATGATCCATATCTCTATTCGATAATATGAGAGGTTTTTGACAAGTAGGAGAAGATGTAAGCACATGAAATTTTTTAGAAGAATTTGGATTCATTTGATACAATTTTCCACAAGGAGGATTGAAAATAACCCTATTCTGATAGAGTAAATTTGATCTTGGATGATTTATGCAACTTTTTAGATCACCCTCAACTTTATGGGTCTATTTTGAGATTACTTCGTGACTTGTTTTCAGCCTTCGAAGACACATAGGTAAGTCAAAATTCAAAGATTTATTTATGAACCTTCTTTTTTAGATTCAAAAATTTAATTCAATCCAATTCCTAGAATTAGGCCTATGCTTATTATTATTTTATTATTCTTTGTTCAGATATTAATTGCATCATCATTTTATCGATTAATGTAGTGTGTTTTGACCTAAAACCATTTTATAATACAACATATTTGGTGAAAATTTTCTTTTAATATATTGTGTTCAAAACCAACTCTATCTAATAAACTAGGTATACCCTCAAGGATATCCCTTGTCAATCATTGTATTGATTCCTTAATCATAAAAAGCCAATACGTAGACACTATTCATACTTTCAATATTTAATAATTGAATATACTATTTTAAAAAATGACAAATACACAATACACACATATTTACCTAAACCATCTATGTAATCATTGAAACTTAAGGCCATTAGTACCATGATTCCACCTCTAGCATCACCTACACATACCATCAAGTTTGCATCCTCATGCATAACCTCACCATCTCCCAAATCTATAACTCTTGATGGGAAAAATTGTGTTAGACATGACCATCCCACCAAGCTATTCGTCCCTATATCACACTAGCATCATCAAACCTGGGATCTAAAATGGGATCATATACCTCATCACCATTGGTATCTACCATCTTAATCAGTATTAATGGTGGCCTCGCCATGATCTTAGAGGATATTTATGTGATCTTATCTTTGAGAAGAATGCTAGACATTTATCCTATGAAATTCCATACTACTATCTGATCCACTCAAATTGAAATCTATCCATCACACCTAAAAAATGGTCTTGGTACCACCAATTAACACATATATGTCGTAGCTGGGTTACATCCATGGGATAATTTGGGTGCCCTTGATAAGGTCATAATATGATATCATCTTCTTATAGATCATTTAATAAACTTAGACATTAGGTTCTATCACCATACTTGGGTCTCTTCATGGATGTTGTCACCCATGTTGATACATATGGGCTATCTCTATCCCATACCTATAGGGAAAGCTAATGGATCTAGTAATTGGAAATTTCTTATATGCCCATAATTTAATAAGGTCCTTACCATAATACATTTACCATGTCCCTCACAAGTAATAATATACAAATATATGTACAAATGGGCCAGTGTATGCTACCCTTAAGGATAAACCATGCAATGTTATTCTAGGTCCTAAATCCTAACTCCTTTTCCATATTAACAAGATACATGTGATATTTTAATGATATTTCACGCAACCTTGTGAAGACCATATCTCATGCAATAAGTAAAATAATTAGAATGTTGACATATCTGTATGTACCTAAATTTGCTTGCCTTAATTATTCTATTAATCCCACTAATTTATCTTATAACCATAATCTTGGTCAATCAATTAATCATCTTATTATCCTACTAACAAGCCCACTTAATCACTAATCCTATTGCATTAACTACCCATTAGCCCACTTGAAAATTTAAAATTCATATTTATTCAACTACCCCTAGCTAACTTACCACCCTAACTTCTCTTACATGCTTATGAACCTTAGGCCTCATTTAATCCCCATCTAATCTCCATTATCCCTTAAACTAACCTAATAATCTTTAGAACTAGAGAAGCCTCTCTAGATTTTAGAAATATCTAAACTAGAGGCTTCTAAATAATTAAAAATTCTTATAAAAATCCCTCCACCATCCTATAAAAAGCCATGCTTGGGTTATGGCCAAGCTAATAAAAAAATCCACAAGTCTTCATTGTAATCTCATACCAGCCATCTTAAAAGCATCCATGCACTCTTGTAATCCATTCAACTATCCAAGGAATCCCTTAGTCATATTGAATCTATTATCAAACAATCCACATTCAATCAAGTTGCATAGGAATCAGTTGGAAAATCTTAGAGAGAATCTACAAGGGACGAGGTGATGGTATAAATTGCTGATTATTCCTTCATTTCCTTCCTTATGATGTTATTGTGCTTTTGGGTTTAAGTTTCTATTTATAGTAGTTTTAATCAATAGCTTAAAAATACTATCATACATTGGCAACCACAGTGGAAGAATCCCTTTAAATTAACTATTTTTCCTATTAGAAGTGTTTTGATAGCTTGTAGGACTGACTAGACAAAGAAAAAGTTTTGATTTTTATCAAATTTTTATGTCTAGGCAAACGAGGGTTTGCTTTACAAATCATGATATTGTAGTGGCAGTTTTGACATTTAAAAAGCAATTTTCACTAACCATACCTTTTAACTGCTAACAACTTGTTGTTTTGACAGGGTTTAGGCTTTTTGCAATATCACAGCTTGTAAAGGGCGAATTCAATAAAATGCTATGATTTTGACATTTAAATTGTAGTTTTACATAAAATAGTCTTAAAATCCAATTAGTCAATCCTTCACATATCTTTGCTTTCTATAGGGTTCATATATTAACTCATTTATTTTTTAGGGTTAAAAATTAAGGTCTACTAGTCTTAATAATAGTATTCATTTTAAACTAAGCAATACCACTAATTTACAGTCATATTATTATTCCCTAGTTATGATATTGCCTTCGTAAAAGGCATTTTTGACTTTTTGACTAAAACTATTAGGTTAGTCTACTAATATTAACTTCCTAACACTTGTTTATCTCTGTGTCATTATTCATAGGAAAGGTAGGTGCTGCTTAAATTGACATAAAACATATTTAAGATACCCCTTTGATTATTGAGTGAAATACTACACATTTAAAAAGGTGTTATTGACTGATAAATTATGGTTTTACAGGTTTAGGGTTGATTTTTTAGGAAATAGTTAATACTTGTCATTTTACTTTTTGTTGCTAACCTTGAAAATCTAGTCTATCATAGATAAGATTAGTTTGTTGTCTTTAAAAACCTTTTTCTATTTAACCAGGTTTTAGTTACTTACAAAACCATGTTTTATTGGAGGCATTTTTGTTTAACATAGGCATTTTTGCTCAATAATAGGCAAAATTGACTTAAATATATTAGGCATAACATCATCTTGTAAATATTACATTTTGATTCCTATTAACATCATCTTGTCAATCCTTTTAACATTTCATATTATCTAAATAATCAAATTCTCTACATATTATGCACATTTTGTAAGTAAGCATAACTCTTTATCTTTTCAAAACCTTAGATCAAGTTAGGCGATATTGATTAATATAGTCAGTTTTGTAAATAAATAGTCAATTTTGATATGAATAATTTTAATAGTGTATTTGTAAATATAATCTTAGTTTTTAGTCAAATTAAGCACATTCTAATCTTTTGTAAATATTTTAAATCACCTTTATAAATATTTTATTAGTCTAACTGCTAAATTTCTAGGGATTTTCTTTGACTATAAAACCACATATTTCAACCTGCGTTATTACATTTTGAATTGCAGTATTGATTAACCATTAGTAGTTTTGCATAAACTGTATAGTTACGATCAAAATTAATAAACTATTAGAAAAATAGTTTTTTTACTAATTATGTTATTAAGAAGACCTACAATTTTATATTCTTTAGAATCGGTTTTGCACTAATTGATTGTGTAATTATGTTCTTACATGTACATAAACGATTTTGACTATTTTAAACTACTAATCAGTTTTTGTGCATGACCATATTAAATGGAAGAACTAAATTAGTCTACTAATTTGTGTTCTTATAGGAATAGTGATTAGTAGAAGAATTTAATCTTAAATTTGTAAATATCTTTGTGTGCTTTGTTTATTTATTTAATTTACTCACATAGATAGTTAACCGGATAAATAAACTTTTATTTATTTGATTGTCACACCATTTTTATTTTTAGGAAAATAAGTAATGTGGAATTCATCCCCAAACACTTAATTAGTCACTAGGGACTGATGATACAGATTTCACCACCACACATTCAACAAAACTATGTGTTTTGAGAGAGTATAAATATCAGGGACAACTGTCGTTAGTTTAAGCAGTTGACATCATACAATTCATCTGTGAAGGGGAAGAGTTAATTCTCTAAACCAGGCATTATAAATCACCTTATAAAAATTTGGGCCCCACGTACCTTCATGTATCTTGGAGATTCTATAGAAACCCTTGTGTATACCTAGTATAAGACCTATTAGCCGTAATAAGTACTCTGTTACTAGAGTTAGTATCAATTCCTAAGTGACTATCAAGTGCATATGGGGTTAAAAGGGTTTAGTAGATTCCATAATAGGTCATCAGCCTACAACCTCACCCACAAAGCCATTAGACTATAAAGGTATCAAGTTATACACCCTTTTGGTTTACTAAATATAGGGCTTGTGATTGGGCATGCTTGTGTGCATGTTGTGCTCAGGCCCATACTATTTGAGAATCGAGTCAGCCTATACCTTTTATTATTAAAAAAACACCTAGTGAAACCCATGGACATACCCCATCTTAGGACCAAACCAAACTATTCCATCTCCATATCACCATCTACACCTTTTGGGTATTAAATTTTATCTTGGAACCAAATCCTAATCATCACTTCATTCAACCCATCCTAGATCAAACATTGTCAAAGTTTGCAATTTTGTTAGGTTCTGTCTAGCACTCCTAATCTTATCATATTGATTATTCATAATTATCACCCATCTAATTATCGTCTTGCTAGTGTGAAGGGCATCTAGTTGTCTTATCCTCTTTGTCTCCTTGCTAGATTAAACCCTTATAAGTTTGTTACTTTGGTAATATTTGGTTACTCTAGTCTTAATATCCTCAAATTCAAATGTAAGTCACATCTAATCACCTCCCTTGACCCCTTTTAGTGATGAGTTTATGACAAAATTAGTATTCACATTCACCTTCTCTCTCGTCATCCTATATAAAAGTCACATGTAATCACTATTCTCACATCATCTTCACCATCTATCATGCCTATTAAAATCTGTGCCCAAATCCTAAGAATGGGATAAAGATCTAATCAAGAGAACGATATCCTTGGGAATCTAGCTGAATGAAATTAGGATAATGAAGACACATAGCGACATGCATACCCCTAAAGAGGAAGACCAATTTACAAATGACTTTTTCCATATTGATGAGGTTAAGGCATAGTTTGACTAATACATCTATGAGAACCATGATCAAATTATTGCCCAGGTCATTAGAATGGGGGGCATACTACCCCCTACATTTGATCCAAGCCTCTTATAACATCTCATTCGCCCATCCACTAGACCTAATACTCTACCTCATCAAATTAAAGAACAAAACCCCCCAAAAAATAACTACATTGAGGTTGATAGGAGGAGATTCACCTTGGAGGATTTATTAGACCAATTAACTTAGAAAATTAATTCCCTTGCCTCCCAATTTCATGCTAAAAACCAAAGACCCACTTCACCAAGATAGAATGTTAGAAACACTAATCCTGATTCATCAAGACCTAGAACAAGCCAAACACAAGCCTTCAATCCTTTGATGGACCCCTCATTCACCCAAGAGTGGAGGATGATGAAAGAGATTATTCAATAGATTTATCCTTGCATGTAGGTAATGAGATAAAAATATGAATACTTTTGTACATATCCCTTGGATATGAGTATCTTAGAAGTGTCTAGGCACACTTCGATATTCTAAAATTTAACAAATATAAAAGGAAAGGGGACCCAGATGCTCATGTGCAAGAATTTTATGTAACATGCCATGAGGTTACATATGATTGTGCTTACCTTCTCATTCTCTTCCTCAAAACTCTCATAGGGCCCACATTAGAATGGTTCATGCATCTACCTAAAGGGTCCATATCTAGTTTTGGAGAGGTGAAAAAAATGTTTGTGTGACACTTCTCCTTCAACATTGAACATACATACATTATATAAATTTATAATACTAAATAGAGAAATGGAGAGAGCTTAACATCATTCTTACAATTATGGAGAAGGTTCACTAATTAATTTTGTTGTATAGTCCCTAAAAAAGAGATGGCCAAAATATTTATTGACAATCTCAATGCTGAATTAAAATACCAATTGAAACTGCAGTGTGTCAAGTATTTCGATAAAATCATAAAAAAATGGGATTCAAATTAAGAAAACACTCATTGAGAAGGGGACAATTAAATTATATACCCAAAATGAACAAGGTCAAAACCTAAGATATTCAACAAGAATAAAAATGTTGTAGGGGATGGTGTCCCAGATTCTAAACATTAAAAATGGTGCAAAAAGTTCCTCCTGCTACTAAAAATAAAAATGTCTCCACTATAAGGGTACCTAGGGGAAAACCAAAACCCTAAATGGGAAAGAGGCCCCTAACTAGTCTTGGTGTATCGATTGAAACAGTCCTATAATAACTAATCACTGTTAACATGATTACTCTCCCTAAAATTTGACCATTGGATAACAAGCAATGACCAGATTAGTATCAAGAAGATGAATTTTTCCAATATCATAGATTCAAGGGACATGATACCAATAAATACATGCAATTAAGGCACTACATCCAAGATTTAATTGAGAAAGGAGATATATAATTATAAGGATAGAGTCCAACCAATCAATTCAAGAATCAACATCTGGGTATATATATGAATCCCTTACCTAAGCATGATTGGAGAAAAAATAAACCACTAAAGGATTAGGGTCAAATCTCCACTTCCAATAAAAATGACTATAACTCCATCTCATACCAATACATTAATACCATTAAAATCCAAATCCTGTCATGTCCCCTTTTTAGTTGGCATGTTCTGAGTTCATGGTTAGCCTATTATGCGACCCTCGTAGGCTGATAGGATGGTTAGAGGGTCTTGATGGAGATTGGCTTGGCTTCATTTAGCAAAATTTTTCTAGTTGGTTTTCGTTCGGGCTCTTTCAGACATGAATTAAGGGAGATATTAATATTTGATTAATTTAATCAAATATTAATTATTTGGTCTAATTTTAATTAATTATTAATTATTTGGTCTAATTTTAAGACCCTAATTCTAATTTAAGAATTGGTCTAATTTTAAGACCCTAATTCTAACTTAAGAAACCCTAAGTCTAATTTAAGGAAATCTAATTTTAGCAAGCACACCTTTTGAGGGTATACGGGTTTCTCATGGGAGAGAGTTGGGATTATGCATTGATTATTGATTTTTGATATTGAAGAATTCTTCTGTGAAGACTGAGCCAAGGGTTCCAGGATTCCATTTGCATTGGAGAACGTCCACTCTTTAGTGTGTGCGATTTAGAGGCTGTGAAATATCAGCTGATCTATTGCCAAATTGAGAGATAGCTTCATACAAAAGTTATCACAGAGGTTTATAGATTTGAGAGGTAACTTCATACAGAAGTTGTCACAGAGCTTTCCAGGTATTTATTTTATTAGGTTTTTGATTCAATAAATTATACAGATAGAGATCTTCTGTATTAGATCCATATATCTTCAGATTAGGGGTTGAAAGAGATAGGGTGTGCTTTATTGGTGGCTGTACAAAGTACGTACAGGTCTCTACAGATCCACGCAGATACCGATCGCGGTAGACAGAGCATCCCTAGTGATTGACATCAGCCGACTGAAGACCGATGTCGGCAGAGAAGGACCGTTAGAGACTGACGTCAGCAGCATATCGACTGACGCCGATGACTGTGTGTTCGACATAGCAGGTCGAGACGACTAGATTCAAGCTTAATTTCTAGATTTGAAAAAGCCCAGGGTTTTAAGATAGAATATTTCATATTATTTTATTTGTATGATAGAGACTCAATTGTGTAATCATCTAGCAGAACAAGTGATAAGATCTTTGATTTGCTATTGAGAGATTATACTGTGGTTTATTGTTTATCTTCTAAATTTATTTTGCAAAATTTGTATCTTTGTTCAGAGCTTTTGTGTTTCTATATTCCCTGTTTGAAGGGGATATCACAGTGGTATCAGAGCTTTTGCAGAAAAATAGGAGCCCCTAAGTAAGGGACATTACAGTGGTATCAGAGCTAAATCCTACCATCCTGAGGGGTTGACAATCTTATGCAGCCACAAGAGTTGGGACCACACAGGTATTTCACGCGCAGTAGAGCTTTGCTTGAAGGCACTCAATTGTTAGATCAACCACCGATCATCATGAGTGATAGACATGAGGGTAGCCCACCCAGGGGCCACAGGTATGATGTTGATCAGGACACTAGAGAATTCCACTGTGCTATGATGACAGGCCAACACCAGATGAATCAGACATTAAAGGCACTTAAGACTATGATAGAGAGGATGAACGCACCTGATAGACAGAATGGGGAACAAGGAGATAAGAGGAGTGCTACGGTTAATTAGAGATCCTATCAGGCCCACTCCAGAATAGAGGATAGACCTACACATCCTACGTTTGTTCAAGAGGAACCAGAAGTTCTAGCAGAGGAGGAGGCAGGAGATTCGCCATTTGTAGATGTTTACATGGCTGCAAATGATGAGTGGGACTTATTACCTCCTCATGTTCAAGAGAGGATGTCCTTTGATCATTTTTTTAATCTGAGGAGAGAGCACTACAGATTGGTTAGATAGGCAGGAGACCAAGAACCCAGAACAATGATTTGAAGCATGCTACGAGCAGGCTCACACTAGCGATGTTTGACGGTAGTGGTAAGGTGACATCACAAGCCTGGGTTAGTAAGCTTGATGGCTGAGGAAGATGCTATCAGATATGCGACACTACATCTTGAGGGAGTAGCTCACGATTGGTGGCACCACGAGATGGTGACACTCCATCATGATCAGATCACATCTTATCAAGAGTTTGTGGATAGGTTAGTGGAGCGTTTTGACAGGAAGGACCCAGAGTCCTATTTCAGAGAGTTAGCTCAGTTGCGCCAGAGTGGGAGTCTAGAGTCTTACATTGGTGACTTTCAGATTTTATCAGTTATGGTTCCTGACATTTCAGAGAGGTGACTTGTAGTACTCTTCATGGAGCGATTGACAGAACCATTGAGAGGTTGGATCAAAGGCTTTGATCCTCCTTCATTACAGGTAGCTATGAATAAGGCACGTAGCATGGAGATGGCAGCCCCATCTAGTAAATTTAACTCCAGAGGTACTTCTTCATCCAGAGACCATAAGTGCTCCAACAGAGATAGAGAGGGATTAGATTTTAACATAGATAAATCAGGTGTTAAAAATGATTCAAAGGCCAACCCAGCAGCACCACCGTTGGATAGAGAGGCTCTTAATGATCTACACAGGAAGAAGATTTGCTTCTACTGCAAAGGTCCATATGATATCCATCACAATTTCCCTTTGAGACCTAAGGGCAAAGCAAATCATGTGATGTGGGCGTATTATGAGGATGCAAAATCAAAAGATTCCAAACAACAGGATAGTTTTGAGGAGGCAGAGGCTTCAGAGCCTAAGGTAGAGGTAGATTTAGAGCTTCATATATAGGAGGCACGCCTATCCAGCATTCAGTCAGATGAGTCATTTAGACTCCATGGAGTTTTGGCAGGACAGAAGGTCATCACCCTTCTTGATACAGGAGCCACACATAATTTCATAGATGCTAGATTTATGGAGAAGCATGGACTCACTACTAAAGATTTTGAGGGCATTAGAGTTAAGGTAGCTGATGGTCACACTCTTACGTGTGAGCGTATGATTAGAGACCTCCCATTGCGCTTGAACAACTATGAGTTCAAGGCTGATTATTATGTGGTGAACATGGGGGATATAGACTTAGTCTTGGGTATGAAGTGGCTTCATTCATTCGAGGAAGTTACTCTTCGTCTCAAGGACATGGAGGTTCACTTTAATGTTGATGGGAAGACACATATTCTTAAGGCAATATGGGACAACAGCTTCAGATATATGTTTTTTCATCAGATGGAGATGCTCATACGACATGACATGATAGAGTGCGATGACGAGTGCACATTAGCACCAACACAGGAGAGATATGAGGATGAGCTTGATCTTGAGGTGAGTGTAGTTCAAGAGTTATCACATGTGGTAGGGACTCAGCTTTTTGTTACAGTCGGGTCATAGGTTGATGATGATATGACTATTTCTAGCCTTCACAATCCAGATTTAGATATTATTCAGGTAAGGAGTTTGCTTGAGTTGCTTGCTGATTTTCATTTATGGATTGGATGTTGGGGTGCTTATCTTAGTACTAGGGATGGACATGGCATGGAGTTTGAATTTATTGATAACAGGATAGATCATGACTACATTTGGGATCCAGGTGGATTGATGGGTGTCTCATTCAGCGATTGCTTGAGGGTAAGCAATTTCAGGAGGGGTGGATTGTCATCTCCCCTTTTTAGTTGACATGTTCTGAGTTCATGGTGAGCCTATTATGCGACCCTCATAGGTTGATAGGATGGTTAGAGGGTCTTGATGGAGATTGGCTTGGCTTCGTTTAGTAGAATTTTTCCAGTTGGTTTTTGTTTGGGCTCTTTCGGACATGAATTAAGGGAGATATTAATATTTGATTGATTTAATCAAATATTAATTATTTGGTCTAATTTTAATTAATTATTAATTATTAATTATTTGGTCTAATTTTAAGACCCTAATTCTAATTTAAGAATTGGTCTAATTTTAAGACCCTAATTCTAATTTAAGAAACCCTAAATCTAATTTAAGGAAATCTAATTTTAGCAAGCACACCTTTGGAGGGTATAAGGGTTTCTCATGGGAGAGAGTTGGGATTATGCATTGATTATTGATTTTTGATATTGAAGAATTATTCTGTGAAGACTGAGCCAAGGGTTCCAGGATAGAATGTCCACTCTTTAGTGTGTGCGATTTAGAGGCTGTAAAATATCAGCTGATCTATTGCCAAATTGAGAGATAGCTTCATACAAAAGTTATCATAGAGGTTTACAGATTTGAGAGGTAACTTAATATAGAAGTTGTCACAGAGCTTTCCAGGTATTTATTTTATTAGGTTTTTGATTCAATAAATTATACAGATAGAGATCTTCTATATTAGAGCCATATATCTTCAGATCAAGGGTTGAAACAGACAGGGTGTGCTTTATTGGCAGCCGTACGAAGTCCGTACAGGTCTGTACAGATCCACGCAGATACCAACCGTGGCAGACAGAGCATCCTTATTGACCGACATCGGCTGACTGAAGACCGATGTCAGTAGAGAAGGACCGTCAGAGACCGATGTCGGCAGTATATCGACCGACGCCGGTGACTATGTGTTCGACACAGCAGGCTGAGACATCCAGATTCAAGCTTAATTTCTAGATTTGCAAAATCCCAAGGTTTTAAGATAGAATATTTCATATTATTTTATTTGTATGATAAAGACTCAATTATGTAATCATCTAGAAGAACAAGTGATAAGATCTTTGATTTTCTATTGAGAGATTATACTGTGGTTTATTGTTTATCTTCTGAAGTTATTCTGCAAAATTTGTATCTTTGTTTAGAGCTTTTGTGTTTTTATATTCCCTGTTTGAAGGGGATATCACAGTGGTATCAGAGCTTTTGCAAAAAATAGGAGCCCCTAAGTAAGGGACATTAAAAATCCCTCAAGAACCTACACATCCACCATCCTTAAAATTAATAGGGAAATAATTGATTGTGTAGTTACTACACGGCATGACAAGATCACCGTTCATGGAGCACATCCAAAGGACCCATATACCTCCACATCTCAAAAGTCCACTATTCTTAAAAAAGTTTTGCATTCTTTCGACAAACCATATGATATTATCTAATAGATTAAGAAGAATCCAACTCAAATCTCTCTCATGGATCTTCTTTAGACATCATCGGTACATCATGAGATACTCAATCTAGTATTAAATGAATCAAAAGTCCCTATAGATATTGACACAAGTCAATTTGAGGATTTGGTATGTCATTTATCTCCTTCCCAATATATTAATATTAGTGCACAAGATATGCTACCTATAGGCCCTCATCATAACTATCCTCTATTCATTGAAATTTTGATTGCCAATCATAAGATCCCATGGGTACTCATAGACAGAGAGTCAGCTTTGTATTTGTGCAATATTGACTTTCTCAATAAG
This sequence comes from Torreya grandis, assembly GCA_037957365.1. Classification (NCBI taxonomy): domain Eukaryota; kingdom Viridiplantae; phylum Streptophyta; class Pinopsida; order Cupressales; family Taxaceae; genus Torreya; species Torreya grandis. The sequence continues at coordinate 1,015,278 of JARHVA010001053.1, forward strand.
TTAGGTTACTCTAATTCTTCATTAGGGCATACTTTGATAATGATTAAAGTATATGATGATAATGAAAGGCCATCCATGGACACTATTTATCTTCTTATAATTATGGGACCCATAGTCCACCAAACCCTAATTCATGTATCAAACATTGATATCCCATATAATCTACTCTTGGGATACCCATGGATCCATGAGATGAGAGTAGTGCCCTCTACCCTCCATCAATGTCTAAAATTCCCACATTCCAGAATGGAGGTCACAATTTTAAGAGAAATAGAACATTTTTGTTACTGCAAAATGGAACAATCTAATCCTATTTGTTATTACCCCAACACTTGTAGTTACTCTTATAATCCTAAAGCTATGAAATATATCCACCCTGATGATCTATTACCTACTTCATTTGAATACCCAAACATCACTCATCTTAAAAATCACTTCTGAGGGTTGTGGAGAGTATTAATACAAAATCCTTTGTGTCAAAAATGTACCATTATACCCACACAACTACAATTCCACAACTATGAGGCAAGATAAACTCGTCATTTATCAATTTGGGTCTATAACCTTCACTAGTGCAAGTATGTTATCAAATGAATACTTTGATGATCCTAATGATTCACGGCTCATTATTGAAGATGAGACCCTAGAATTTCATAAAAAAAAGTACCCCTAGCTTCAAAAAATGCTTCATAATATGAATTATAATGGCAAAGGACTAGGAAGAGACAAACAAGGTAAGCTATCACCTATAGGTGTTCAATAACACCCAAAACATCTTGGCTTAGGGTACAAAACTCTGGGCATTGACCTAAGCACTATAATTATGGATACTTCTTCAGTTATTGAAGAGTCTAGTTATGATGAAGAAGTCAAAACAAGTTCTATCTATAGTCTTTATGAAGACTTGGTTGCTACCAATCTCTTCCCTGACACTACCATCTTCACCATTAACGTCTCCCTTTACTTTCCCATACTTATAGACTAGGATTAGAATACTTATCCATCTTTTGATGTATTCTAAAATTATGAATCCATCATTGAATATCTGTGGGCTAGAGATTTTATGCTGTTAGGAAACCATATGAAAGAGTTCTCTATCAGTTTAAATGAATCCACATATTTTGGAGAGAAACAATAGTCTCTAAATCAAATAGAGGAAGAGGAATATGAAGAAAATGACCTCTATCCAAATATAGAAGAAATCCAATTAAATCCTAAAAAATAAGTCTTATTTGGAACTAGATATGGAGCTCTTGGAAGAATTTGATTCAAGAGAAGAATTACCACCACCCCTAACATATCTACAAGACCAATCACCTTCTCTTATTGAAGAGGTCATAGAAATGAATATTAGAATAGATCAAAATCTTAGAATGGTCAAACTAGGGGAAATTATCACATCTGAAGAGCAATAAGTCCTCATTGATCTTATCAAGGAATCAACATGTTTTTATGGAGTTATTTTGACATGCCTAGATTGGATCCTTCCTTGGTAGTGCATCATTTAGTAGTTTATTTGAATGCCAAACTGGTTAAACAAAAACTTCACAAAATACACCCCAAAGTGTCCTTCTTGGTCAAAGAACTACAAAAATTCCTTAAAGCTGAGTTTATTTGACTAATAGACTACTCTCACTAGATATATAACATTGTCCCCATGGACAAACTATAGGGAGGAATAAGGATTTGTGCTAACTTTTGGGATATAAATAAAGCATGTCCCAAAGATGATTTTTCCTTACCTAATATTGATATGATCATGGAATCTACTACAAGATATGAGATGCTTTCCCTCATGGATGGTTTCTTTGGCTATAATAAAATTAAAATTGATCCCAAGGATCAACATAAGACTACATTTATCACTCCATGGGGGACTTTCTACAACAAAGTAATGCCTTTTGGTCCAAAAAATTCAGTATCCACTTACCAAAGAGCTATGACTATAATATTCCATGATATGATGCATGATATTTTAGAAGATTATGTGGATGATATACTGGGAAAGTCTACACTCCAATCACAACATCCAATAGTCCTAAGACTATTTTTTGAGAGGCTTAGGGAATACAAGGTTATATTGAACCTTAAAAATTATGTATTTGGAGTCACCTCAGGTAAACTTTTGGGGTTCATAGTCTCTAGGTGAGACATTGATGTAGATCTAGATAAAGTAAAAGATATTATGGAAATGCCCCCTCTAAGAACTTGAAGCAGTTAAGAATTCTTCAAAGGAAACCATAGGATATTCATCGATTTATATCATAATTGGTAGATAAATGCCATCCCTTCACCCATATATTAAAGAATGGAGATCATTTTGACTAAAACTCAGAATGTTAAAAGGTTTTTGATAATCTAAAGTAATATCTAGTGAAGCCTCAAGTTTTATCACCACCTATCTTAGGAAGGTCGTTACTTTTGTGTATCTTTTCTACACCTTGTGATATAGGGGCCTTACTAGTTCAACATAATGATGAAGGTAAATAAAGAGCAATTTATTATTTAAGAACTTTAATCTCATATGAGCTCAAGTATACCCCTATTAAAAAATCTTGCTTGGCCATATTCTTTGCCTCCTAAAAACTTAGGCACTATATGTTGAATAACCAACTCAAGTTCATAGCAAAGATCGATTCACTCAAGTACATGCTATATAAATTAGCTTTAATAAATAGAATGGCCAAATGGATCATGTTACTAGGTAAATTTAATATTGAGTATATAAATCAAAAGGTCATTAAAGGACAATCTATTGTGGATCAAATTACAATATTACCTATTATAGACACCCAACCATGAATTGTAGATACCTTAAACTGGGCACTAATGACCTCTAACTATGGATTTAACCATTTTATATAAAATATGCACAATTTGGCATAAAAACACATTAAATGAGTTGAAATTGATATATTAAAGTGCCAAATTTGGATAGAGTATCATTAAATGAGGCAACATAATTTATGAGCCAACTAACTTTGATAAGATCATTTTGAGTCAAAATGACATTTTTGCACTTGGGTGCTTTGTATTGCTCTTTTCTACCAAGTTTCTTTCATGAGACACATGCCTTTGTTATTTTTCATTAGCAATATCCTAAATGGGAATACAATTCCAATGCATCTAACATCGACTTCCAATTTTAATCTAGTCAAATTTTGAGCCAATAATATGACATTTTGACCAATTTGATTAATTTGTGCACAAATTGCCAATGTTTGCATCAAAGTTGACTAATCATGTTTAAGGCTAATTAAACCAAATCAAGAGCTTAAGTTAATTTTCAATGAAACTTGTTGAATATTTTTTTTTTAGAAATTGATATTGAATAATTACATCATCAAATGACATTATTTCTTGAGATTATAGGTCTTCCATGCCTCTTTAATATCTCTTTATCCCAAATATTTATGAGAATATTTATAGATTTTATTATATAATTAGATTTATTCATAGCCACATATCTCAATCTTGAGATGGATGGTCATGGTTGATGCTGAACCATTTTAAAAATCTATAAATAGAAGGTTTCAAAGCCATAGTTTTAAGCTTAATTTGTGCAATGTTATAATGCTAAATTGTTTCCACAACACTTTGTATTAATCATTATGTTTCATTATCAAGCTTAATTTGATAGGATATATTAGAGATTTCATCTATTTTGAGCCTAGGTTATGCAAAGAATTCTTGAGGCATTGGAGAAGTTTGGCCACCATTGTTGATAAAGACAAGAGCTCTTGATCAAGGGGATACCATGCTTATGAGCTGCTCTTGGATGGTGGATTCAATTAGTAAGGTATATGTTTATTGATTTATTTTACATTTATTTCATTGTCATTAGCAAACCCCACATAAATAGACAGGCTAAGTTTTGTTATGTCTTTAATATATTTTTCATGATTTTTTGACTAACTTTCTTTGTAATTCTCTCTACATTTTGGTATGTCTAGTGGGATCGCACCTCACGAATTTGATCAAATAATACCTACAAGTAACATACTAACCATTTTCATGTGAGATCTTGGAGTGTGGAAGCAAAGAAGGTGAAAATTTGAGTAAAAATTCATTTTTTTGTTAAGTCATGGTTTTGTTCTTAGGACTGTGTAACCTAGCTTGATTGTGTAACCTGATTTTGCTGCCAACTTGACTTGACTACCAACCCAACTTGGATACCCACCTGATCTAATCCAAGAGATCAATTTTCAAAGTTATTGTAAGCCTGAATCGGCTCCCAACTTGACTTGACTGCCAACCTGACTCAACTACCAACCTGACTCAACTGCCAACCTGACTTGGCTGCCAACTTGACTCAACTTCCAACCTAATTTGGTTGCTAATCTAACTCGATTGCCAACCTGAATCATCTACCAATCCAACTCAGCTACCAACCTAACCTAACTCAAGAGCTCAATTTTCAAAGTTATTGCCAATTTGACTTGGATAGTAACCTGACTCGACTACCAACCCAACTTGGTTGCCAACTTGACTAGGTTTCTAACCCAACTTGACTGTCAACTCAACTCAATTATAAACCTGACCCAACCCAAGATCTTAATTTGTAAATTTATGACCAACCCAACTCTACTACCAACCCAACTTCATTTCTAACTTGACTCGGCTACCAACTTTACTCGATTACCAACCTGACTTGGTTGCCAACCCAACTCGACTGCCAATCTAACTTGACTATGTAACCCAACCCAACTTGAGAGCTCAAATTGAAAATTTATTTATTTCACTTGAAAAAATGTTTCAAAAGTAAAAGAAGTGATGATCATTTTATTATAGGATTAACTTGAATAAGTACTAAAACAAGCTTAATTAGTACTTTCACACTTCTTTTTGGATGTTTTAAAAAGAATTAGGCATTTTCACTTTGGATTTAAAGAGAAAAATTTCCATGTTTGTGTTGAATGTTTTAATTGTTATTTCAGAGTTTACAACTTAAAGCTAAGGGGCTAAAATAACACCACCACACATTTCATTTAGTGCTATAAAATCGAATACACTTTAAAGTTTTTGCAAATTGTTTTCATTATTTATTTAGTTTAAACTTGTTTGAGTAAATAGGGAGTTGTGTGTGTATGCTCTCCCATTCATCCCCTTTAGAAAAATTTTGTGATCAAAACCACCAACTTTTTTTTGGGTGGTTTGTAATTATTTCCATTTGCACATCTTAAAGCCAAGGGGATAGTAATTAATCTAATCAAACACTTTCAATTTGGCACAATGAAATTAACTTCACTTCAATTATTTGTAAACTTTCTTGTTGATTATGTCATTTAGAGAAAAGAGAAGTGCATGTATGCTCTCCCATCCATCCTCTTTAGGAAAATTTTGGGATCAAAATCACCATCTTATCACACTTTGAGCTTAGTCTAAGGTGTAGAAAGAACATCATTTGAATCCCTCCCTAAAAACTCACAATAGTATTGGGTGATCTTGAGGTGACCATACAGTCTTTCTATTGTGTCATTTATTTCATACATCTTGGCTTGTAATGGGGACTTCATTATCTCCTATGAAGTTCTTTAGGAAATCCCTAATTAGGAATTAATCTCTTGGCATTGTCATCAACCCCTCTTCATTGGAGGTATATAAATTAGGATCACCCCACTGAGATTGGAGGTTTGAGTGGTTAAACCACCTCCTAATTCTAAGGCTAAGGTTGGGACATATGAGTACATTAAAAATCATAGTACGCTGAGCAAATGATGGATGTAGTGGTTATAAAAATATCTAGACTTTTTAAAAATAAGACAAGTACTGTGGAATCAAATGACATGAGCTTATTTTCACACATTAGACATGAAAGTCCTATGCAATTGATCCATCTAGAAATGATTGAAAACCAATTAGTTTAGTTAACCCCACTTTGTCATACCTTATCAATTTAGGATTTAAGATTATTAGTTAGTTAATTTGTCTTTATCTTAGATTACTTGGTTTTTGTGTGGAGTTAGAACTTGGTGTTAATAAAAATGACATAACTAAACACATTGTCTCCAAATTTCTTTGAACAAGAAAGCATTATGCTGCCTAAATGAAAACATATTTTTCCTTGTTCAAGATCATCAATATAAACTTTATGCCATATCTTCCAATTTGGTGAAGTTATACTACCCATTTGAGTCTAGACCTTTTACCACATTTTGAACAAGTCCCTCATTGATAATTTAAATTTAAAATTAAAATCTTCTAAGTTTTAAAGGTTGATGTGTTAAATTGGGTTTGCCATTTTGCACTTGATTTATTTTAGCTTGATTTTGATTCCTAATTTGAATTGAGGGTCACTCAACATCATTATCATCATTTTGCTAGGGCTTAAGTCATCTTGTGTATCACTCACGCTTTAAGTCCTAGGCTAAATTTTTGTACCATTCATCCTATTACACCTTTTATCTTAGGTCTATTTGATAGCATACTTTTGCCTTAGAAAATTTCCTAACCTTGTGTGTATATCATTTGGGTTAAGGAGGGTAGTGTTATATTGCCAAAATTATGTTGGAACCATTTTTTGCCTTAGAGTCTTGAAACAAGCACTTATCACATATTTTGAGGAGTTTAGTATTTTTATACTACTTAAATCATTTAGAGAATTGTTTTCATAGACCTCTTTGTATAGAATCGTAGTTGCTCCAAAGATATAACCAGTGTGAGTTTTCTTTGAGAGCTATTTATCTAGCATGGTTACGTCGTTTACCTTTGCCTAGATTATTAGTTGAAAGAATATAGATTTGTGCCATTATTTGGGAGAAAATAAACTATCTATGAGTGACTTTCATTTCATACCTCTTATTGATCAAGTTTATGTCCAAGAGTCAAATGCCTAGTTTTTATTAGAAGTGTTTCAAATCCGTTAGATTAAAAATATCATCTTTTAAAGTTTCACTTTTTATGTTGTTTGGCCAAAATACCTAGCACATGCTTTATTTGAGCCTAGATTTTGATGTCGTGTTTGGCCAAAAGACCCAGAAACTTTTGTTTTTCTTAGAGTAGACTAATTTGAAACACTTTGACCTAGAAATTGGCATTTTGATTTATGGTCTTATTACTTGACCTTTATGTGTGAGAGGTGTAAACATTATATACTTGATGTTAAATTGTTTTATCATAGGGCATTACGATAACCTTTTTTGGATATACATATCCATCTTTTTGACCAAGTTAGACCAAGTTTGAACATCTTTTTAGACATTGCCTTTTTAGATTTTATAAAACTCTATTTCTTTTTGTTGGAAAAGATTTACTATGGATACCAACATGTATTCCTACACTCGTAGTGGCCTCATGTACAATCTAGGTGTTAGTAATATGGTTACCCAAGAAGAAATGGTTCAAGACCCCTATGCAAATAATGTTACTTATGAGATGGATCCCTATCCATCTTATAACACTCAAATAGGGGCATATAACCAGGACCCATTGAATCACTACTTGGTAAACACACCTCCTTACTCGAAACAAGATTAAGAATAAATCAAATAATATCTAGCTTCGGTACCTATGGTTGAGGAATCAGTTCGTCAATGACCGTACTATGTTACTGCACCATCCACATATGATCCTTAACTATTTGAGTGTCACTTGTTGGAGAACAAGGATGAAATATTGGTTAGAGCTATAAAAGTAAGAGCCAAATTTCTAGAAGACTTCCCCCATGAGAATTTGTCAAGCCTAGTAAGAATGAATCATAATATAATTTATAATCAACATGATGCTTCTATAAATCCTTTAGCTCTATTCCAAACAATGTATCAAGACGCTAATATGCTTGTCAAATTCAAATACCTCACAGAGGATCACTTTGTATAGATGTAGATAGCATATCAAACATACTGCAACCTAGCGTATAATTTTAACAAAATGATCATGTCTAATAGGCCTCTCATTGATTTAGTTTCTTCAAAAATAGTGTTAATCAAGTTGACTAGTCAAGATAATCAGGGTGTTGACCCCTTCATGAAAAATACTTTGATTGATAACTTAGTTCATATGCCAACCATTGAAAAAGTGTCTTCTGTTTCTACATAGAATAGTGAGCAAAATATAATGGATAATGCACAAGTAACATTCAATCCAAAGTAAAGTGGTGTAAATACCCCAACAAATAGTACACAAACAAGTGTACCTTAAGTTATCACCATGAGTGGTTCTTCAAATAAAAGAGTAGGAGTTTCTATGTCCCAACCTCAACCAACAACTATTACTAATCCTCAACCAACTACTTCTTCAAACGCTCAACCAATATCATTAGGTAATCAACCAATGACCAATACCATGCCTCCACAAAAAAGCCTGATGAATCTTACTCAATAGACAATGAGTAATATTACACAATAGTAGGTACAATCCAACATACCAACACAATAGAGGAAAAATAGATTACCACCTCAAAGGGGGTAGCCAATGTTCTACCTCACTAGGTAGCAATGAACATACCTCGTCCCTCGTAGACTAATAAACCAGTTTAAATCCAAATGATGTCTAATAAAAAACACATGAATATTAGTCAATGATAGATGTTGAATCTCTAACAAGCATAGAATTCCTAATAGTTATTAATGTAACAAAGAGGTTCTAATGTTCCTCAAGTGTCAATTAGGCAAACTTTGCCTTTTGTGCAGAGTGTGCTACTAGTTCAATGACAAGGTCTTGGTTCACAAGTACCCCCTCAACAACAAGGTTTGATTAGTCAGAAATAGGTCCCTGTTTAACCCTAGAAAGTAAAGTATGGCCATATCCCTCCATTTTAACATCAAAATTCCCAAAACACCACCTACTTACCCAACCCAAACTATAATATCACACCATAGTATGTGCAATTCCAACAATCAAACCCTAATCCACATATGCATATTCTTGGTCCATTCCTTAACCAAACTAATGAAGCCTAAAAAATTCCTTCTCATCAACTGAGTTCATTTATCACTCCCTTCTCATCAAAAAACACCTCCATCATACCTTGGTCAAAGTGCTCCACTTGTGACTACTCAACCATCTACCCAGGCCAATATTCTTCCTTAAGCTAATGTTCCCTCTAGTTTCCTAGCCCAAGAATTACAATAGATGAAGGATGTGATTAATACCATCCAAGTTGAGAAATAAACTAAAATTTTTAATTTAGATGATGTGTGTTCTTATCTATTTAACATGGAGTACTTACAGATATTGTTGCCCAACTTTGACTTTTACGTCAAAGTAGGGCACCTCTAAGTAAATACTTGAGTTTTAGGTGTTTTATGGGTATAATATAGATGTTGAAAGGTGTTTTACAGGTTAATTGATGTCATTTAATATTATATTATCCTTGGTCATTAGTTATTTGTCCTTATATCCTTTTGAGTCATTTTAGGGGTCAAAATTAAGCATTTACTAATTTATATGGGTTTTTTGGGAAGTGTGAAGTTTTATATATTATTTAATGTCCCATGTGTCCTTGGAGATATTAATCAACTAACATAATTATAAAGTGGTAGATTCATTAGAAGAAAAATTAGTTTTCTTGAGGAAAAAGGTGAGTTTGGTAGTTATACAACTCATGGGGAAGTGTGCCATATGGGAGAGGATCATGGTATGTATTTTCAGATTCCCCAATATCATTTAAATATATTTTTTTCTTTATAAGTTCCATATTTGACCCAAAACCATTCTACTCCTTTTTCACCCTTCTTGGCAAGCAAAAGTAGTCTTTAGATTTTTGCTCAATAAAGATAGCTGAAGAGGTTCAAATTCAAATGATTTTGGGAGGTTATATTAAAATTATATACCTTAATTTACATATGATTTTTTTGAGTAATTGTGTCTTATGATTCTTGAATCATCCTCATGAAGTTGACTTTACTTTTTTGCGTGCTAATCTATGTATCCTATAGGTTTTGCCTTGGTTTGAGAAATTTCATATGAACCAATTGATGAGGTTTATTATATATGTTTTTATATTCCTTATATAATTTTACCCATGGTTTTTTTAAATTCTAGAGTTTATTTTAAGCGCCAATCACCTCAAGTTTGCAGACTTGTCCGATTCCATGTTGTTGACAGGTTTTTACCACTTATAACATCTTCATGCTTGGTAACGGTTTCAAAAGTGGGGATAGGTTAATTAACATGTTTTTAAATTATTCTAAATTTTATTTCCCAAATCAACATTCTCCTTAGAATTACAACCACAACCACACATTTAACCAATCTACCTTATGACTATAATATACAATAATCCAAATGCTTGTAGGTGATTTTCAAATTAAAAGGGATGTTTTTGAACTGTATTAAACTATTCTTGATGGAAATTATTAATTTTATGGTTTTGCATTGAGTTTTGTTAGTTTTTGAAACCATTCATCTACCCTTGTTGCTCTATCCAACACTCACTACCTCCATATAACTCTAAATGCACCTACAAGTGCTTTCATGGAAGTTCCTCAACATTGAAAAGAAAGAATAGGAGTTTGTTTGAGTTTTAAGTGTGATTAGCTCATTGGAAGGCAATAAGATATTCCTAGTATCCATTAGGATCAAAAGTGATGCTCACTACTGGTTTTCCTAATTTTGTCCCTATGTATGAAGATAGTCACCTCTAGGGGACCCTAGCAGAGATTATGAGTCCTTGTTTGAAAGGTTAAAACACGGTAAAACTCATTTTGGGAGCCTAGTAGGCTAGAATACCATGGAAAACCCATGTAGAGGGACAAGTTGGAAATTTTAGGTTGGAAACTACCTCTAAGAAGTATAAGATGATTATTTAGGCCCATTTTCCTCAAAAATGCAAAATAGAGGTCCTCACACTTTTTGACATGGGAAAAAAATAGGGTTATTAAGTGGTTTGATGAAATATATTACGCTAATTTTATAGTATTTAGAAAAGACAATACCTTTAGAAAGTTTTAAGGGTGTAAATCAAGTGGAGGATAGTCTTTGAAAGGACTAAAGTTGCCCATAAATTTTTTGATTCCAGACAATATAATCTACAGGGTTTGAAAGCATAAATGACCTTGATAGTTCAAAGTGTTTTAAGTCATACTCTTATGTCTTGAATGGATACATAAAGATACAAGGATAAAAAATGGACATTTATAAGTTTATAAATTATGTTTAAAGGTCTTATCAACACTTACAGACCTTTTTTGGCATCATAAACATGCACTTATAGTCAACTGTGTTTGACTATCTAGGTAGTGAACAGAGAGATAGTGTTTTGAGTGTGAGAAATGCATATAAGTGAGAAAAGTGAGTCAAAAAGGTATAAATTAAACTTAATATATTATAAAAGGAGTTTAGACATTATTTATAAGGTATAAGCATTTCAAAATAACCTAGAGGCAGGATTTCTAAGGAGCAACACGGTTAGGCAGGGAGCAAGTAAACTGGTTTCTTAAGTGGTCATAGCTCAAAGATGAAACAAATGGTCCCAAAAATAAATAAATAATGGAGGTAAATGAGGTTTTTAAAAATATTTTGAGGTTAAACCATGCTTTTATACCTACATGTAGGGTCAAAAGTGGCAGTAAAACATAGTCACAGTCAATAAGGTTGCACACAGTCTTGACTGTAAGAGCATTGACAATGTATATGGGAATAAATAATGGGTCTAAAACATGGATCAATGAATATTTTAAGATATAAAGAACTAATAAACACTACTTTCAAGACACATTTAGGAAGGGAGACACTAATAGGTAGGGTTTCTCAATCAAAGGCAAGAAATACAGTCAAGGGTAGAAACTTAGTTTGATTAGGTAAGGAGTATCAAGGAGATGTGGTGAGTTGAATGAAAATAAAGTTTAAAACACATACAAGGTTATTTTTATACCTTAAATATTCTTTATTTAATAAATATATACAAATAAAGGAATGCTAAGCTATAGCAAACATGGTTCACTCTTGAAAAATCCTACATATAGTTCTCAAATACATAGTTTGCTTTGGGTTTTAGGAAGGTTAGAGGGCCAAATTACCTAGTAGAGGTCTGAATTTTGGTGTAGGGGATATTAATAACTTTAAAAATCCTCTATAATGTCCATATTTATTTATGGGAATATGGGATTACCCTTTATTTTATCTCAGAGAGAGGGCACTCCCTTACAAGCAAAGCTGGCAGGGTTTGAGGAATAGGGTAGAAATATGAATGCATGAGCTATGAGAAATTTTAAAAAGGGTGTGAGAAGTTGAGTTAAATATAAAAAAAAATTAATATTAACTCATAGAGGAATGGAGCTTGATATAATATCCAAAACTACAAGGGTTGCAATTCATGCTTGATAGGCATCTTCAAGGCCTAGAGACCAAACAAAAGATCACTTTCACTTGAAAACATGGGAGAGAATTATAATAAATTTGGATATTATCATGAGAGAATGGAATAGGTGTTCAATCTATTTAAAGTTAAATAATTCTAACATGAAGGTATAAAACATCAAAAGTTATAGACAAGCTATAAGACCAACATTAGTCCTAGTGTCCAATTGGGGGACTATTTTCACTTTCACCTTGAAATGAGCATTTAAATCCATAAATACATGTTTATGGGGTCACTATAGATATGTTAAATCTATTTTTATGTATAAAAAACATAGGGGGGTCCATTTTTTGACTCAAAGACAACTCAGACATGAGAGAAAGGAGAAAAAGAGCTTGATAGGTCAAGTTTTGATACTCATATCTTCTTGGAGGTTGTGCATGGATGCCAAAGGAGTTCATGGATGTTATAAGAAATATTTAACTGTGAAGTTTTGTAATTTTTTTTCAAGTTAGATGTTAGGTTTTTATGAACAAAACTTAAGAGTGAAAACAAGCCTAAAACCCTTGAAACCCTTGCTAGTGACCTGATGATGGAAATGGAGCTAGAAAGCTGATCTAATGGCATATTTTGACCATGAAACTTATTGGAAATTATATAGGAATAACTTAGGCTCCCTCTCATATTTTTTTAATCTATATGGACTTATATAGATAGGGTACAAAATAATATTTTCTTGTCCATTTTATGCATTATGTAGGTTACAGGAGGAGTTTGAAGAAGAAATCAATTTTAGAGGGAATATTAGGAATTTTAATAACTACTTATGGTAATTTAATGCCTTTAATAAAATTCTAAGGGTTTTATCAAGAGATCTCATTTCAACCAATCAAAACTGGCATAGTGGATATGCTAATGAGAAGGATGGAAAAATCTAAGTGAGGTGATTTTAAAGCATTTTTGATGACTCTAAGGCCATGTAGGATATTTATAGGTGTAATACACTCCATATAATGTATTTTAATGAAAAATTATGCTTTGTTGGAGGTCAAGTGTGTAGGGTGCATTAAGGAGGAGTTCTTTAGACTACATATAATGAAGGCTCCTTTACAAATGATTCTAGATGACCAAGCCTATAACCAATTCATGAAAAGGAATGTATGATTTAATTACCCTTCATACCAATCATTAGACCTATTCATAATTATTTATGAAGTGTTTAGGATGCTTAAATCATGAAGGCAAGTTTTTTGAGCCAATTAAGAGGATTTTATGCCACTTTGCAAGATTTTGATGACTTGGATGTACACTTGTACTTACTAACATTGAATGGTTCATCCCATATACTATTATCATACACAAGTAACTAATTTTATCAGCTTGACAAGTGTCCTTGTGACCCTTCAAATTATCTCTTCTCTTCTCTCTCTCAAGTTCTATAAGAACTAGCCATTTTGGCCATTATAGCTTATGCTCCACTTGAGTATGGTGAATCCATACTCATTTTCATATCATTTTATCAATAAGACTATTAATTTTTACCTCTTAATGATTGTTATTAATGTGTTTTAATTGAATGTTTGATCTTGCTTAGTGAAGACTATGGATTCCTTAGCATATTATCTCATTCTTACATATTATTTATAATTGGAAAGCTTCTTCTTGTAGGGCATGTAAATTGTTCTAAGAAATGCCAAAGATTGAGTGAGTTTATATATTCATTAGTTCTATCATAGGTATCTTGTCTATTCCTCCTAGATTTTAACATTCATCCATAACCTCATGATGTAACATTAATGTGAGAAGATGTATATTGGGGAAGTGTATGTTCAGTTTGTCTTTTGTTCTCATGTGTAACATGCTATTGGCTAGAATTAATAAATCTATCTAGTTTATCACCCCCTTAGGATAGTTTACTTTCATTTATCTCTCTCCCTTCCCCCATAAAAGTTTAAGTGTAGTTCCAATAAAAAATGGTACATCAAGGGAGCTAGCCCTATCTAGAGATTCACCTCATCCTCAGGCTACCCACAAGCCTATAGGTGTTTCCATTATGCCAATTGGATGAGAAAATCCTTTCCATTACTTCAAAGGGTGCAAATCCAAGTGACAATAGTTTTTGGCATGCCCTGTGGGACTCTTGGTCCAAGAGGTTGGGAGATTTTTGGTGTTGTCTCTCAACAATCAGCCTTTAGAGGCATTTATCAAAGCATAAATGGTAATTTTGAAGATACATTAGCTGATCAAATAGCCTAGTTTATCCTTTGAATATTGTTGGTAATAATTTCCTTTGTGTTCTTACTTTCAATGAGGTTTTATGGTTAATTTTGGTGCTGAGAAATGTTTTACACAAGTTGGTGAGACATTTCAAGCTTGTGCCATTCCCTATAAATATGAAAAAGTTATTAACTAGCCTTGTCATAAAGTGTATCAGCCCATTCATAAAGTGTATCAATCTTATAGCCAACCTTCTCAATGCCATGTTCCTCCTACTCAACCTAGTCACTTCTCAAGTCCATCTATTTCCACCTTCAAACAAACACTTTTGGGATATGGGAGGTACATGTTAGAGATTTATAATCTAAGAGGATGTGGTTAAGAGGTTCCTAGGCATATTATTCATAAGGTGAGATATGCATTAGAGTTGGTCAAAAGAGAGTGGGTACCTACTGAGAAAGCCAATTGGTAAAGGCTCATAAGTGAGATGCTTGATGTGAGTGACCTAGTTTTTTTCTTGGGGGATAGGCTATGAGTTCATGAAAGAAGACCTCACCAAACCTATCAGACTTCATATCCACTTCCCTAAGTTTCTTATCAGCCATATTTGATCCCTAATCATGAGCCCAATCAAGGATATAAAATTCATCCTTCTCCCAATCAGTTGGAAGAGAGAGTTGAAAGGGGAAACCTTGTTTTTGAAGCTAATCTTGATAGGCAAATTGAGTTGGCTAATATGCATATGAAACAGTCCATGTTAGTATTAAAGGCTGTGGAATTTAGGTCCTTATTTCCCTCTCACATTATATCCCCACCACCTCAAAAATAGACTTCTAATATTAACATTCTATGTTGGAATAAGATAGTGGAGTCATGGGGAAAGAAAGAAGATAGAAGTCTTGTTAAGGAGTGTGAAGTTGAGGATGAAGTTGATCCTTTGCAAGTCCCTCCCACCCTTCCTCAAGAAGCTTCTTATGTTCCATGT
This sequence comes from Torreya grandis, assembly GCA_037957365.1. NCBI lineage: Eukaryota > Viridiplantae > Streptophyta > Pinopsida > Cupressales > Taxaceae > Torreya > Torreya grandis. Next base: position 1,030,721 of record JARHVA010001053.1, read on the forward strand.
TAGCCCTCATTTATTCCTTATCCTAATGATGATTCTTATGAACTTCAAGAAAGACTTTTCTAAGAGAACCTAGCCAAGTGAATTGAAGAATTAGAGTCAAAGATGAGATTGTTGAGTTAAGGTGTGATGGAAGGTTTATACACAAAAGAACATCCTATTCCTAAACACACCTCATACAACATCCCTCAAGATAATGATCAAGATATATTAGATGTGAATGAAGTGATTTTAAAGTGGAAGGAAGATAATCAAGTTGTTTCAGCCCAAGGTCTGCCTCCCCTCCCTCAAGAGCTTCTAAAAGAATCCCCTACACTTCACTCTCAATCTGATTTTGAGTTATATGTGCCACCTATACCAACTAGTTTATCATGTCCTCAACCCATTACCCTTTGCATTGATCGAATTTTGGCATGGGAACTTAAAAAGGAGTAGTTGGTTGACAAAAAATAGAACACTTGCTTCAAGAAAGCCTAGTTCCTTGGTAGCCTCATTGGAATAAGTCACATGACTTCAAAATGGCTAGTCTTGGAATCACAAAGAAGGAGATGGAAGTTATTACATACCTTGAGAAGAAATATTATATTATGACAATTGAGACACAATTTAAAAGCCCTCAAGAGATTCTAAGTGTTGAATAAAAGGTGAGCCCTTGTGTTGAGTCTTCTTGTTTGGTTGATAGTGAACAATGTTTTTCTTGTGTTGAAGAGGAAATCTTGGATGAAGTCCTTTTGCATTATATGGAAGAAGATGAAGGAGATTATCTTGTTGTTCCCCTTCATGATGATAATCAAAAGGAAAATGAGGACTTGTGGCAGAATTTTGAAAACATTTTCAATGAATTTGAGTCTCTCAAGGGGCTTACTACTTCTTTAGAGCTGACTACAAGTGATGATGAGCAAGATGATGTTTGCCAACATGTCATAGATGAGCAAGAAAAAGTTATTGAGTAGAATTTAGATGATTTTTTTGAAGTCATTAGAGTAGGATATACTCCTCTTCAAGGAGGCTATGATTTAGTCAAAGATGGAGAAGGTAGCTTTGGCACTCAATTAAGTATGCAAAGGAAAAGTAACCTTTCAAATCTATCCTTTCAAGAGACATATACATTTCATGATGATAGGTTTGAAGTCATCAATATGGGATATCATCCTTTCAATCAGTTGGGAGAAACATATCATCTCTTGAAGGATGGAACAAGCTCTTATTGGCCTCAATCTTCCAAAGAACATGAAACTACTCCTCTTAAATCCATGCCTACTAAAGAGATTTAAATTAATCATGAAATGAAGAGTGCACAACACTATGAAGTATGTGAACATGTTCAAGAGGAATATATATACATTGGAGATCTATTTGAGGGCAGATAAAGTGAAGTGCCAAGGAATAGGTCTAATATAAAAAGCATCCAATCCAAGGAGAAACATGCTTGGCACTATGATTCATCCCATCATGAAGATGATTCAAGAAGTTTTCCTTTTGATCCTAGAAAGGAGGTATGCTTAGTTACTAGCTGTACATAATAGTTTTTTCTCTAATTCCCTTAAGTGCCTTGATCACATGTGTGTGTGTGTGTGTGTGTGTGTGTGTGTGTTATTGGTTTGTTGCCTTCTTTTGTGTGTGCCCTTTGCTTTTTGTGGTTGAGTTAATTAGTGGTCCTATCTTGGTGGTCAATGGTGAAAGGTTTCCTTATTTGTATCAGTCTTAATATGACTCCCTAAGCCCAATGGTTTGATAAGGCTACTAGTCTAGCTAGTATAGTAGGCATACTACCCCTATGAGTCACCAATTTGTTGACCACATTTGAATTTTAGGTCAAATTGGGGCACCCCTAGGTAAAAAATTGAGTTTTAGGTATTTTAGGGGTCTAATATAGATGTCACAAGGTGTTTTATAAGTTAATTGATGTTATTTAATGTTATACTATACTTGATCATTAGTTATTTTAGTCCTTATATCCTTTTGAGTCATTTTAGGGATCAAAATCGAGAATTTAATAATTTTTATAAATTTATTGGTAAGTGTGAAGGTTTAAAAATGTTATATAGTTACCCATGTGTCTTTAGAGGTCCTAATCAACTGACATAACTAAAAAGTGGTAGGTTCATCAGAATAAAATGTAGTTTTCTTGAGGAAAAAGGTGAGTTTGGCACTTGTATGACTCATGGGGAAGTTTGACACATGGAAGAGGATCATGGTTTGTATCTTCAACTTTCCAATGCTTATTTACACATTTGGTTTGATTTAAAAATTCCATTTTTGGCCCAAAACTATTTTGCTCCTTTTTCACCCTTCTTGACAAGTAAAAGTAGTCTTCAAGTTTTTGCTCAGTATGGACAAATGAAGAGGTTTCAAGTCAAATTATTTTGGAAAGTTGTATTAAAATAATATATTCATTTAAATAAAATATTTTGAGGAATTGTGCTATATGCATCATGAACCATCCTTATGAAGTTGACTATACTTTTCTGGCTACTAAGCTATGTATCCTATAGGTTTTGCCTTAGTTTGAGAAAATACATAAGAACCAATTACTGAGGTTGATTATAGATGTTTTTATCTTCCTTATCTATTGTTACCCATGATTTTTTTTAAGTTTGGAGTTTATTTGAAGATCCAATCACCTCAAGTTTGTAGACTTGTCCCATTCCATGTTGTTGGTAGGTTTATACTACTTACAACATCTTCATGCTTTGGTAATGGTTTTAGAATGTGGGGATAGGTTAATTAACAAGTTATTAAAGTATTATAAATCTCCTCACCTTTAAATTTTATCCCCCAAAGCAACATTCTCCTTGGATTTACAATCACAACCACACATACAACTAGTCTGCCTTATGACTATAATATACAGTCAGCCAGGTGCTTGCAAGTGATTTTCACATTGAAAGAAATGTTTTTAAACTATTATAAAACTATCCTTGATATAAATTATAAATTTTAAGGTTTGATATTAAGTTTGGTTTGTTATTTAAACCATTCATCTACCCTTGTTTCTCCATCCTGCACTCACTTCCTGTATACAATTCTAAATGCATGTACACGTGCTTTCATGGAAGTTCCTCAAAATTAAAAAGAAATCATAGGAGTTTGTTTGAGGTTGAAGTGTGATTAGTTCATTTAATGAATTTAGACATGCCTAATATCCATTATGATCAAATGTGATGCTCACTACTAGTTTTCCTACTTTGCTGCATGTGTATGAAGATGGTCACCTACAGGTGACCCTAGTAGAAATGTCTGAATCCTTATTTGAAAGGTTAAAACATGGTGAAAATTCTTTTAGGAGCCTAGTAGGATAAAAGACCATGGTAGACCAATATATAGGGATAGGTTGTAAATTTTAGGTTGGAAACTACCTCTAAGATGCATAAGATGACTGTTCAAGCCCATTTTCCTCAAAAATTCAAAACATAGATCTTAGCATTTTTTGTCGAGGGAAAACAATAGGGTTATCAAATGGTTTGATGAAACCTATTATGCTCATTTTATAATATGTAGAAAGGCAAGAATTTTAAAAAGTTTTAATGGAATAAAAAAAGTGGAGGATAGTCTTTAAAAGGCCTAAAGTTGCCCTTAAAAACACTAATTCCAAACAATGGAATCTACAGGGTTTGAAAGTACAAATGACCTTGATAATTCAATGTTTTTAAGGCATACTCTTATATCTTGAATGGATTCATGAAGTGAAAAGGATAAAAAATGTATATGTAGAAGTTTATCAATGATGTTTTAAGGTCTTATCAACACCTACAGGCCTTTTTTGGAATCATAAACATGCACCTATAATCAACTGTGTTTGACTGTCTAGGTAGTGAACAAAGAGATAGTGTTTTGAGTGTGATAAATGCATATAAGTGAGACAAGTGAGTAAAAAATGTATAAATTAATATTAATATATTATAAAAGGAGTGTATACATTTTTACCAAGGTTAAACCATTTCAAAATAACCTACAAGCAGGGTTTCCAAGGAACAACATAGTTAGGCAGGGGGCAAGTAAACTGGTTTCTTAAGTGCTCATAGCTCAAAGATGAAAAAAATGGTCCAAAAAATAATAAATAAATATAATGGAGGTAAATGAGGTTGTGAACACTATTTTGAGGTTAAACCATGCTTTTATACCTATAGGTAGGGTCAAAAGTAGTAGCAAAACAGAGTCATAGTCAACAAGGTTGCACACAGTCTTGACTATAAAAGCATTGACAATGTATATGGGAGTAAAATATGGGTATAAAACATGGATAAATGAATATGATAAGATATAAATAACTCATAAACACTATTTTCAAGACACATTCAGGTAAAGAGACACCAATATGTAGGGTTTCTCAGTCAAAAGCAAGAAATACAATCAAGGGTAGAAATTCAGTTTGACTGAGTAAGGAGTATCAAGGGGATGTGGTGAGTTGGATGACAAGAAATTTTAAAAAACATAAAAGGTGATTTTCATACCTTAAATATGATATATTTAATCAAGACAAACAAATAAATGAATGCTAACCTATAGTAAACACGGTTCACTCTTGAAAAATCCTACACACAGTGCTTAAATACATAGTCTGCTTTGGGTTTTAGGAAGGTTGGAGGGACAAATGACCTATTATAGGTATCAATTTTTATGTATGGGATATTAATAACTTGAGAAATACTCTATAATATACATATTTTTATAAATAAATAAGGGATTGCCCTCTATTTTATCTCAGACAGAGGGCACTCCCTTATGAGCAAAGCTGGTAGGGTTTGAGGAATAGGGTAGAAATATGAAGACATGAGCCATGAGAAATTTTAAAAAGGGTGTGAGATGTTGAGTCAAATATATAAAAACATGAATAATGACTCATATATGAATTTATCTCAATATAATATCCCAAACTACAAGGGTTGCATTCATAGATGATAGGCATCTTCAAGGCCTACAGATCAAACATAAGATCACTTTCACTTGAAAAATTGGGAGAGAATTATCATAAATTTAGATATGATAATGAGAGAATGACATATGTGTTCAATATATTTAAAGGTAAAGAAGCCAAATAGTGAGGTCTAAAACATCAAAAGTTGTAGACAGGGTACAAGACCAACATTAGGCCTAGTGTCCAATTGGAGGACTGTTTTCACTTTCACCTTGAAATGAGAATTTTAACCCATAGAGACATGTTTATGGGGTAAATATAGATATGTTAAATCTATTTTTATGTATTAAAAACATAATGGGGTCCATTTTTTAACTCAACGATAACTCAGGCATGCAAGAAAGGAGAAAAAGAGCTCGATAGGTCAAGTTTTAATACTCATATCTTCTTGGAGGCTATGCATGGATACCAACAGAGTTAAAGGATGTTATAAAAGGTATTTAGATATGAATTTGTGGATTTTTTTTTCAATTTTGATGTTAGGTTTTTATGAACAAACCTTAAGAGTGGAAACAAGCCAAAAACCCTTACCAGTGACCTGATGATAGAAATGAAGCTAGAAATATGATCTAATGGCATAGTTTGACCATGAAAACTATTGGAAATTGTAGAGGACTAATTTAAGATCCATACCATACTTTTTATCTATATACACTTGTATGGATAGGGTACAAAATAGGCTTTTATTGACTATTTTATGCATTGTACAAGCTACAGGAGGATTATAAAGATGAAATAAAGTTTGAAGGGAATATTAGGAATTTTAATAACTCCCTATGGTAATTTAATGATTTTAATAAACTTGTAAGGGTTAAAAAAATAGCTCTCATTTTAGCCATTCAAAATTGGCATTGTGGACAAGCTAGTGAGAAGGATGGAAAACTCCAAGTGAGATGATTTTGAGGCATGCCTGATACCTCTAAGGCCATGGAGGGTATTAAAAAGTGTCATCCACTTCCTCTCATGGATTTTCATGGAAAATTGATGCCTTTTTAGAGGCCAAGTGTGCATGGTACTGTAAGGAGGATTTTTTAAGATTATAGATGATGAAGGATCCTTTACAGATGATTTCAAATGACCCAGCCTACAACCAATGCATGGAAAGGAATGGTTGATGTCCCTAACCTTCATAAAAATCATTATAATTTTTATTAGTTAGTTATGAGGCATTCAATAAGCTCAAATCATAAAGGTAGCTTTTTTGAGCTAGTTAAGAGGATTTTATGCCACTTTACAAGAGTTTGATGACTTGGATGGACACTTTTACAACCTAACCTTGAATGTTTCATCCCATATCCTATTATCATGCATAATTAAATAATTTTATTAGATTGATAGGTGTCCTTGTGACCCTTGGACTTATTTCTTCTCTTCTCTCTCAAAAGTTCTATAAGAACTAGACATTTTGGCCATTGTAACTTATGCTCCACATGAATATGATGAAGCCCTGCTCATTTGCATATAATTTGATAAATAATAATAATATTTTTTACCTATTCATGACTATTAGTAGTGTGTTTTACTTTAATATTGGATATTTCATAGTGAATACTATGGATTCCTTAGCATGTTGTCTCATTCTTGCATCTTATTTGTAGTTGGAAAGCTTCTTCTGGTAGGGCATGTGAAGTGTTATAAGAAATTTCATGGATTGAGTGAGTTATTATATTCATTAATGCCCTCATAATCCTCTTGTTGAGTCTTCCTATGTTTGTACATTCATCTATAACCTCATGATGTAACATTGATGCAAGAAGATGTAGATTAGGGAAGTGTATGTTTAGTTTGTCCTTTGTTCTCATGTGTAACATTCTATTGGTTGAAAGTCATAAATATATTTGGTGTATCAACCCATTAAAATAGTTTGATTGTAACTATCTCTCTCCCTTTTCCCCTATAAGTTTAAGTGTAGTTACAATCCAAAGTGGTACATCAAGGGAGCTATCCCTATCTAGAGATTCACCTCATCCTTAGGCTATCCACAAGCCTAGAAGTGTTTCCATTATGCCACTTAGATGAGGAGAGATTTTCCATATCCTCAAAGGGTGAAAATACAAGTGATAACATATATCATTTACCCCAGAATATGAAACACTAAAGTTTGATAAATATAAAGGGAAAGGTGATCCCAAGGCTCATTTGACCAATTTCTTTGTTACATGCTAGCTAATGGCATATAGCGACATATACATTTTGATATTATTCCCAAGGAGTCTAGTAGGACAAGCCTTGGAGTGGTTTTAAAAGTTACTAGAGAATTCAATATCTTATTTTGATGATATTTTAGACAAGTTTGTGAAAAGTGGAAACACTTTTCATACAATATTAAACATGAAATTTCATTGGTCAACTTGATGAAAGCCAATAAAAATTCTGATGAGAGATTTAAAAATTATCTACAGTGATGGAGAGCCCTTGCAAGTTGATTCACCCATAATTTACTAGATAAACAATTATCTACTATGTTTACTAAAAATTTTTACAGTGAGATATCCTGTCATTTAGAACTATAGTGTGTACATACCTTTAAGGAAATCATTGATAAATGTTTATTGATCAAGTGCACCCTTATTAACAAAGGGATCATCAAGATTACCTCATCCAATCAAAATCAAGGTACCAATCTAGAAAATGGCCAAAACCAATACATAATCCATGTGCAAGTGTCAAAACTAGCATAGGCCAATAGTAATGAAAGACCAAGGCAATTTAACCATAATAAAAATGTTATTAAAAATGGAGCCATAGAGTCATGTCATGTATAAATGGTGTAAACACCATATACTCAACCCATGCCACATATGAAAATTACTCCTAATCCATAAAATTTTTAGCAAACACAATAATCATAGTAGCCTAGGCCCATGAAACTAATTTAATAAGCTTTGCCATTGTAAGCCCCTCCTCTAAGGAGAACAATGCCTACTCATCACATTTTTAGTGATCTTAGAGATCCTATTGAATCGATGTTTTCTAATCTTATTATTGCTAATATGATTAGTTGGCCTATATGAAAACAAATCCTCAAATCATCCCTTATCTTGATTGGTACCACCAAAATGAATTTTATAAATATCATCAGGTTAATGGACATAATTTGCACTATTGTGTGCAAATTAAACATTTAATTAAGAATATGTTGGAGAATAGGGAGATAAGATTAGATGGTGGTGCTTCCACTTCTAATCTGACTCTTAGAATATATCAAAACCCCTTTCCCCAACATAATAAATAGCCACAATAGCAATAATAGCAACAACAACAATGACTAGTGCAACAACAAAATCAATAGTATCAAAAAAAAATGCCGAACCAAAAAAATCAACAATGACCAAAGAATGGATAGAACCAAGGTCAAAATGAAAATAACCAAAAAACCTACTATGTAGTTGCATATGAATACAATAGGGTTGTATTCCATATTATAAAAGGTAGCATTAATACCATTTTCATCAATCTGAGATGAAATACCAATCAATCAAGACCTTTGTTAAACAATTCCACTAAACCAATTCATATTGGTAATCCCTATTTGACTTGGGATTGCATACAAGTGAACCAAAAAATAGGGATCACTAATTTTGGACCATATACTAATAACCCATCATTACCTCATGACCATACACAAGTGCACCAATAATTGAGACTTATCCTATTTGGTCCCCCACCATCACCAACATTTGTTAGCAATTATGGTCTTGTATTTAATCCTTATTGTGCAATCACAACTTGATGGTCGAAGATTAACATTCTTAGCCCATATCCATCTACCACTTTTCCCATCACCCAACTAGCCATTTAGCCTTATAATAAGCCATTTAACACTGACCAAGAGAAGAAATTTGACATTGTGGAATAATTACAAAAGATGTCTACACAAATTTCCATTTTAGATTTGTTGTATATGTCAACAATCCATAAAGATATTTTGAATGAGTTATTTATCCAATCCACTATTTCTAGTGATATATCTCTTAAAAAATTCCAAGCTTTGTTGGACACCTCGCTCCAACCCAACAAGTCACTTTCAACCAAAGTGACATGTTGTCCCTTGGCCCACTACATAATAACCCCTTGTACATTGAATTTTACATAAAGTGACACAAAGTGAAATGTGTCCTTATAAATAATGGATCAACTCTAAACATAGTGTTTCTAAATCTCATCAAGCTTCTTGGGTACACTATGGAAGATCTTCAATTAGAGACAATAACCATCAAAGCCTATGACAATGAATAATGAGAATCATAAGGCACCATCTATTTATCAATTATATTTGGGCCCTTGACTCGTGATATACTTTACCATGTGCTCAATCATGATTTTTCATATAATATGCTTTTGGGTGGACCTTGGTTACATGAAATTAATCTAGTCCCATTGATGTTACACTAATGTATCAATTTATCCCATTCAAGGATGAAAGTTTGTATACTGGGAGATTTACATCCATATGATCACTAAAAACACCTAGAGGCCAAGTTCAAGAGTTATAACTATTACTTCAGTGTGAATCTTGTAGCCAAGCATGATAAAGGAAAATAAATACTCCTTGATTTACCAGAGGATAAATACAATGATATTAATACCCTTGATTCCCTTTCCCACATGCTACCTCCTAAAATATCCAATCATTATACCATCTTGTCTAATGGCCCAAGAGAGTATTTAACCCATGATACCTTTGATATTGCAAACCTTCATTAAAACCCAAAGTCTGGAAGACCTATAGCCAAGCCATTTCATCTAGAATGGAAATAAAAGGGCAAAGGTAAAGGACTTGTCATGTTTATACTAGCATCTAGCCTAAAACAAGACCCTCTTAAGGGAGATGAATCATGGTTGTCTAATGATAAGTAGGTCAATTATTATGAGAATACAAATTATCCTATTCCTAATAAGATCATGAAGAATCAAGACTATGAAGGAGGAGGCCTCAGACCAAATCAATAGGGAACACTTGAGCCAATTTCCATGACCAAATATAAAGAGCCCTATCGACTTGGATTTAAACCAGCTGGGGGTGACCCCATATACCTTACTCATGTTTCATCACCATCGACTAGTGATGAGGATGCTGATAATGAAGCAGAGTCTAATCATAACCTTTTTTATGATCTCACCAAGAATAACTTGTTTAACCCTCATTTTGTTTTTAACCTTATATTAGTCATTCATCACAATACACTACCATTGTATTACCCCTAGATGATAGACTAAGACCAAATAGAGTCTAACGTGCTGATTGATGAGTTTCAAAATGATGAGGCTTCTTGTGATTTTCTCGGCCTTAGAGACAATGTTCCATTGAGGGACCAAAAATTAGAGTTTTCAATCAAGTTGGATCTTGAAGCCTATTTTGGATAGTGGGTGAACACCCTTAGCCAAAATCAAATAATTAGAACATTGAGGTCCCAAAATGAAAACCTCTTTGAGATGCTTTTTGACTAGGGTAAAAGTAATTAAAAAGGCTAGTCTAGAGGTGAAAACCTATTTTAGGCACCATTATATGGGGGTCTTTAGCCTTATTCAACCATAACTCAAAGACCACCAATGACAAAATTGTGTATGAGTTTTAGTTTTGAAAAAAATAAGCTTTTGATTGAATCCTTTAGGAGTTTCCAATAGTTTTTGTTACATGGATAAAACTTCCATTGGGGGACTCTAATTCATCATGCCTAGGGGAACTTTAAGAGTTAGTCCTAATAGAGGACTCTCATGTTGCCAACCAGTTCAAATCCTTGGCCACTATCCTTGAAGATAATTTGACCCTTCTAGTGGAAGATATAACAAAGGCTGACATCAGGTCCCTAGATGACCCAAAATGGATCAAGCTAGGCATTTCCCTTATTAAGAAGGAGCGTGAAGTCCTTACAACCCTTTTGATGGAGTTTATAGATATTTTGGCATGCTAGGTTTGGAACCTAACTTGGTTCTGCACTACCTTGTGGTCAATCCTAATGCCAAACTAGTAAAATAAAAACTATGCAATATGCATCCTCACATTACTATATTAGTGAAGAAAGAGTTAGAAAAACACTGAGAAGCAGGATGTATCTGATCGATCAACTATTCAGAGTGGATCTCCAATGTTATTCCAATTAGTAAAAAGCTAGAAGGGATCATAATTTGTACTAATTTCCATGATATAAATAAAGTTGCCTTAAGGATGACTTTCCATTTCCAAACATTGACATGATCGTCAACTCCATAGTGGGTTATGAAATTCTTTCATTAATGGATGTCTTTTTAGGGTATAACTAAATTAGGATAACACCAAAACACCAACATAAGACAACATTCACCACTCCATGGGGAAAATTCTATTATCAAGTTATACCATTTAGTCTTAATAATGTAGTGGCCACCTACCAAAGATCCATGACCATCATATTTCATGATATGATGCATGACATTATTGAGGACTATGTTGATGACATTCTTGGCAAATCAAAGACCAGGGCTGAACATCCAACAATACTACACATAATATTTGAAAGACTACATGAGTACAGAGTTAGACTTAATCCTAATAAGTGTGTCTTTTGAGTCACATAAACAAAATTTCTTGGCTTCATTGTATCTCATTGTGGTATTGAAGTTGATCTTGCTAAAGTCAAAAAAATAAAAGAGATGAAACCATCAACTAATTTGAAGTAGCTCCATAGTTTATAGGGCAAAATCTAGTCTCTTCAATGCTTCATATCACAATTAGACAACAAATGCCATCCTTTTACACATTTTTTAAGAAGGGAGTCATAGTTCACTAGGATGATCACTTCCAAACAACCTTTCAGCAACTAAATGACTATCTAGTAAATACTCCTATTTTGTTGCCTCCTATGCTAGGAAAGCCATTCTTGATATACCTATCTACTACTGACAATGATTTGGGGGCAATTTTGGCTCATCATGATGATAATGGAAAATATCATGTCATGTACTATTTAAGCCATGCACTGGTCACATATAAACATAATTATACATCCATAGAGAAATCCTATTTAACCATGGTATTCATATCTCAAAAACTACACCATTACATGTTAAATAATAAGACCATGGTTATTTCAAAAGTAGATCCACTCAAGTATCTACTATCTAAAATAGCTTTATAAGGTCACATGGCCAAGTAGATCATGCTTCTAAGTGATTTTGACATCAATTACATCAACCAAAAAATCATTAAGGGGCAAATTCTTGTAGATCATCTTGCTAAAACACCCCTTGCTGATACAAAGCCACTCACATTCCAATTTCTCAATGAATCCATAATGACCATCATTGACACACCTATTAAAGAGAAACATTGGAAGCTATATTTTTATGGATCATTCATATCACATAGATTTGGGGTAGGCCTTTCATTTATTACACCACAGGGGGATCTAATCCCTAAATCATTAAGGATCAGTTTTCCTTATACTAACAACATGGCCAAATATGAATCACTTGTTGTAGGGATTCACCAAGTGGTAAAATGGAACATATCTCATCTCAAGGTTTATGGTGATTCTGAGCTAATCATCAATCATGTTACAGATGATTTTCAAACCAAATGTGACAAACTAGTTCCATATAAGGCCATAATCGGCACTCTCAAATGATAGATTACTAACATATAATTTGAGCATATACCAAAGGCAAGTAATAGAACCATGGATGCTATGGCCACTATTCCATCTCTGATTCAAAAAATAGACATAGATAAAGAGTATCAGTTCCTTGTCTAGAACTTATTAGAACCAACTCATGAACCTTTAACCATCATAATGATTTGTGATATTTTTGTGTTAAGCATGGAATATACTAAGAGGGGCGGTGAATTAGTATATTATATACCTTATAAAACTTTCCCCTTATCAAATTCCACTTAATCAAACATTCAAGATATGCAATAAAACTCAAACAATAAACATCACACAAGATAGAGAGAGACACTAGATATAACGTGGAAACCCAATGTGGGACAAACCATGGAGAACAATCTCAAGTATATTCATGAGAAACAACCCACAACAGCACCATACCCCTTTGCCGAGTACCAACCTAGCTACAATTAATGAGCACCAACCCATAGGAGCTTCAAACCCCTTTGCCGAGCACCAACCCAACAACTATTCATGAGCACCATCCCATATGAACACTAACCCCTTTGTCGAGCACCAACCCAACAACAATTCGTGAGCACCAACCCATAGGAGCACCAACCCCTTTGTGTATACCACACACCTATCTCTCAATATTGCTATCTCAACAAATGATAGATCAATACAACATCTCTTTCCTCTCTCTCACTTTTGCTCTTCTAAGCTAGATATAACAAATACAAATCATATTCATCTCTCACAATTGCTCTTCTAAGCTAGATATTACAATATCAAATCAACCTCTATCTTCCATATTACAAATGGCTTCTCAAGCCTTTATTTATAGCTTTCCAAATGACCTTTGGCCTTCCCCCTTTGTGACCCTTCAATCCTCATGGAAAATGGCACCAAACTTGTATGACCCTTCATATTCAAGCCTTTTAAAAGTCATGTGGTGACCCTTCATGACCAAAAACGTCCTTCCCACTTTTGTCCTTATCTTTGGTGACTTTTTGTATTCCTCAAAGTATCCCTTCATGAGAAATTGTGCCCTTACTCTTTTGTCTTCACTTGGTGACTCTTGGTATTCCCCAAGATGACTCTTCATGGGAAAATGCATCCCATCCTTGTTTTGTCTTTACCCCGTGGCTCTTCAACTTCTCCATGGGCCCTTCTTTTGTCTCATATGCAACCAAAAATATATTCGTTAATATTAAATAAATGTTAACTCATATTAGCCAAGATATATTTATTACAAACAACAATAAATGCAATGGGGCCTTTATCACCAATAATGCTAAACCTTTGACATCAATGACAATATTTCCAACAATTTCCCCCTTTGTCATTGATGGAAACCTCAATCCTAAAACTACCATATCCTGTCACCTACACATACTATCATCTAAAAACATACAGTAACTCCCCCTTACTGTAGCAACTTGTACCTGTTCCCTGTACCTATTTCTGCACCTATACCTGTACTTGTTATTCTCCCCATTTAACATCAATGGAAAAGGGCCTATCTATAGCTAACACTTAGCTCCCCCTCACTTGATGCTAAACATCAATGGTAAGAAGTAATAGAAATTACTCCCAACTCCTCTCACTGATCTTTGAATGTATCCTTTGATCGTGCCTTTGAGAAGATATTTGACAATACATACACATTGTTCCCTATCCTTTGAGCATCTGCAATCAATTCATTTAATCTTTTCTTCTAATCTCACAACCTTATTTATGAAACTTTAATGTATATCTTTGATCATATATTTGACTAACACTCAACAGATTATGCTTAAGACCTTTTGCATATAAAACATTCTTAGTCTTAGTTCTACCATAATCCAAACTCAAAGTACCTTTTCCAGCTATCCTGGCAGTGGCTTTATCTCTAAATCTCACTGTACCACCATTGATCTTCTTTAGAGATATGAATTTAATTTTATCTCCTATCATATGCCACGAACATCTACTATCAATTAACCATGGCTGATCTTTACCTCTTACATGCAGGGCTGTCTGAACCACCATAGAATCTTCATGTTGTTTCTTCTACCATGAACATGTCTGAACCTTCTCCCTGATGAATGAAGCTTTGAGATTTTGATCCTTCTTCTTGATGAATGGAGATTTGAAGCTCTGATCCTTCTTGACTGACTCGAACACGCTTCTACAAAGCTGAGCTATGTGTCCAAAGTTGTTGCACTTGTAGCATACTATGGTCTCTTCATCAAAGCTTGATAGAGTAGCAAAAGAGTTATGGCTCTTGCTTGACTCTACTTGACTTTCCTTCTCCTTATTTCTGAAATTGTTAGCTCTTTTTCTACATTCTAATTTCTTATGACCATATCTATTACAATAAAAACAATAGCCATAAAAATAAGACCTGTCTGTATATCTCTGACCTGATTGCCATTCGTAGCTTTATTCTTTCCAGCCTTCTCTATTTGGAATGTCCTTTGTATTCTTCACTTCTCACCTTTTTGTTTCCTCTTGTGTAAGAGCTTCAGCATAGCTATTTTTATTTTCAAAACTGATCCCTATCTTATCTGAATATGTTTTTTGACTTTCCAATATCTTATTCAACATGTTAGTGCTATCTTCAAATTTTGAATCACTAACTACTTTATCACTGACTACTTTCTTAATATCTTCTTTTAAAGAGGCAATTTCAATAACATACCTTTGACAATATTTTCTTGCTATTTCCAACTGTGTTGTGAGGTCTTCTTCATTCTTCTTGGCTTCTTCAAAGTGTGCTTGTAGATCTTCGATCATTTCCTTTGACTCTTGTTCATTTTTCTTGATCTGGCACTTTAATCTTTGATTCTTCTTCTAAACAACTTCTAACTCTTCTAAGGCACAAATGAGCTCTCCTTCCATATTCACTTTAGCTTCCTCCTCTTCTTCTTCTTGATCACCTTCATGTAAGGCCATGAATAGAATGTCTTCTTCTTCTAAATCACTGACTCCACTATCTTCACATGAACTAGGATCCTTAGAATATATGATCTTCTTCTCAAAACCCTTCTTAGATTTGCCTTTGAAATTATTCTTGTATGTAGGATTTTCTTCTTCTTCTTCATCATTACCCTTATTTGGGCATATAGCTAAAAAATGTCCAATCTTTCCAGAATTAAAACATTTAAAAGGTAATTTTCCTTGATATTTACCTGTTCCTTTTTTTGGCTTGCGAATGAAAAGTGCTCCATTGTCATCTTCATCATCACTGAAACTATCACTTGATTCTTGAATCTTAGCTTTCTCCTTCTTTGATGTCTTGAAATATGCTTCTCTCTTTGAGGGTTTATCTTGTTTTGTCTGCATCTCATATGCCGTGAGAATACCATGAAGCTCATCCATCTTTAGCTTGGCTAAATTCTTCATCTCCTCAATTGTCAAAACCTTTGCATCATATCTCATTGGTAGAGATCTCAAAACATTTTGCACCACCATTGACTCATCCAACATTTCTCCAAGACCTTGAATCTGATTTACAACTTGATCAACTCACAAAAGATAGCTTGCTATGTCTTCTTCTTCTTCTTCTTCCATCTTCAAACTTTCAAACTGCCTTCTAAAAGTCTGCAGCTTAGCTTGCTAAACCTTTCCATCACCTTTGTAAATATTCTCAAGTTTTACCCAAGTTTCATGAGTAGATTTACATTGCATAACTTTAACAAATTTAGATTCACATAAACCACATAAAATAGCATTTAAAGCTTTAGCATTACATTCACTTGCCTTCTTTTCTATTGGAGTAATTGTAGATGTCTGTGGCTCTTCATATTCCTCTACCACTGCTTTCAATATGTCGAATCCAAGGGCCATCAAATAAACCTTCATTTCATGCTCCAAAAATCATAATTTGTTCCATCAAACAAAGGTGCCTTATTTGTAGAAAATCCTTCCTGTGACCTAGCCATCGTGCTTTCTTGATCTACCTTTAAGCTGTAAAACTTTTCAAAAAGGAACCTGCTCTAATACCAAGTGTTAAGCATGGAATATACTGAGAGGGGGGGTGAATCAATATATTATATATCTTATAAAACTTTCCCTTTATCAAATTCCACTTAATCAAACATTCAAGATATGCAATAAAACTCAAACAATAAACATCACAAAAGATAGAGAGAGACACCAGATATAACATGGAAACCCAATGTGGGAAAAACCATGAAGAAGAATATCAAGTATATTTTTTAGAAATAACCCATTGGAGAACCATACCCCTTTGTTGAGTACCAACCCAACTAAAATTTGTGAGAACCAACCCACAGGAGCTTCAAACCCCTTTGTCGAGCACCAACCCAGAAATAATTCGTGAGCACCAACCCACAGGAGCACCAACCCCTTTGTGTATACCACACACCTATCTCTAAATGTTGCTATCTCAATAGATGATATATCAATACAACATCTCTTTCCTCTCTCTCACTTTTGCTCTTCTAAGCTAGATATAACAAATACAAATCATATTCATCTCTCACAATTACTCTTCTAAGCTAGATATTACAATATCATATCAACCTCTATCTTCCATATTACAAATAGCTTCTCAAGCCTTTATTTATAGCTTTCCAAATGACCTTTGGCCTTCCCCTTTGTGACTCTTCAATCCTCATGGAAAATGGTGCCAAACTTGTATGACCCTTCATATTCAAGCCTTTTAAAAATCATGTGGTGACCCTTCATGACCAAAAACGTCCTTCCCACTTTTGTCCTTATCTTTGGTGACTTTTAATATTCCTCAAAGTGTTCCTTCATGAGAAATTCTGCCCTTACTCTTTTGTCTTCACTTGGTGACTCTTGGTATTCCCCAAGATGACTCTTCATGGGAAAATGCATCCCATCCTTCTTTTGACCTTACCCCATGGCACTTCGACTTCTCCATGGGCCATTTTTTTGTCTCATATGCAGCCAAAAATATATTCATTAATATTAAATAAATATTAACTCATATTAGCGAAGATATATTTATTACAAACAATAATAAATGCAATGGGGCCTTTATCACCAATAATGCTAAACCTTTGACATCAATGACAATATTTCCAACATTTTGGTCTTTGCTCTATCTAGTAATCAAACCTTTATAAATACCTCCATGACTAAATTTTACCACCTAACCTATATTGAAAATAATCCAAAGCCTTCATCCACCAAACCACTCATTATACCTTACTTAGATCTACCTCTTACCACCATAGTTTTGATGGAACTTTGATTTATTTTTTAACTTCAATAAAATCTATGTTAGCATTATGAGAAGTTCATGAAGGAGTATGTGGATTCCACACCAGTGGGGCTATCCTATCCAAAAATATCTTACACACTAGTTATTATTGGCCCATAATGGATGTAAATGCAGTTGCATATGTAAAGAAGTGCGATAAGTTTCATTGATATGCTAATTTGATTCATGTCCCAACCAAGACTCTAAAATAAATGTTGACACCATGGCTATTTATTATATGGAGCCTTGACCTTATTAAGAAAATAAATCCCACCTCATCTGATGTCCATAAACATATCATTACTACCACCTAATATTTCACTAATTGGGTTGAAGTTATAACCGTCATTTACATGATTGGAAAGCAAATTTCTAAGTTCATTTTTAACCATCTCATTTACTGCTATGGTATCCATTTTGACATTATATCTGATAATAGAGGATCATCAAGAAAAAGGATGTCTAAAAGATATGTGTCAAATACAACATCACACAACAATTTTTTATGACATATTACCCTCAAAGTAATGGCTAGGCCAAAGCATCAAACAAAACCATTGTCAACATTCCTTAAAATATTTTCAATGATGCCGATCATGATTAACACTTTCAGATATTTCATGCCCTTTGGGCATACCATACCAATCATTTTACAACCATAGGAGCCAATCTATATTCACTTGTTTATGGTACAAAATCCATCCTTCCCATTGAGGTTGAGTTTCCATCTCTATGCATATCTTTTAATCATGTCTTAGATGATAATGAATATCGAGTATGTCACCTACAAGAAATAGAGTCACTTGATGAGAAACACATGAATGCACTGAATAATCTTCAAACTTATTAGAATTGACTTCGAGGTCACTACAATCAACATGTGAAACATAGATAATTTGAACTTGGTGATCTTATTCTTAAAGAAAACCAAAAAAATACCATGATAAAAAAGAAGCATAAAGGCAAGTTCAAAGCTAACTAGGTTGGTCCTTTCATCATTTTAGCAAACTTTGGAATATGAACATATAGGATTTCTATACTAGATGGCCATAAACTTGATGAGCTAATGAGAATTATCCACCTCAAGTGGTACTATGCTTGAGTGATTTGGTGTATTATCTATAAGGACCATTTCAAGTTATATCATTTTATCAATCTTCTTTATACTATACCATTTTATCATCCTATCATCCTACCAACCTATCACTTTTCCTATCACATGTCCATTTTACCATACCTTCCCCTCAATTGAGTTCATTTCTCCCTCTTTACTCAGCCCTATGACCTTGGTTCTATTCCATTCATTCTAGAGCCACATTCAACAAAAGGATTCATATTTAGTTTCAACAATTTTTCCAACATTCCAAATAAAGGCAATATTTTTGAGTAGTAAGACAACAATTTGGTAGTTGCATCCTTCATTTCTTGTTTTATTCTCTCCCATTATATTGATCCTAATTATAACCACCTATGGGAAAATTAGTATCATTGACCTATGCCATTATATCCTAGTTATAACCACCTATGGGTAAACTAAGGGAAACACTTATTTATCATGCCTAGATGTACCAACTAGCCATTTCCTATGTCATCATACCAACTGTACCTATTTTTTTTGAATTGGTTGCTACACTAGTCAAATTCTTATGCTATAAGGTAAAACTACACTAACTTAAGGTCCTAATTTAGGATTATTTAGACAATGCTCGATACGTGTTGAGGTCAACTCAGTCACCCTAAGCCATGCTATCATCATTTTGTGAGCAACCTAAGTAAAAAATCTCACCATTTTATGAGCAACCTGAGCCAGGTTCTTACCATTTTATGAGAAACCAAAGTCATTGCTCTTGCCATTTTATGAGCTTGAGCCCTTTAAATATCTTATCATTCTCAATTGAGTTGAGATATTTGAAAATTCCAAAGACATTTATAAAATCATTAGAATAAACCAAAAACATTGACCACTTTTTTGCCTTAAGGATTCTAGGAACCCTTACTAAGTTACAAAAAAATCACTTTTCATTTAGTTTCCCCACTCTTTTTGGGTTTTTATCCCATGGTCTTGCCATTTTTCAAGTTCATTCCTATTCTTATATCTCATCCATCATGTTTTTTTCATCAGTTATCATTTTCTTTCCATATACTAGGAGAACTACATTCAACCTAAAGTTTTTATTGGATATTACATCCATTGAACTATGTAGGTAGTGTCCACTTACCTAGTGTATATAGAGATGGCTGGGCCACCCCATTCGTTTGCTTTTATTCCCCCATTTTATTTGTTTATTAAGTTGTTACCTATTTTATAGGGGAAATGTTCATCTCGTTGTTTGTACTAAATGTATGACTAAATCTTATTTATTCATTTCTTTGTTTGTTTGCCTATTTGTTTGCTTATTCTCACTATTGCTTTGATTCAGTATATATGCATTCATTGGGTGATTTCTTGCATGTTTATACTTTAATCCATCCATATTCATATGTTTACATTATAATCATGGTTTTTTATCATTGGTGCATTATTTTCCCTTGAGTGTTGAATTTTGAGAGTTAGTCCTTATGCATCTTTCGACCTAGTCATAATAGTGTTCTATCATGAGGTTCACCATAAAATGATACAAAAAAAATGAGATTCAGGATGTCTAATTAGTAATGGTGACATCAACATCTCCTCAACACTGAAATCCTAATCTAATCCCAATCATATCCCAAATAGAGTAATTAAATAATGAAAGAATTTCAGCCTTTGTTAGTTTAGATGAGCATTTCCCTAATAGTAGTTGTCCTAATTCATCTTTATCCTTTGTATCAAGTTACCCACATCATATTTTCCATCATCAACCAATCAATCATGTTTTCCATAATTGGGGTCCAATGATTATAACAATTTATGGGAAAATCATTATATACGGTCCTACCTGCATTTCTCAATGATTATAACTACCTTTGGGAAGATCATTGTGTTCTCACAAAATTCACTTTTTTTCCCACATAAGGGCATGTTGTTATCTTGTTTGTTTGTCCTAACTATGGTAGCTTAAGAAGTGATAGTTAAGGTTCAAGAAACCAAAACTAAACATGATTCCCTTAATCGAGCTAATGCTCATCTCATAATTTACAAAGATCCTCTTCCTAATCATCAACCAATTACTACTCAACATCTCACTACCAACACTGTAAAAACTTATATCGATCTTAATCATTAGAATGTTGTGAATATGAACAATATGAGTAGATTATTTTTATATATAGACCCTTATCCAAATTCTAGCTATAACAACTTCCCTACTTTTTATACCATCCAATATTATTACCCATCTTAATTTATATAACTTAGCTATATGACAATGATCCCCACAAATCTAACAACAAAACCAATCCTTCCTTTAGTATCCCACATGCTCCTCATAAAACACCACATTTGGATACTCTTTCACTTTCCATTAATACAACCTCCCATCCTCACTTATCACCAAATCCTCCTCAATCCAAACTACCTAAATTTTTAATGCAACTTATTTATTTGAATCCTTCAAAACCTACAAATTGTTTTACATAAAATCACATCACACCAATATTAACATCCAAAAAATTACCTAATTTAAATCAATCAGATACACTTGGCATAACCACATCACCTAAATCTCAGTCAACTCCCTCTTCTCAACATCAATTTAAATGTACCTCCACCCTTCTATAAATAGCTTACTTCAACATTATGCACCTCTATCTGATAGAGCTATAACTAGACATGATGAATGGGATACTATAATATAACTTTATCATCTCCAATATCAAAATCTATTTATCAAACTCATGAGTATTTACCCTCATCATCACAATTATTTAATGCAACTTTTATTCAAAATGAACATCCATCGACCTCCACCTATGGGGCATGAATCCACTTTATCTGGGTCTGAAGCTAGTATTCTTCAATAATGTGAAGAAATGTCTATACACATTGATAAAACCATATACACTTCTCTCTCACTCAAAATTCCTATCAGTTCAGTGATTCCTGATGAAATATTACTTTTATTGGATGATCATATGCTATTTATCACTATACAAACTAATGATAGACAAGTCAAATGTGTTTTGATCGATGACGGATTTTCCCTTATTATCTAACTAATTTGCATCTACCAGTTAGAATATCACAATTTTTTTTGTCCAAACAAAATCTTAACCACTTGCACATTTTGTTAGTATGTCTCATTTATAATAATTATTATTACAACACTTATGTATAATATAAATTCCATGTATTCATAATATCATTCCTAAATAAATCCTCTTGATGAATATCACTTCCTATTTGATCATACCTCTTTGGTTTCCTTTTTGTGAGTTGTAGTGTAAGACCTTGGATAGGATTAGGCCTTCCTCACAAAAATTCCCTTTTCCCTAAAAAAAATACCACTTGGTTATCCATTTGTGAGTTATAGTGTAAGACCTTGCATAGGACCATGCCTTCCCCACCTATATAAATGACATGCCATCTTTTATCACAAAATAACCTTACTCTTTCAAATTATTGAATAACATAAACTCTAAGTTTGGTTTTTCATTCTTACTTCCCAATTTTTATTTTCACACATTTTCATATCTTGCTTATTCACATATCTATGTTTACATATTTTCTATTTTGTTTACATTGATATTTATTATCCACATACTTTGGTTCAAATATATTTATTTACATATTTTTGATTTTTTTTACATTGATATTTTTTATCTACATATTTTTGTTTGCATAGCCTTGTTTACATTGACCTTTAATTACATCTATATTTCATTACTTATATATTATTGAATTTATTTTACATTTCATTTTTTTTATTGGTAAACAAAAGGGTTCTTTGAATCATAGACCCAAACCTATACATGAAATAAGTAGTGATGCATAACAAGCCACATTTTCAATAGAAGTAATTGCATAGAAAAACTAAAAATAATACATATATACTTTATAGTTGAATCACCTCAAGGAGATAGCTGAAATATAATGTAGAGGAATCTAGATATTTCCTTCTAAATCATTCTCAAAAGGTTTTGAACAAGATACCTCAAACCTATTTGAATAAACTTGTAATAGTTTCTCACACTAGAGGATAGAAGTAGAGAAAATAGAGGTTTTAAAATATACCCATGAAACCATAATTTCCATGTTGAGGGTTTTGAACAAATCCGAACTAGTTTCCAACTAGTCAACCAACAAATAATAAAAGGTTTTGTCAGGAAAAAAGATGGATCCCCAAATTAGTAAAAAGTGAAATATGGTTCCTACCAAGGACTAATTCAAGACACACAATCCCCAAAAAAACCATAAGTTTGGTCCTTCCACCTGGAAAGCAAATGATTTGGCCCATCCAAGCACTCATTGAAGGAAAAAATACATGATTCAATTCTACTAATAAGATGAATCTAATTCCAGTTGTTTTTTACCCCATCCACAAAATTAGGAAGATCCAAATTTAAACTTGACTGATCTTGGTCCAAAATATCCTCACACCATTTAGGTAATGGGTCTTGGGTCTCCTTATAAAACCCAATCGAAATAGAATCTGTCAACTAAGGATGAACTCCAACAATCCTCCTTAGATGCTCACCAATCTACCAATGGGAGACAATCAAACTATTAATCTTCTTACCTTGAATTTGAGACAACACTCCAAAGTTCAATATCATCCTAAAAATGATGATCATTGCCAAAATTTGAACACATCCAAGATAAATGAGCTCACAGGGATCACCCATGTCCAAGATTTCCATCCAAATCATTCTGAAACCTTTGCCTTCAGAACCACAGTTGCCACTAAAAGTAAACAACTTGCCCATCCTCCAAAAAAGGTCCATCATGGAACAAAAATATCTAATACACAATTTATTAAACATGGATGGACCCCTAAAGGAGACATTCCATGAAGTAGAATAAGATACCCATAAAACAAGTGCATAAAGAGTCCTAATATTTACCATTTTAAAGAGATATACTTCCTCTAAATAATCCAAATCAAGGCTCAACCAAAGATCAAACATATTTAACATCAAATTCAGGTCTAGAGTTACATTAAAGTACTCTTTCAAAGTTAATGACTAAATAAATAAGTTTGGATTGCTTAGATTTATAATGTCATTTATGCCAGTAAGACTCATCTGACAAAAAGAAATTCCCATCATCAACATCATAGTAGTTTAGAATGCCTTCAACATTATCCTCAGATTCAAAACCAAAATAAAACTATGGAATAAGTATGCTCATCCCTTTTTATTTGTGATATGGGACACCAAAAAACAAAATGGGATCTTATATAAATACCTTAGTCTCCATCTTGATCTCCTATGTTTGAGTCCTGCTTAAATGAATCAATAATATCATAGGAATTCCTTGTGCATCTTCCCTTACCATCACTTCTAATAACCCCTTATTCTCAACATCATCTCCATCCTCCCCTGTACCCATATTCAAAACTTCATCCTGCTCCATTTCTTGCTCATCGCACTCATCCTCCCCCAATGACTTTAATTACCTTGATATTTATTTGTATTTATATCTTTGTTTACATTGTTATTTATTATTTTTCACATTGATATTTCTTGTTACCTTAAATTTATATTCACTCTCTTATTATCTTATAAATTTAATTTACATTTTCTTCATGATTTACATATGTTATCTTTTGTTTAAGTTTTTTTTTCATTTTTTCATAATTATCATTTTTTAAACTATTTTGCTTACCATTTTTTGTTTACCATACATTTTCTCACATTTTTTAGAAAATACAAACACATACTTCATACATTTTTCCATACCATATATAAACATCAACACATATTCTATAAATAAAATAACATTCATCCATAACATCCATGGGTCATCAAAAACAACATATGTATGTATATGTGTGTGTGTAAACACACACACAAATGACTCAACAATGTCTGATATTATATCACATGATGCAATGATAGTACTAAAATAACTCTATAAAATATGATCCACCCTACCTATATAGTGATGGAAGGGATGCACATCTTATTTAATCATGTGACTACCCTTTATGCATAGTCTATTGAAGTGATTATGTACATGTCTGTAGTCCATCCACCTATCCTTATAAATTAGAAACTTGTCCCTACACCTGGGCCAACTGTCTAACTATATCCAAAAGTGTAGCTCACTTTATAGCTAATGATTCTCATGCTTATATCTCCCCATCACCTACACCTGGTGGTAATAACACCTGGTCTATATTAGATCATAATCATAACTATTGAGTTGCCTCACCAACCAACCAAAACCAACTAGCATATATAGGTGTGAAAGGTACCACCATATCAATCATATATATTGTATCATGTTAAGGTAATACATCATCCAATATATCATGATGTGCTCTCTCAACCATGGATGACCACCTAGCCTCCTCTATTGTAACATCTATAAAATGTAAACCAAATGAACATCATATCTCACATATATATCTCCAAAAAATATAAATTTATATATCATAAACTCAAGAAAATATAAATTTCTTAATAATATTATCCCCATCTACTCACCCACCAAATATCTATTGTGATACATGGATTTGTGGTGGTGCAAAGGCCTATAATGAACATGATAAATCATATGATCATGATGTGGTCCTCTAATAATCTACCTTAAAATTGACTAACTTAGTAAAAGTTACACTATAGGATCTCTTTATCAATCTCCCTATGGGGATGCCTATGGTAGTGCTTGCATTGGTGCCTATGGTGGTGTTTTTGGTGGTATTGGTGGATGTGTACATAGCTACACTAGAACCTACCTTCATATTTGACACTATTATGGTCACTATAATACCTACTATTATTAAACAATAGTAACATCTCTTACTCCTATGTCTACCTCTATATCCCTTTATTTTAATCCCCCATGACTCAACTAGTGTGGCCATATGATAAGAACATATACTAGTACTTGTGTTCCCTACACACCATGATGCTCCCTCATATGTCATGCCCAATATGCCAAAACTACCATATGAGCTATTGAGTGTGTGAACCCAAACTATCCTGGTAAATGAGGCACTATATGTGCCCCCACCCACCAATCATAGTGCCTTGTAATCCTTGCATGTACCTATGCCTAAAAGGTATGGGATAAGAGGGTTAAATATCTATCATTCCTTAATATAGATTCCAAATAATCAATCCCCATGTGATTATCTATAATTCTAGACCATGTGGTACAACATATAATATATGATCATGTTCCCATCATTACATACATAGTAGGGTAGCGTCCACTACATGTTTCAACCCCTTAGTTGATACATCAAGAACCTCTCATAAATCTAAATACATAAACAAAAATAGGGCTCATCATCGTATTCTCTCATAATAAAATAATATATAAATCATGCATGAAGTGTACCTAAATCACCAATCCTAAATCATACATTATGCACTAATGTAATGTGGACTGGTATAATGCTACAATATACAATGGCACCTTCCCATGTGACTTGTGATAGATCAAATGATCTATCAAAAGTCCAATAATGGACTTCTAGATATCCAAAATAGATGAAACATATACATCAAATAGGCATACTCGTAAGTTATCCTAGATATATCTCTTATATCTAGTTTCTCATAAGGCTAAGGCTCGCATATCTACATCTATCTTGATTGTATCACATGACATAAAAAACCCTACAATCAAGAGTCCCAATAAAGTATGAGCATCCTTAAAGGTGATACCCACCTCAATAGTATTTTTTAATGTGGTTTTCATGCACACCAAACCCTAAATGAGGTAGCCTCTAACATTTTAGGATATCAATAGAGGTAAAATCCACTCCAAGGTATAAGTTGTAGGTATGGGTTTAACAACTAGGTGGTGGAATAGTTAGTTGAGAATGTAGTTTGTTAACCAGGTGTGTATGGGTGACTGAAACCTATAAGAAATTAAAACCTATTTGGGTTAGATGGATGAAAATGATTATAAAGGGGTTATATCTATAAGAGAAAATTCAAAAGAGTCAGGGTAGAGAGGAAAAGAAGGATTATGTGATCACAAAAGGGATTACTTCCAAATTGGTGTCATTCATGAAAAATTATCTTAAATTGATTCTTGAAGCTATTAGTTGTTGTTTACACACATAAAAATATAGTGAGGGATTTTGAGGATATATATTGTAGTATACTCCAAGACTTTAGCTAAAGATTGTTTTTTTTTATAGTAATATTTACACAACCTTATAAAAAATATTATAACTCAGGTCAAAGAGGTATCTAAAATAGATATTTCTCACTCCTAGAAAGCTATACCATAAGAGACACTTTTATGCATTAAGATAAAAGGAACATACACCTATGTTGCACAAAATTAATAATGTTTACCAATCATCCAATAGCTATTTCACATCTTATATCAATATACACTGTCAATAACAATAAGGAATTATAAGTAGCATTTACACGATTCAAATTACTAAATCAGCCAAAAAGAAAAGTAAAACATAATCAATCACATAGATTTAGAGATAAAACAACTAACATGGTCACATCATAATCAAAAAATTTCTTACTCTATTAGTGAAAAAGTTTACCTCCTTTTGAAATGAGAAAATTATAAATATATTTATATTTGGGGAGGGGTTGCATCATCCTTCAAATCCATGCAAAGTGTTGAATTACATGTTATTAATTAGGATGAGAGTTCTAATTTGATGTAAAATCTACATGTACAATTAAATTTGGATAAATTTGTGTCTTAGAATCATTCTTACAAAATAATGTGATGTATGCATATTACCAGATTCTTCAATTGATTCTTACATGTGTTCATGAAGTAATAATAAACTATAACTACTATTGTTAATTTACATGAAAAATACATATACCACTAACTCAAAAAAGTTAAGGTTTACTCACATTTAGGGCTTGCATGGCACTTGAAGTAGTCAAAGGGATTAATGTGGTCATAGGAGTTGAACTAGTTGGTAGAGTTGAGATTTATGTTACATACATGGCATGTTTCTTTATCTCTAGATCTTGATAATGTTTGTACCTGATAGTATGATAGAGTCTGATTGCATTCATGGTTAAAAATGATGTCATATGTACTATAGTGACTTTTGCTAATAAGTGTGTATGATTAGCCTTTGTGGTTCTAAATTTCACCTAAAATATTTCCACTTTAATTACCTTATTCCTATCAAAACTTGGTTCCTAATCTATTTCTTCTAATGTACATCCCTTTAGACTCTGCTCGAAACTAGTAGATGCTTGTTGGAGTAATTTATCAAAATTGGATCTATCCATTAATTTCCTAGAAGGGTCCCTAGCCTAAGATAGATTTAACTCCCAAAATTTGTAGAACCTATTTTTCATGTTCTGACAGCTTTGATATCAATGCTTACACATTTGACACCCAATATCATGATTCTTACATCTTGATAACCACCAAATTGAGGGAATTGGATGCTTCAAGTGGTATCATCAGATCTAAATGGATGAAATCCTTATTAGTTGTGTACAGTATAAGGATATTCAATTTATTATCATTCTCTTTTAAAGAATTTAATAATGTAGACATTTCAACAATATGGGGATATAACTCTATTCTCATTGCACTGATGGTTTCTAGAATGTTAAATATCTTGAAGGTTGCATTCTAGATGTCATTCTAAATTTCACTAGGGACATGCATAATTTTGTGTTGTTCCTATACATGAGCTAGCTCTTATTTTAAATCATTTTTGGTTTTCTATGTGCTTGCATGTAGTTCAAGAAAAGCCTTTCTATAAGTCTAGAAATAGGTTAAAAAATGTTTGTTATAGGGAGACTCTCCAAATATCCTATTCATTCTCTTGGGTAGAGAGAAAACATCTTGTATTTCCTCTAAAATTAGGCCCTTACTAGATTCATCTTCTATCTTTCTCTTCTTAATCCTCTATGTGATCCTTGATGATTTATCAAAAATAGAGCTCAATATGGGTAGCTATGTCATTATAAAATTAGGTCTTTCTGTAACTTGGGAGTTTAAGTCCATATCCCATTGTGGAATCACTAATTGTGCAAGATAAACTAGATTATTGTCCTCAATAGTGGTATTTGTAAAAATGTCCCCTAAAGTTTGCATTAATGTATCTACTTATAGTGGGTCTAGAAAGGATGGAAAGATGGTTTTCTACTAGTCCACATTACTAAATTGAGGTATGGGGTGCATAATGTATATATGACTTATTTATACGTTTTATTGTAAATGAAATAATAGAATTATCTTGAGTAGTAGTAGATTAAGGAATTTGAAAACATAATTGATTATAAAAAATATGAAGTTGAGCACTAGTAATGGTTCCAATAATTTTCTTAAAATGAATATTTTTGGTCTTAGAAATAATAGGGACTGAAGTAGCTAAAGTAAAAATAGGAATAGTAGAGAGAATGGGAACCGCGGAAACAATAGGGGTTATAAAAATGATGGGAACAATAAAGAAAACAAGGACTAATGTAGCCATAATAATTAAAGAAATAATAGGACCAAAAGTAAGTGAAGTAGTAGTGGCCATAGTAGGAGGGACCTCACTTGATTTATTAGCCTCCATTGGTGATTTTCCTTTGATTCCCTAGAGACTTAGAAACTTATCCATTTCTAGTTCTTCATCCTCATCTTCATCTTCAGGGTGGTTAGTCAAAGGAGTTAGTCCTTCTTACACTCATGCCTTTCCTTGGTCTACAACATTCTCCTATGATGATGGCCCCATAGTTGAATTTACAGGGGACTCCTTTGATTGAAAAGAATCTTTTGGATCTCTAGTCTTCCTCTTGTAACAAAGTGTTGTCTTTTCACCCCAGGGAGGATTATGTTGAGTGGTCTAAGGTGAAACATACAAAATTTCAATAATAGTATTTACATCTACATCATGAAATCTTGGATCTTTAGAGTTAGAAGAGTCTATATTGATTAGTTTCCCTTCTCCTCCCAAATAACTAGTAACAACAGGGGTTTCCTCCACATCTTTCTCTTGCTTAACAACAATCATCACAAAGGGTGGTAGTGCTTGGGATGGATCCAATTTATCCACAGTCTATTGGGAAGTCCTAAAATACCAATAATAAATTGAATCCAATCCACCTGGTGGTGGAAGTCTAGTTGTGCCTCTATGAGTGTGAGGGAGGGTTTCCTTTATATTGCCTTTAAGACATCCTTTGTCAATCCTACCACATGTGCCTTATCCAAGACCTCACTATCATCCTTTACATTTAATAAAATGATATCATGCTCATATATGTCATATTGGTAATCAATACCCAGGCATGTGAAATGCTTTTGAATGAGGTCTTGTGGATCCCAATCCCTATGTTGTAAAGATATAAATGAATATAATTATCTAATCTTTCCTACTTCACCTACGTGTCTCCTATTTTTATGACACATTTATCCAATCATCAAAGAAGACCCATGAAATAAAATTTTATGTTTACTCTTCATATCTTCAATAATACTCCACCATATCTAGTAATTTAATTCTTTATTAGCTAATTTATTAGGGACATACTTGGGTAGACATAAAGTTGACACCTTGGTTCCTATCACCATGATTAATGTGTAGTCTAGGTATAACCAATAATTCCCCATTGGCCATAAGGTTTTCATGATGTTTTTTTTATACTCAAGGCAAGGGTTCCTTATGAATTTCCTTCCAGACTTGAGGATAAAGATTCTCAACAATTTTGAAAATGTTCCTCATATATGAATAGATGTGTAGGATAGAAAATAAGTCATATACCCTATTATTGATACAATCTAGGTCTGGGTTCTAGAGTGATACATTGTGAATGTAGACAATGGCCATGACCACATCCAATAGGTAAGACATCATGAATAAATGGCCTCTCATTGGTCTTTTCCCTTATTGAACATTTGTTCTTGGAGTTTGGTACTGGTTATCTCTCCCAAGGCAAAAGTTAAATCCAAAAATGACACCCATTCTAGTTGAAGGAAGAGGATGTTAGTGTATCCATATAATATATTCATTAGGGACATTCCAATATATATTCCCATCCTAAATTTTTTGATGGGCATAGGTTCTCTACCCTTAAGGGTAATTTTTTCCCCTAGATCAATCCATTTCCTTAGTACACTTTCAACTATGCTAGTCTTATTTCATAATTCAACTTTGTGCCCATCGTACATGGTATATGCCATGGGGATCCTTAGGTATCTATGGATATCATCTCTTGAGATACATGAAATAATTATTTTATGTTTTATGTGGTGTAGAAATCTAGAAAATACCTTCCTTGCAAATAAAAAGTCCCGAAGTAGGTTGATGTATGGCATCATTTCGGGCCTAACTACCAAAAAATGTAGTTATTAACATTTTAATGGTATCAAACTATCTACCAATTAATTTTGCTTGACTGTTAAAATTTATTCACATGAATGGATGTACACATTTTTTACTACATCCCATAGAGCTATATAATTGGAAAATTCACCATTGAGCATTTTTTGTGTCAAAGACGATGTCCATGTATTCCATAGAATCCTTGATAGATAAATTACATGGTGGAAAGACTCCTATGAATACCTTGGATGAGGAAACCATATTATCTAGTTAACTTATGTAATTTTCATGATAATTCAACTGGTGTATCTCTTACTAAAATTATATTGTAAGTAAACATAGATACCTAGGGATTCAAGCTCTCTGTAGAAGGTAAATTTTCTTGAGCTCTTTGGAAATAAATAATCACGATGTTCATTTAGAGTTGGATCATATAGCTTCAAGTATGGATACTTTAATTATAGTTTGTATCATTAATGTCCAATGTCTCTAGGCTTGTTTCACTTGTTTAATTTTAACTTTGAAACTTAATTTTGTAGGTGTATATGTTATATACAATCATAAGAATGCCATGTTGTAATCCTGAACAAGTGTCACCCTATCACTAGTTTTATGTGAAATCAACTATGCCACATAGCATAGTCTCAAAAATTGGGTGTTGGAAATTTTCTAAAACTAATTTAGGTAGACCTCATTATGTATCAGATGCACATAACATGAAGACAAAAGTTTCAAAGATAAAGGTTATGAAGATAAAAGTTACGATGAACACATCTTGTGATAGACAAAATTTTTGTGGACCAAAAGTTATGATGAATAAAAGTTTTGAAAATTAGAAGTTCTGATGAACAAAAATTATGATATATAAAAGTCTTGAAGAATAAAATTTCCAAAGTGTTTTATATTTGAAGACCCAAAAGTTGTGAACTATGCAAAACTTGTGGTGCATAAAAGTTATGACAAACAAAAGTAACAAAATCCCATAAATCTTGAGATACAATACTTGCAAAGACCCTAGAAGAAGTGAAATCAAAATTTTTGAATCTACAAATGTTTTGATAAATAAAAGTTATGATATATAAAAGTTTTAACATGCACAACTTACAAAGTGTAAAATATGAGAATTTTAAAACATAGGATTTCTAGTTTACAATTCTTGCATAATTTTGGAAAAATTGCATATAAAAACTTTTGAAAGCCATCAATGGGTTCGTCTAAAAAAACACATGGAAAAAACCTAAATATTTGGGAAAAAATATCTAAGTACATTAATATGAAATAAGCATGCTTAAAAAGAATCATCAATGTGAGAAGAAAGGGATTCAAATCCATGAATCTACTAAGTACACACATAAATGTTAATGAAAAGGGTTTTCAACTTAGGATTAGCCCTCTCAAATTCAAATGGGTCCCTATTCAAATTTTTTTGAGAGTGGGGTGTGTTGAGTACAATAAATGGAAAATCACAAGTGGAATACTGTCGAGTATTCAATAACCTAGAATCTTTGGTTATCAACCATAAATTAAATATGAATAACATCTCAAAAGAATAGTTGAACAAAAAACATGAAAGAGACTCCTAACACTTCATAAAACATACTAACCTTGTTCATAATTTAGATTTATGTGTGATGAAGTGATTTTCCTTTCACACTTATTTTTAAAGTTTTTTAGCAAAGATTTGAAAGAAATTATAGGTTTCATTCTAGTTTGTTTTAAGCACATTAAAACTAGGGAGGCTTGGGCATCATTTTATAGCTAGCCAGGCATCCATAGTCTCGACAAAGATACCTTTGATTTTTTCTCCTTTCTCCCTTCATAAACTTACATGATGCATGATAGAGTGATCTTATTTCATCATGTGAGTCTTTGATCACGTTTAGATTTTATTTGGGTTTATCGATCACTATTTAAGATGCATTGGTCCTCTTTTTTTTTAGAATACGAATGGGAAAAGGAGGGTAGAAATATTTATAAGCTGGTGTATGTGAAGACTTGCTCTCCCAAAGTGTCTCTTCCAACTATGTCCATTTCAATGGTAATTACCTAAAATAAGTATTAACATAAAAATGCATTTGATTGAAGGAAATAATAAAATTTTATAAATTTGTATGAAGTAATGAGAGTAGATTTTATGCAAATGATAGAAGTATTAAACTATGATATAACCATGGTTAATTTTATTTCATACCTTATTTTGTAAAATATCAAATATAAAGGTGTAAATCCTGCAAACAAACCAATTTTTGTGCTTTATTTAATGTGTTTCCCACACTTGTTTTCAAAATATCCCTCATGGATTTATGTAAACTCAAACATGGAAGAGGAATTTAGTGAATTGGATTTATCTTCATCATACCAGAAGAAGTCAATTAGATTGACATGAAATAAAAGACATATATTATAAAAAGTAGGGAACTAAACTAAGAAAAACAAAATGTTGAAAGCAAGAAAGATTAATCTAGAGAGCATGAAAACTATTCCAATAAAAGAAAATGATAGAAATAATTAACCTAATTATGAAAGAGATACTTTTAACATACTCCTACCTCAACCATGACATTCGTTTTTACTCTAGGACATCTCCAAATGGCACAACCATGAAGTAGTGCTTCAAAAATTGCCCATTGATTAGATATGTTAGTTCATTACCTTGGAGGTCCCTTAAATGGAAAGAATTGTTACCGAGATATATATTATCTGATAAGGTCCAATCCATAAGGGGTAAAATTTCCATGTCATCCTTTAACCCATAAAATCACCATGCCATATATTTTGAATGCTTTAAACTTTTCTCTTTTATCAAACCATCTATTAACCATGCCCTAATGTTTTATGAAGTTGTACAAGGATGTCATCCTTGAATTTTCCATATTTATTAAATCTATCAATCAATACTCTACTTTTTCATTGGGTTCCATGCATTCCTACATAAAATGATATGTTGGAAACTTAAGCATAATTGGGAATATTGGTTGTCTTCCATATACTATAAAGTATGGTGAATCCTTGAGGGTATAATGTATCTAGTTTGATCTTCCCATAGTGCATATTTCAATAGATGATGCCACTCTTTGGGTTTTTCTGAAGTTGAATTTTTGATAGCATCAAGCAAGTTATTATTTATGCATTCAACTAATCCATTCCCCTATGGGTAATGACTGGAAGATGACCTAATGGTGACTTGGTTATTATGGGCCCTTTCAATAAGCTCAGCTAATTGGAACATTGGTCCATTATCATAAACCAAGGAGATGGGGATACTAAACTTGGTTGTGATGTTATCTTCAAGAAAACTAATCACATCTTGTGCTCTATAATTCATTTTTTCCATGGCTTTCATCTATCTAGTGTAGTAATATGTAGTTATGAGTATGAACTTATGCCTGGATAAGGAGTTCGAGTTGATGACATCAATGAAATCCAATCCCCACTAAGCTAATGGTCTTCCTTAAATTATAGGCTACAATGGCATTGTTGTGTGCACTTATTTTTTTCCAAGACCTGATATTGGTGGCATGTTCTCACATGAGTGTTTACATCCTTAAAGACAATTTCCAATAATATCTCATTCTAATAATCTTAAGTGCTGTGGTGTTTCTAGAAGGATGACCACTATCTATCTTTTGGTATAATTTCTAAAGGATATTTTGATCTTCGTCTTGGGATACACATCTCAATTAGATGCCTTCATAATTTATTATATATAGTATCCCTTTCCTAGTCATGTAATGAGTATATTTAAGCCTCAAGGCTCTCTTTTTTATCTATTGAGTTTTGAGGGATGTGAGTAGATATTAAAACATATTTGCATACTAGTCTCATGTAGATACTCGGGTCTCAAAGACCTCTTCAATAGTGAGGCACAGTTCAGGCTCAACATAAGCTAAATGATGCCTTATATTCTGACAATTTTAGCAGACTTGATTTATATGCCAAACTCCTGTAATTTTACCATATATTTACCTTTGTGCTCTCCTAATTAATTTTTTCCTAAAGTAATCTTGATATAATGATTTTTTACAATATAAATAGTTTTATTCCTTGAGATATAATGCTAAAATTTATTTACTAATTTGACCAAAGTAAATATCTACTTATCTATCATGGGGTAATAAATATTTGTTTCCTTTAGATTTGTACTTATAAATGTAGTAGGATGTTCACTTTCATCCTTCTTTTGGGTAATTATAGAGATAATTATATGTTTTAAATAAAATAAATATAAAATGAAGTTTTTTTTGAAGTCATCACTTATTAACACTGGGGCTTGAGATATGGCTTCTTGGATGTCTTGAAAATAATTTTGGTCTTCTAGTGTCCATTCTAATTTGGCATCTTATTTAAGTATTGCATTCAGGGGCCTAATAATTTCTAAAATACTAGAGATAAATTTCCTTAAAAAATTAATATTTCAAAAAAAGGGCTTGATTTCTTTCTTGTTGTTTGAGAATGCAAACTTTGAAATTACTTAAACTCTTTCTGGATCAATAATGATCCTTTCCTTGGTGATAATGTGACCCAAAAATTTACCCTCAATAACACTAAATATCTTCTTCTTAGGGTTGAGTGAGATCTTAAACCTTCTAAATCTTTCAAATATAGACTATAGATGATTCCCATGATCAGTTCTATTCTTTGAAAAGATAGTGAGGCCATTCATATAAATTATTATGCATTTACCTATCAACCCTTGAAATTCATGATCTATAGCCTACTAAAAGGTAGATCCTATATTAATTAGGATGAAAGGCATCCTTTTATATACATATTTATCCCACTTTGTGGTAAATATAGTCTTCATCATGTCTTTAGGGTTTACCAGCACCTGGCTATAGCCTGAGAATCCATCTAAGAAAGACACCATTTTAGAACCACTTACTATCTAAATCACTTCATCTATATAAGGTAGGGGTAATTGTATTTATCATAAGACTTGTTAAGATTCCTAAAATAAACACATGGTTTTATTTCCCCACTCTTTTTCTTGACTAGAACCAAATTAACAACCTAGGTTGAGTACCTGATAGGGAAGACTATCTTAACACTCAATAATTTTTAAAATTCCTTATGGATAAGGGGTTCTAATATGGGTTTGAATAGCCTTTATCTTTGACTAAATGGATTATGGTTTGGTTTTAATGGGATCATATCAGTTATAACTCTTAGTTTAAAAACCTTTAAGTCTTCATAAGTCCATGCAATCATATTCTTATACTAGATGACCAAATCTCTCACCCTTTGCTTTTCTTCTAGAGTGTAGCAAAGACCAATATTGACAAAGCATGGATCAATATCATCAATTAAGTTTTAATTATTGAACTTATATTCATTAAATTTGAGTTGCCTTTATTTTTGGGCTTGGGGATTCATATTAGATGCTCTCTCCAGGGAAACTATTCCCAAATGAAGATTATTTTCCTTGAGTTGTATGACTTTGTCCTTTCCCAATTCCTCTGAGCGTAAGTAGTTAAATATTTATCATCAATGGCTTAGGATTCAAACTATCCTAAATTGGTTAAGAAGTGGATAATATATTGGTCATCATAAAACACCTAGAAATTATATATATTATTAAGAACTTATGGGTGAGGTACAATCTCTATAAAAGACCTCTATACTTTGAATTTATGTAATTGTGCCAAATTGGTAAATGAAGTAGCTAGTGAATTAGTAACTTGGTGTTGCTCTCAAGGAACATCTACTATATTTAATGCTTAAAATTATATTATAAAATCCTAGGATATATGTTTTTACCTATTGAGATATGACAACTTACACTGGTACTTATTCCTGACCTGATTAATCACTAGTTTTGAATCTCCATGTACAAGAAACTTCCTAATATTGTGCTTGAGAGAAAACTATAGCCCTATAATGAGTGCGTCATACTCTGATCTATTTTTTATGCAATGGAATTATAACCTATATACTACTAGGTACTTCTTACCTTATGGGTCAAATAATTTGATACTAACACCAGATCCTTTCTTGGATCTTGAACCATCAAAATGGAGAGTCTATAGTTGGTAAGGATCCAATATTTTTGGATCCTACACT
The DNA here is from genome assembly GCA_037957365.1 of Torreya grandis. NCBI lineage: Eukaryota > Viridiplantae > Streptophyta > Pinopsida > Cupressales > Taxaceae > Torreya > Torreya grandis. The sequence goes on from JARHVA010001053.1 coordinate 1,067,879, forward strand.
TAAAAATTTGTGGTGAAGGTGTAAATCCAAAGATTAGGATATTTTTAGCTAACCTATTCATTATTAGAATTGTATTCCATAATGGGATGGTTTATCCTAGTTTCTCAATCAATTCTAATTTGATTTAGAATCCCCCTCCATGGAAACCATATGTGGGAAAATTTTGTCACCACATACCTATTCAACATCTTTGACCAGTCTCTACTTAGTAGTAATCCATATCCTTTTGCAATGTCCACCATAAATATATCAATATTCATCTATATGCATGGCTTAGATGTGACCTAAATATAGATGTTAGTTAATTACCCAACCATTGGTACTATTGTCTTGTCCAAATATGAAACCATCCTTTTAGATGGGCTTAGAGTTAACCTAAGATTTTGATAGATAGATGTTAGAATCCTAATAATTGAAGCTCCTAAATCAACTAAAAAGTTATGTATATTCTTACTGAATGCTCGAATATTTAATAAGAAAAGAGGAACTTTTGGATTACTCTTGTAAATGATGTTTGTATGAGCATCTTTTATTTTGTCTACAATTGACTTCCTTATGATAGAATTTCATAGGATCTCATTTTGTTCAATAATTTAAAAAAAATCATGAATGTTTATGTTCATATTTATCTTATTCATATCTTTCATGATGTTGTATCCTCTTTTGTTATGGGATTCTACATTCATAGGCTAACCATTCCCTTTTAGAGGAGGTGGATTATTATCAGCCTTCGGATTTGAGGGATTGGTTATGTTATTTTGAGGAGTAGACACGGTGAATGTTTTCTTGTTCAAAAAATTGTAGTTACCTCTATAAAACTACTAAAAATCATGGACCTCTTTTGAATTTCCCTCTAGTTCATTGTCATCTTTACTTGGAAAATAAAACTTGAGAGTTTCAAATACCATAACTATTCTTGAAGAACTAGGAACATGAGATAACTCTAATGGATTATTCATTAAATATTTCCTCACCATTTCTCTTTGGAAGATTTTTAATGTTTCATAAAACTCAACACAGTCAAGATCACCATTTTTTGATGTGTTGTGAACCCTACACCAATTGGGCAAGGTTGTCTCTATTATGTTGATCTCTAGTATCATATTACCTTATTACTTTTTTGTATTATGCATAAGATTGTTGAAATAACTATTATATCTTGAAAACCTAAAATTTTGGTTATTTTTTGTCTTGTAATAGTAACCATCTTCTTTTGCATGTCCAAAAGGTCATTATTTAACATATGAACTATCATTTATATAGAATCCAATTCTACCTTGGTATAATCTATATTTTGAGTGGTTGTTGCATTGACTAGGATTGGATGTTGATTCTGATAATGATTGCTCATATGTATGTGGTTGTTTAGAAAGACATATTTTTGATTTGGTCTCACTAATGCTAGAGGAGATAATGCCTACACCTCATTATAATTATATGATAGAACATTCTAATTCACATGAGGTATTATATTTAAGGCTGGAAAGCTAGCGTCAATACTAAAAACTCTTGGTACTTGAGTATTGATCTACCTATCAATGTTGATTGACTTGTCATAGGTCAAAGCTAATGTGCAGATGGTATTCAAAGAAAACTATAGTTATCAGATCCAAAGCATTCTTGTACATCTCTAGTGTTAAAGCTTCTAATAGATTATATGTATTTTTCACCCAATTGTACATCTTTTAGAACCTGACATTAAAAGCATGGATTGGCTCATTGGGCTCACTCTTCATATTGGTGAAGTTATGATATACAAGACTAGGGTTGGGAACCTACCCAAATTGAGCAAGAAAAGTATTTTTTCAATCATCCCATGAAGTAATTAAACCTTCTTGTAAGTTGATGTACCAGTCATATGCAACATCCTACAATGTGAATGAGAAAATCCTACATGCAACATTTTCATTAATAACATTCATCAATCTTAAGGAAACCTTAAAATATTTGATATGTTTTTCAGTTGTTCTTCCTTCTCCAAGAGAGAAATAAGGTAGGTACTTCTCCAGATTCCCTAGCAAATTATGAAAGTCACCTAGAATAGCAGTAAAAGAACCAACTAACCATAGGTGAGCCTTAGGTTTATTAATAGGTTAAACCACTCTCATTAGATATGGTGTTTAGGATTGGGGTATCATGTGGATAATTAGTGTAGATTTAGGTCTTTGGTGAATTATCAAGGGCTAGACCAAAAGATTGGATTAATCCCTAGACCAAATTACTCTCTTGATGTCTCGAGTACAACTCAAACATAAAAAGGACAAATCTTTCTAGATAAGAACACACAAAATGCCCTCATTATAGTTACATAAAAAAGATGTTGCTATGGTTTTCATGTACATTATACCCTAAATGAGGTCACTTATAATGTTTTAGGATCTCAATGGAGGTAAACTCCACTCCATAACACAAGTTGAAGGTATTTTTTAAATAACTAGGTGGTGGAATAGTTGGATAAGCATGCAGGTTGTTAACTAGGTGTGTATGGATGAATGAAACCTAAAAAAAATTGAAACCTATTTGATTTATATGAAGGAAAATTATTTTAAAGTGGGTATCTATGTAAGAGAAACTCCAAAAGGGGAGGGTAAATTAGAAAATAAGGCTTATGTGATCACAAAAAAGATTAATTCCAAGATGGTATCATTCATGGACAAGTGTCTTAAATGAATTCTTGCATCTAGTATCTATTACTCACACACATACAAACACAGTGAGGGATTCTAGGGATAGATAGTATAGTATATTCCAAGATGTCAACTAAAGATTAATTTTGTTTAGAGTAGTGTTTACACACCCTTATAAAAAAATATAATAACTTTGGTTAAGGAGGTATCTAAGGAAGTTGTTGCTCACTCCTAGAAATATATACCATGGGAGATACTTATACACATTAAGAGAAAATAAATAGTCAACATTATTGAAAAAAATCAATAATATTTACTAATTATCCAATAGTTATCATATATCTTATATTAGCATACACTGTCAATAAAAATAAGTAACTCTAAGTAGTGTTTGCACACTTTTAAAATTACTAAATAAACCAATGAGAAAATTAAAATACAATTAATCATATAGATTTGGAAATGAAATACATAACATAGTTGTGTCACAATCAAAAGATGTATTCCTATATTAATGAAAATTTTCACCTCCTTTTGAAATGAGATAATTAAAAATATGTTTAGATTTTGGGAGGGGTCACCTCATCCTATAAATCCATGAAAAGTGTTAAATTACATGATAGTAATTACAATGATATTTCTAATTAGATGTAAACTCTACATGTACAATCAAATCTAGCCAAATAGAATAAGACTCATTCTTACAAAATAATGCAATGTGTGCATGTTACCAAATTCTTAGTTGACTCTTACATGCATTAATGAAGTAAGAATGAACTCTATCTATTATTGGTAATTTACATGAAAAATAAATATAACACTAAATCAATAAAGTTAAGGTTTAATCAAAGTTGAGGCCTACATGGCACTTGAAGTAGTCGAAGGGACTAATGTGGTCATATGAGTTGAATTGGTTGGTGGAGTTAAGCTTGATGTTGCATACATGGCCTACTTATTTACCTCTATGTCTTGATAATGTTTGTACCAGATAACATGTTGGATTTTGAATGCATCCATGTTTAGAAGTGATGGCCTATGTACTCTAGTGAATTTCACCAATAGGTGTGTGTGTTCAGCCTTCATGGTTCTAAACTCTTCTTGAAAGATCTCCACTTTAGTTACCTTCTTCCTATTAAAACTTAGTTCTCAATGTATTTCCTCCAATATACATCCCTAAAGACTACCTAAAAATAATAGATGCTTATTAAATTAGTTTATCAAAATTAGCTCTATACATTAGTTGATTATAAGGGTCCCTAACCTGAGATAGATTTAACTCTCTTAAAAATTTTGGAACCTATTTTTCATGTTCTACCAGCTTTGGGATCAAGGCTTATGCACTTGACACCAAATCTCATGCTTTTTACATCTTGATAATCACTAAATTAAGGGTATTGGTTATTTCAATTAGTGTCATAAGATCTAGATGGATGAAAGCCTTATTATTTGCATACAATATAAGTAAATTAAATTTATTCTTGTCTTTTTAAAAATAATTAAATAATTTAGATGTTTTAAGAATATGGGGAGACAACTCTATTCTCATTACATTGATGGTGTCTTGAACATTATATAGGCTAAGAGCTACATTTTCGATGTCATTCTCAATTTCACTAGGGACATGCATAATTTTTTGTTGTTCTCATACCTAATCTTTCTCTTGTTATAATTCTTACCTAGCTTATTTGGTGCCTACATGTAGCTCAAACAAAGCCTGTATATGAGTCTAGAAATAGGATGCAAAATATTTGTTATAGGGAGAATATCTAATTCTCATGTTCTTTCTCTTAGATAGAGATACAACATTTTGTATTTCATCTAAAATTAGGCCCTTACAAGATTCATCTTCTATCTTTATTTTCTTGATCCTCTAGATGGTCTTTATCAGTTTATCAAAAATAGAGCTTATAGTAGGCATTTCTATTATTATTATTATTATTATTATTATTATTATTATTATTATTATTATTATTAAATTGGGCCTTTTTACAACATGGGATTTCAAGTCCACATCCCACTATGGAATCATCAATTATGCAGGATTAATTCATTAAGTGTCATCAACAGTGGTATTTATCAAAATGTCCCCCGAATATTGCATTAATGCCTTTACTTGTAGTGGGTCTGATAAGGATGGAAAGATGATTTTCTGTTAGTCTACATTACCAAACTAAGGTATGACGTGAATAATGTATGTAGGCTTCATTATACTGGTTCTTGTAGATGAAATAACAAAATTAACTTGATTATTAATAGATGAAGGCATTGGAAAACCCAATTAAGTAGAGGAAACATGAAGTTGAGCACTAGCAAGGGCTCCCATAGTTTTATTAAAATGGACCTTTTTGGTCTTAGAAATAATGGGGATTAAAGTAGATGAAGTAATAATAGAAATAGTAGAGGGAATGGGGAATGAGGAAATAATAGGGGTTGTATAAATGATGAGAACAATAGAGATAATAGGGACTAAGGTAGCCATAATAACTAAAGAAATAATAGGACCAAAAAAAAGTGAAGAAATAATGGCCATAGTAGGAATGACCTCACCTAATTTATCAGCTTCCATTATAGGGTTCACTTTAAGAGGCCCTGACAGAAACCCCCTAGGTTTGTTTAGGTGAATCAAATTTGCTCCCTTGGTAAATCAAAGTTGGTGGAGAATCACCATCTATTTTCCATGACAAATAGTGTGTTACCACATGATATGATGATGCTAGGTGGTATTGCGTTACCATATGACATTATTCTATTGCATGACATTATGTTATCCTATGATATCACATTATCATGTGACACTATGCTATTGCCAGACAATGTGTTATCACACAACATTTTACTATCACATGACATTACACTATCACAAAACATTGTGATGTGTGATAACATGGTGTTATGTGACATTACACTTTCACATGACATTATGCTGTCACATGATAATTATGCTATCACATGAGATTTTTCTATCACACAACATTACAATATTGTGTGGCATTGTGTTATCACATGACAACATGGTGTTGTATGACAACATGGTGTTGTATGACAACATGGTATCACATGACAACATGGTATCACATGACAACATGGTGTCACATGATAACATAGTATCATAAAACAACATGGTGTCACATGATAGTATCATGTCACGTGATAACTTATTATCACATGGTAGTATGTTACCACATGACACTATGTTATTACATGACACCATGTTGTCACACAACACTATGTTGTTATGTGACAATATAATTCCACATGACATGATATTATTGTACAACATTTCACTATCATGTGACAACATGGTGTTATGCAACATGATGTTATTACTACCTAACTCCTACCTACTTCTCAGTGCCTTCTGTTAGTCATCAATCATGGGAACCATTTACCCTGATTACCCTTCTTACCTATAAATAACTCTATAGTGACCTCTTTTCAAAATTTTCTTACAATTTTTCTTATCCAACCAACCTACTTTCAAACCAACCTACCAACTATTTCTCATACCTACGGTCTACCTACTTCCAAGTTCTAGCTCAAAATTTTTAGGTTTTCATGGCTTTTGCATCTATACAAACTTAGAGTCCATCAAAAAGGATGAACAATTATTTTTTTAAAGACTTATAGTGTCTATATTTCCTCCAGATGTTGGAATAACCAAAAACATATGTTAGATGGGTTGATCAATGCCATCTCAAAATCCTATCATGGATGTCACAATATGATTTAGCTATCAACACCAATCTACTATGATCTCTACTTATCAATTATAACCATAGTGAGAGTTTGTTCTATATCCATTTTAGCCATAAAACAATATCCTTTGGGTTTTCTCCATTAGACATCCAAAATTTAATAGGTCTTCTACATTGTAATGTGAGTCCTATTAGCACTAAGGTCATCTTATCTGACGATGATAAAAATTACTTGGAGTTGATTTATAAAGTGTCCATTGACCCATCTAGTAAGTGTTATTATTTCATTACATGTTTTGATTTTCTATAACTAAATTGTTTATTATAAATAGTTTGGAATCATAATTCCGTTGCATGTTTTACTTTTTTATTTTCATTACAGATAATCAAAATCAAAGGGGGATCCTTGTTGAGAAAATAAGCGATCTATTTCTCAAATTTATTATCCATTTCTTTTAAGTGAGAATTATTTTATAGGGAAGACCATTAGACATTTCATTATGGGTTATTTACTATATTTTTCATTCTCTCTAGGGTGTTATATGTGATTGGTGCATAATTATTTCAAGCAGGATTAGGCAAGAGTTGAATTTTACATTCTTGAAGGATAGTTGCATGATTTCTTCTTCCAACTACATTCTGGCCTTATACTTTGAGGCCTTATATGAAATCTAGAAAACTACAATTCTCACTAACCTACATCAATAAATGAAGGCCAATGATTTATCTATCAAGGAATAGGAGGTAATTTTAGTTTTCCCAAGTCTCATTATTTTATTTTATATATATTCTAAATTTTAACATTTTAAAGCCTATTATTTGTTATAGGCAAGAGTGCATGTTTATGACACAAAGAAATCAGTGGCAAATAAAGGCAAACATGCTCCAGAGGGCTCTGGTGATACTCATTTGACAGAGTCTTCATTCAATTCATTTAGAATTGTAAAATGCCTAAGAATTTTTTCTATTTTGTCTCCACTTCCAGGTTCCCCCAAATTTCCTTTAATGTATTTTTCTTGTATTATTCAATGGAGAAAATTATATTCATATTATTTTTTATTTTATTTTTTGTAGTTGAATCTCAAATTATTACCATTGAGGAATCTCCCATACAACACGATCAATGTTTGCCATTACAATTTTTTTTTTGATTTGAAATTTGTTGGAATTTGATAGTTAAATAAGAGGACAATTTACTCATTTTGAAAGTCAAACCACCAATGATTCTCTGACAAACACAATAAATCAACAAGAGCCAACTCCCTCAACCACAATAGGAATTAAAGTGATAACTTTGGTAAGGAAACTCAGAATGGGTGAGGCAGTCACCCCATCATGGACAGGTAATAATTTTAATAGATTAAATTTATATTTGCATTTATTTTATGTTTTTGAATTTATTGTTTTTGAATGTATGTTTTTTTGTAGTCTACCCAACCTCTGTTAGTAGATCGAGAAGTATGCCACCATCCCCACCACCATCCCAAAATCATAGAAGAGAAAAGAACATATCCCTCCCTGCATAAAGTAGAGAAACATAACAAATTTTAGATTTCCCAAATTTCTTGATTGGTGGTCTTTCAAGTGCACAGGGACTGACATGTTTACAGTAGATTGATTTAGATGAAAAATTTCTTGGCATTGAAAGTAGGCCATTGGATATTGGAGGATTCAATCCACATGAATTTATTTAGGTTTATAATGTGCTTTCACAAGTACCTCGTACCTCTTCCCCAGGCCCAACTACCTCTTCCCCCCCACCCATGATAATTTAAATGTCTTTGACAATTTCCTTACTGATTTTTCTTTGAATAATCTGATTTTTGATGATCTCCTTTATAATATACATGAGGATATTATTGATGAATTTAATGAATTAAAATAATGGGAGGTAAGGGTGAAAGCTCTTATCAAGGAAATAAATGCCTGTTACCATAACCACTCCCAAAGAATGAATGTGTTTTTTCTTGTTCAAAATGAACCCTCCAAGATTGAAGCTTTATATGAGCAAGTTCAATTTGGATTGATCTCTATGGATAATGCTTACAATGATAGGATTTTAAACATTATGATCAATAGGTTAGGAAACTTAAATGGTGAAGCCCAAGCATATTTCAATAAATGGGCTAAAGATATCAACCTAGTTACCATCACTCAAGCAGAGAAGGATAAAGCTGTGGTAATTTAACTTTATTTATAACATGTATTATTATTATAATACCTTTGTATGTGCTTGACACATATATTATTTATTGATTGTAGGAAAAATACAAGAAATTGAAGCAAGAAACACATGTTCTTAATGTGCATTCGAAAAACACACAAAAAAGTATCTTTGTGGCTATTGCATTGAAAGAAAAGTTGATTCTATTAAATAAACAAAATAACACATTGAATAAAATAATTAAGGAGTATGGTATGGATCCGAGTATTCTATTAAAGAAAAAAATAGATGAGAATCATACAATTATTTCAACAAGGGATGCATTGAAGGATGAGAGGGTGATTCTTTCACAAATGAATTATGTTGCAGATGATCTTGAGAAGGGGGGAGTGATAATCAATGATTCAGTTCCATAGGCATGTCAAGAAAGTGGGGTTTCCATGGGTGGGGATGGAAAACTTGGTGGTGGAAAGTCTAAACTAGATAAATGTTGATTTTTTAAAGTTATCTTGTCTAAAATAATAGTTTTTATTAATTAAAAATATTTATACCATGTTTATTTCAAAGACATTTGTTTTATTTAACGATAGTTTATAGTTATTCAAAATGATAGTTTCTATTGTTTAAAATAGTTTATACATTGTTTGTTTGAAAGACAAATGTTTTATTAAATGATAGTTTATAGTTGTTTAAAATACCTTTAGCTATATAATTTTAATATTTTATATCTAAAATGTATTGTTGTCAAGTTTATATATTATATGGAGAAAAAGTAGAGTAAATATTCTATGGAATTATATTGTTCCACTGCAGTTCTATTATTTGAATGCAATGTTATGCTCTTATACTAGTTGTAGTATTAAATGCATTGTTATAACATTATATTATTCTAGTAGTATATTTTGATGTATTGTTAAACTATTGTACTAGTGGCATTGAATTCTTTTCTTGTGGTGGAACTTGGAAATATGTGACATAACTATAGGAAAAAATATTTTTGGTATTAGTATTTTAAAATTGTAGTAGTTGTAGGAAAAATAGTCTATTGTAGATTAAATATTTCATAGAATGATAGTGTTGTATTAGTTGTAGTCTTAAATGAATTATCAGTGTTATATTGTTCTAGTAGTTATAGATTTGAATGCATTGTTACATTGTTCTAGTAGTTGTTGCATTGAATGCATTGATTATGGTGGAATTTGGAAATATTTCCTATATATTTGTGTAATGGTACTAATATAAATGTGTAATAGAATAATTATTGTTACACTATTATGTATGTATTATATCTATGTATCTTCTCTCCAAATTACTATTGTAGACAATTAAGATAATGAAAAACAATAAATCTTAATAATGGGTGTTTTAATGACAATAAAATTGGCATCCTATGATTCACCATGCATATATGTATAGACATAAGACTTGTATGATTTAATGAATTCTATAAAAAAATGCTCAGTATAATGTTAATGACAATTATGATTACTGCTTAATGAATGACATGCATTGCAAAGATAAAAGTATTATTTAAAATACACAATTTTAATAGGACAAAAATATTTCAATTCAAATGTATTGAATAACATTAATGATTGTAATAATTATGAAATAGATTACAAAAATTAATGAATTTTTAGATTAAAGAATGAAAAAATATTTCAAAAAAAGTAATTTCTCTACTTATCAAATTAAAATTTAGGTAGCTGAAACAATCCTTGAGAAACTTGCTCATCGTAAGTGTGATTTGCATCTACCATGCCAATACCATATTCAGTCTCCTTATTCTCATCCTTTATATTGGTAGTTGTATTAGTCACACCTCTTATTTCCACTAGAGAAATCCATGTTACCACTACTCTGTCATATGAAAACTTGTCCACATAATAACATGAAACATATAGTCTCAAGCAAGTCTCTATATTTTTATCCAATCTGTTTCTTAGTTTTGACTTCATGAAGGATAATGCACTAAACACTCGCTCATCTTCCATAAAACCCAAAATCATTGTTTGAACAAGTTCATATAATCTAAAATATTCACTAATACTTTCTTGTAATACGTTGCTTGGATAAAGTTTTTTCCATAGACAAGTAATGGCACCATTTTCTGTTGGGTCACTTAAACACTAAAATTGATCCATCATTGTAATCCTAAATTATGTTGACTAAGATGTCAGTAACTATTCACATCTATAGATTTACAAAAATGCATTACAATTGTACCCATGTATTTGTGAAATAATGTGTTGATATGTTCTTGACTGTTAACATTGCTCTAAAAAATGAGATTCACAACTCCCATGCCCTCCAACAACTCATCCCTTTGAAAAATTTCTATAATATCATGTGCTAAATTTTGTGAGATTTTTCTCAATTTAATTTGTGTTTTAGACAAAATAATATCATATAGTAAATGTGTCATAGGTACATCTTTAGGCTCAACTCCCACAAATTCAAGTCTTCTAAAGCATGTGTGCATTGGGATCTCAATGCCATTTACCATGACACACAGATGATCATGTATATTGAATTTCAAATAACTCTCTAAATCTTAATATCTATCAAAATTTTCTAGGTTCTAATAATAGGACCATGAAAGATTTCATTTGATGTGTATAATATATCTAAACATTGACATACATGTTTTCTCAAACTTATGAAGTCAACAATATAGATAGATCTCTCTTAGGCATGTTTCATTAAACAATTAATTTATTTCAACATTGGAAAAATACCACATAATGTGAGCAATGTTTCTAAATCTATTAAATGACACACCAAATCTTTTGTTTCAACTTCCCTATGATATTTATACGTAAACCCTATCAAAGATAGATATTCCTCAAAAATTTTGTATGTAGGTTCATACATGGAAATCCATCTAGTTTTAACATCTTTCAATAGTTTTTTACCATCTGTCACCCCAATTTCAAATTTTTAGAACTCCATAAATATTTTTGGGCTAATTGACATGTACACATGCAAGTCACAAATCAACTCTTCCACTTTTGTGATATTACTGAATGTGCTAACAATTTTGTAAGCAAAATTCATCCTATGTGTTATGCAATGGATTAGAATCATAAATGGAGAAACTATTGTTTGTAGTTGAACACAAAGACCCTTTCTATGCCCCTGCATCATTGATGCTCCATCAGCACCAACACACACCAGCTTCATAGCTATGGAATAATCATCCATCCCAACTCTCTCCCTTAAATTAGATACAACCAATTTATGGAGGTTTTATAAATTACAAATTTCTACCATTTTATGGATAGCTAAAAGATGAGATTGCCTTGAGTAGTTTTCAAAGGTGTTTACATGCATGTAAACCCATGTTGTGTTGTCAACTATAGTGACCTAATCGATGGATAGAGAGATAAGCTGTGATATTTTAACACTTTCTTTCAAATCTTCCTTCTCAACAATGGCTAGAAATTTTTCCACTTCCCAAGCACTGTTATCTGACCAATGTGACTATGGAATATCTAGAAACTCATTATGTTAAAATAAATTTTTTTAATCTACAAAATTAAAAATGGGTCTTCCCTTTTTTAAAATGTGGAAAATTATAGAGAACTATACATATTTTTCCTAAGATTAGAGTGCATAACTTTTATAAATTGTGCTTTGATGGTTCCCCCTTTCTCAACAAGATGTTTTTGTCATTTCCAATCATTTTCATATTCTTGTGCATATCTTACAAGAATGCATTCTTCTCCATTTTTAAATCTATGAGTTCTTATTATCTATCCATCTGGGTGCTTGACGGATATGCATATTTTCCCATAATGATTCTCAGTTATGTCTAATTTAAGTTGCATTATGTGATCTTTTCCAAGTTTCCAATTATAAATTTTACATCTGCATTTTGTTGGAGGCTCATTACCATTTTCCTGTTCTACAGGTTCTATAAATGGAAATTTTACAACCTAGTCAACTTGGAAAGACCTTCCTATTGTCCATGTATTTATCTTCCTCTGTATACTTTTTTGAGTGGAATTTTCAACAAAATTAGGTGTCTAAAAAGAACTACATGTTTCTTGTGAAGTGCCCAGAAGAGTGTGTTCTAATGAAATACCTAGAGGTGTATCTTTTAGGGATGGTATTTCATCAATAAAATCTTTAGGTGGTGAGAAATTATTGGGATTAATCCTTTCAAGTGAAATAGTGTCAATATCCATATCAATTTTTGTATTGAAATGGTTTTGTAATTATTCTATAGTAAAAAAATTAAACCAATATTTTTAAAATAAGTTTCCAAATTACTTGTATTTGAAGTGCCTATTATTTGTGCTCTAAAATAAGACATGATGTTGGATTTTTTTGGTATTTGATGTGGTGCTTTACCCTTACTATTACCTACTGATGCCACAACTTTATTTCTAGGTGGTTTATTGTAATAGGCTTCCCCACCATTGTTAGATGTCAACCTACAACTATGTACTATAGTGATACCAAGTGGTAAGGTGCCACCCCATGGCATAGTGATTTTGAGCATCAATTCATGACCATATGCCACACTACCACTGGATGTTATGTTATCATCATGTGGTACCTTTGCATCACATGGCACATTATCATCATGTAACACATTGCTATCATGTAGCACATTATCATTAGGTGGTAGGTTGTCATCACTCTTCATATTACAACCCAATAGTAAGTTTTCATCATTTGGCACCTTAAAACCAAGTGGTAGTTTTTTGCTATGCATTATAGCACCACTGAGTGGAACATTATCATCACATGGTGCAGTGCCGCTAGGTGGTAGTTTGCCTTCACATAAAACTATGCCATTGAGCATCAAATTTCCTTTGCATGACATCATTTTGGTAGAAGTCAGTTACTGAAAGTCTAAAATTAGTCAAGTAATGGAGTGCAGCCTCATCTCTTAAGATCTTCATAATCTGTTAAAGAAAGATACTTTGGTGGTAAGATCATGACCTCTGGGAGTGGGAACATATGTAGTTATACTATATATATGGCAAATTGTATGGATAATGGAATAAATATTATAAATCATTGATGAACTGACCACTAAAAAAATTAAATCCTAGAATTTGAGGTAAAAGGGTCAACTACTACACCTTAAAAACTCACCAAATTTAAATTTCCTAAAATTGAATATTCATGATTTAATGAATATTCACCACTAAAATTAACCGTACTCCATTGATGTTTTTCCTTAGATTCCCTAGAGACATAGGACTTTATCCCTTTCTAGTTATTCTTCTTAATCTTCATCTTTAGGGTGGTCAATCAAAGGAGTTGATCCTTCTTACATTATTGCCTTTCCTTGGTCCACAACCTTCTCTTATGATGATGCCCCCATAGTTTAACTCATAGGGGATGATTGAAGAGGATCCTTGGGAGCTCTTATTTTCCTTTTGTGACAAAGTATTGTCTTTTCACCCCAAGGAAGAGGTTGTTGAGTGGTGCAAGTTGAAACACGAAAATTTATAGAAATAGGATTTACACTTATAGAAGGAAATCCTAGATCCTCATAGTCAAAAGGGTCTATATTTATTAGTTTCCCTTCTTGTAAATAATTGGTAACAACATGGACTTCTTCAACAATGGGTGGTGGTGGTTGGGATGGCTCCCCTTTGTCCATAGCCTTTTGGGAAGGCTCATAAGACCAATAATTAGTTTAATCCCATCCACCTGGTGATGGAAGTATAATATATAACTCTATGAGTGTAAAGGAGGGTTCCCTTTGTATTTCCTTTAAGACATCCTATGTGAATCTTTTCACCTATGCCTTATCCAGGACCTCAACATCATCCTTTATATTTAAAAAATTAAATCATGCTCATATGGATCATGTTGGTAAGGGATACCTAGGCCTATGATATGATTTTGAATGAGGCCTTTGGAATCCCAATCCCTATATTTCAAAGACACCAATGTGTATAATTTTTTGTATTTCCTACTTCACTAAAGTGTCTCCTATTTGTATAACACTTTCATCCAATCATCATATAAGACCTATGAAATCAAATTTTATTTTACTCTTCATATCTTCATTAATAATATAGCATAACTAATAAGTTATTTATTTTTAGCTAATTTATTAGGTATGTACTTGGGAAGACATAAAGTTGACACCTTGGTTCTTATTACCATGATTACTGTGTAGTTTAGGTACAATCAATAATATCCCCTTAGCCATAAGGTTTTTTTGATTTTTTTTAATACTTGGGCCAAGGGTTCCTCATGAATTTCCTTTCAATCTTGAGGATACATATTCTCAATAATTTTGAAAACATTCATCATATACGAATAGATGTGTAGGGAAGAAAAGAAGTCACATACCCTATTATTGATACAATCTAGGGCTAGGATCTAGAGTGATATATTGTGAAGGTAGATAGTGGTCATGACTATGTCTAATAGGTAATACATCATAAATAAATGGTCACCCATTATTCTTTTATCTTCCTTGAAAATTTGTTCCTCAAGTTTGGCACTAATTATCTCTCCTAGGGTAAAATTGAACTCTAAAGTCATTAATAAATCCATTAATGGCACCCATTCCAATTGAAGTAAGTGGAATATGGTTTATCCATATAATAAATTTAGTAGGGCCATTATAATATAAATTTCCATCATAAATTTGGTGATGGGCATAGGTTCTCTAGCCTTGAAGGTGATTATTTCCCCTAGAGCAATCCATTTCCTTAGTGCACTTTTGATTATGCTAGTCGTCTTCCATAATTTAACTATGTGTCCATTATAGTGGTGTTTGTGATGGGGATCTTTAGGTATCTTTGGAAAACATCTCATGAGATGCAGTAAATGACTATTTTATGTTACATATGGCATAAAAATCAATCAGACACCTTCCTTGTAAAGAATAGGTTCTGAAGTTGGTCGATGTAGGACATCACTTTGGGATTAGTTGTCACAAAAATTATTTGACATTTAAATGGTATAAATTTAGATACCAATTGTTTTTACTTGGATATTAAATTTTTTTCACATGAATGGGTGTCCAAATTTTCTACTGCATCCCACAAAGTTGTATAATTGGCAAATTTACCATTGAACATTGTTACATCAAAGATGGTGTCTATGCATTCTATAAAATCTTTGATAAAGAATATCAATGGTGGCAAGACTCTTCTAAGTACCTTGGATGAAGAATCCATCTTATCTGGCTCACTTATCTAGTTTTGATGATAATTCAACTGATGTATCTCTTATTAGAAGTCATTTTCAAGTAGATGTAGATAACGAGGGATTCAAGTTCTCTATAGAAGATAATTTCACTTGAGTTCTTTGGAAATCAATAAGCATGACATATCTTCAAAGTTAGATCATATAAATTCAAATATGGGGACTTTAATTATGGTTCATACACCATTAATGTCCTACTACTCCAAGATTTTTTCACTTGTTTAATTTAAACTTTAAAACTTACTTTGGTGAGTATGCCATATAGACTTTCTATAATTTCAGATGACTGCAATGTGATCCTGAACAAGTGTCACCCTATCACTTGTTTTGTGTGTAATCATCTATGTCACAGAATGTGCTCTCAAAAGTTAGGTGTCAAATTTTTTGTTAAAATTGATTTATCCAAATCTCATGACACCTTAGATACATGAAATGTGAAGAAAAAAGTTTCGAAGACAAAGGTTGTGAAGCCAATTTTTTTAATGAACACATCTTGAAATATATAAAAGTTTCAAGGACCAAAATTTATAACAAACAAAAGTTCTAAAAAATAAAAGTTATGATGAAGAAAATTTGTGATAGACAAAAGTCCCAAAGAACAAATTTTCTAAAGTGTTTTAAATGTGAAGATCTAGAAGTCACAAACTATGCAAAACTTGTGTGTACAAAATTTATGACAAATAAAAGTCATGAAAGCCTAGAAAACTTGAAGTACAATAGTTATGAACACCCTATAAGAAGCAAAAACAATATTTGTAAATTTTTAAAAGTTATGACAAACAATTTTTTTGATAGACATAAGTTTTGACATGCATAACTTACGAATTGAAAAATACACAAATTCCAAAACTTAGGATTTATAGTTTACAATTCTTGCATAATTTTTGAAAACCTATATACACACAAAATTTTTCAAATCAATCAATAGATTAGTCTAAATAAAACCCTCGACAAAAACTTGGATGTTTGGTAAAAAATATCCAAGTGCATTAATATGAAATAATCATGCTTAACAAAAATCATCAACTTAAGAAGAAATAGATTTAAAGCCTTGAATTTGTTAAGTACACACATAAATGTCAATGAAAAGGGTTTTTATCTTAGGATTAGGCTTCTTAGATTCAAATGGATCCCATTCAAAATAAATTTTATATTAGGGTGTGTTGATTATAATAGTATATCCATCCACCACCCACCTTAAAGTGTTAGTCTAAGAATGTGGTGACTAAATACACACTAAGTAAAATCCACTACATCTTCATAATATAGCCAAAACCAAATGCAATAAATTGATATTGATATAATGTATATAATATCTCAATTATATCTAGAAACCACACCATATACACTAATCTCTAAAGTCTTTTTTGCCTTTATAGAATATTTAAAAAAAGCACAAATCATCTCTCCATCCCAAATAATCAACAAACATATTATAAAAACTCAAAAATACAAGCAATTAAATAATTCATCAACATGTATTTCCTTTTCTTTACCTTTCCCAACTATGCTGACCAACTTATATACTAAGTTAACCACACATTTCTTCATATTCTACTAGATCAACCACATTGGACACTATGTCATCCACCTAAAATTTCATACACAGTCGACTAGGTTATACACCATCAATTGACTTTTCTACAATCCAACCAAGTTATCCACCTTTTTTACTAAGTTAGTCACTTAATACATGACTAGATATGACATATTCCTTCGACCACCTTACCTAAAACCTACTACATTTGTAACCCTCTATACGAGGTCAACCACCTATTTATTGAACTAAGTTATCCATGGCATACATTATCAGCCACACTTGATCCTATAACTAGATCAACCACCTTAAATGCAATTTTTCACTAAAATATTTTACTAAATCAACTACATACTATGAAGTCAACCACCAATTCAAAACCCACACAAACCAACTAAATTAGCTAGGTTAATCCCATTGAAATTACATAGTGATTTTTAACTAGCTCATCATTGATGCCTTAGGCCTAATTTTTCAAACTCTGACTTCTATCTTATACCCCCATAATTTTTACTTTATTACTAATTTATTTGGGCTAAATTATGTTACATGGATTTTCCCCAGCACTTAATTTTTTAAACCTAGTTCATTTTAATCCCAAACTACTAAAAAATCATATTAAACTTGTTTCATACTTGGATTATCTATGTAACATATATTATAGACACCCCATTCTAGCCACAACTAGCTTCCAACCAGACTCCAGATTGACTTCTACCAAATAGTGCAAATTAAACCTAGGAATCATTAAACATCCTAATTTTATTCACACATCATTCATTAGTGTTTAGAATTATGTTGAATCATCCATATTTAGGGTACTAGCCCATACATAATAATAACCTCTTATGGTTCATCCTTAGTCACCTTGTGACCTAATAACTTGTAGTTTGGCTTATGGACCCATTAAGCAGGGCACTTGAACAATTCTTAAAAGAGCTAAAATGTTAATCAAAATGAATCAAATAATTAAACTAGATTAAAATCTTAGCTAAATAATCCATTTGTAATTAATGAATATCTAAAATGGAAATTTAAAATATCAAGGTTTTTCATCATTGCCTTTTATGAGTTGTCAAGCTCTCTTAAAATATCTAACAAATATCTAATTTGTGAGCTATTCCTATTAATTTAAAATCATAATTAAATTTACCCAACCTAACTCAATTGGAGTTATCTTTAACTCACCTAGGGTTAGTTTAAACTCATTCCATGCTTAGATCCTAGCTTAACTCAATTTAGGTAAGGTTAAATTTGGAGGCTATAAATAGAAGGCCTCACTTATTTATCTTTAAGATTTTTTAGTGCAATGTTATTATGCCAAAATACCTCCAAGAAGCTATTTTAATTTAAAGTTGTTATGATCAAATAGATGCAAGAAGCATTTTTAGTAGTGTTACCATGCCAATTTCATAATCCAAGCTAAGCCAACCAACATTACCAAGGTACCAAGGAGAGGTGGAATAATGGATCCATTGAAAAACATTTCTTGAGAACATATCCAAGAAATCCAATTCAACAAGCCATTTTGGAGCTCCAAGGAAGGTAAAAGTATGATTCCTTTTTTTTTTTTTTTCTATTCATGTTTTCATTATATGCTTGTTACATATGCTCTCCCTAGTGTCTAGGCTAGAGGTGTTAGTGTTTAGTGTGTTTATTTTGATTTGGTTTTATTGAATAACATAATAATAATCTTACCTCTATGGATTCTTTATTCATAATTGTAATATGTCCTTGAACATGTTTACCTCCTTGAGCTTGCACCATCATCTCTCTCTACTCAAATATTATACTCAAGACTCTGATACTCAATAATTGGAAATGCATAAATGAATTATAATTTTTACCTTTTATATTAAAAAATTGAAAATTCCAAAGTTTTAATTATTTATTAAAAAAAATGTATTTTTCTCATAATTTGATTCTATAAAATATTTTAACAAACTAAAATAAATTATGAAATCCTAAAAATATAGAGAATTTTTTGGTTCCAACCACATCTTTTTGAAAAAAAAAATTATCTTATTTTTCAAGTCCATCTCTTGTTTCACACAATGGATGCCTCTTCCATATACTTCTTGTGAAACTCCTATTTAACAGTAACAAGGTAATGAAATCTATGTATCTATAAATTATTTACTTTCTAGTTTCTAGTAAAATTTTTTAGCTTAGTGTTTTGTGTTATTATATTATTTATTAGAGCACCATCCCATGTTACACTTGTGTGACACATGATGAGCTTTGAATGGGGCATATATATACACAATATTTTAAAATTTTATTAAGTACTGATGTTTTTTCTCTACAAATAACCTATCAATTTTAAATCTCTCTAAGTGCACACTTTAAAGGGTACACCAAAAAATGAGTGGATAGACCATTGGTGCTTCATAATATTAATGTTCAACTCTATCATTTACCTAAACTAGTACAAATCCTACTTATCTAACTCTCTAAGCAATTTAAACCCCATTTACACATTTCCATAAGCATTTACCCTTTTAAATAGCCTTTTATTAATTAAATACCCTATTTTACTACTAATTCATTTAAGTTGATCATGTTATAAAATTTTAAGTACATGTTAAAGAACTAAATCAGCATGGCCAACTTAGTTTGAATCCTAATGTTGGATTTTTCTAACAAACTAGATCGAGATAGCTAATCCTATTAGCTAAAATATATAAGGATTAAGGATTATCCATTAATATAAATATAAGGCTCATTTAAATCTAATAGAGATGAACATTCATATTCACATCTTTACATTTCATAATTTTATTAAATATGCATTTTAAGGAGCCATTGCTTAAGGTTTACCTTAAAGAGAAGATTAATTTTCTTGTGGGAAGTCTTAGATGCAAATTAGGATTATGTTATCCTAGAGTTTGTTTCTATAGTGTGATCCTTATAAATCCGTAATAACCTTTTTCAAATCACCATTGGCCAAGGAAGAGATTTAGGGTTCACCCAAGGTAAGTATTCCTAACTCTTATTATTTCATTTGATAGATATATATTGTATAAGTAATTGTGTTGAATGTATAACTCCTTGATTTTATTACCTCTATGCTTAAACTTAGTGTAGATATTGGGTTCTCATTTATTTCTACCTTCCACTTAGGTGATCTAGGCCCCCATTTCCCTACCATGATCCCTTAATTTTTTGTTTATGTTTAATCATCCCAATTTTTGCCACAAGCTTTTATGAGCACTAAATTAGTTTTATTTCATATACTTAGGCCTAGCTAGGGTTATTGCATAGTGTCATTTTACTAGAGACTTTTAAACCCTATATTTTGGTGTTGTGTGTAATTATATCCCTTAGTTATGTTTAGCAAATCCAATTTGGTCATGTTCTCGATATAAATAGTATTGTAATGGATATTATTTGATTACCTTATCCGATATTAGATTTGACTAAGTTAGATAAGTTGTAGATCTATCTTAATTTTTTTCATATTTATTTCTTATCTATATTATTCTTAATTTTGGTAATGGCATCAGACTCTTTAGGTGCATTAGCATGTATTCTAGGAGGTGGAGGGGGATTAGGAGGGACATTTTTACAACATTTATTTTGTCCAGTAAGATGATGCACCTTAATTCTTCATGATGTGATATAATGGACTATTGAATCCAACATAAGCCTAGGGTAAATAATGGGGTGGTATGGTGGCTATCACTACCTTGAGTTATAGGATAGGAGTAACAAAAAAATTCATATGTTCCCTTTCCAATCAAGTAGTAACTAGAAGCATCTCAGATTTAACATTCATGAAATATGCATTACTAAAGAGACCTAAGAATTCATCATTATTAATTTTATACTTATTTTTATTGAAAATAAACTAAAAATATTTCATTACATGAATTGTAAATATATTATACATTTTATGAAAGAAACATGCAGTTATGACAATCATATCTTCAATCATAAAATATAAACTATCAACAACCATTATAGCTATGCTAGGGTTTTTCATATATGGATTTGGTGAGATTAGAAACCAAATCCAATAACCTATTATAGGATGAATCCAAAATCATAATAAGGAAATATGAAACACTAAGGGATAAATGTCTAAGGTTTTCTATGCTCAAGATAAATTTCATATTCACCAAAATGTTTTACTTATTTTTAGATGTAGTGATCTAAAGAAAATAACACTGTTGAAAAACATATTATGTAAAATTGGGAATATATTATACAAATATCAATATAAAATATATATTTATGTTACACTTACTATTTTAAAAAATAACAAGACATTAGAGAATAGATACACTTAAATAATTTATGTTTTTAAATTCTTATTGCATGTATCACTGATCTAGAAAATGCTTTGTAATAGCTCTATAACTACTTGAATAAATAAATAGGGTCTTAGAATCTATAAATACATTATTTATGAAGTTTAGACACCTATGAAAATTGGTACTATCATTTTTCTATCACTATTTTCTAGGTTGATTATGTCGACGTCCTTTGTCATAGATCATTGTGCCTACCTTGTTTACTTGTCCTCAATATTATGCATAGATCTTAATTTTAGTTCTCTTTACCTTAAAAACCTAGATTAATTTTTTACACTAGAATTAATTAGGAAAATGGGAAAGAAATATATGTTAGATAGACACCTATGAAAATTGGTACTATCATTTGTCTATCACTATTTTCCAAGTTGATTATGTCGGCGTGTTTTGTCATAGATCATTGTGCCTACCTTGTTTACTTGTCCTCAATATTATGCATAGATATTAATTTTAGTTCTCTTTACCTTAAAAACCTAGATTAATTTTTTACACTAGAATTAATTAGGAAAATGGGCAAGAAATATATGGTAGATAGATCCAATCACTCCTCACTAAGTGCTTAAATGTTTCTTATTTTCCAATACTTTGAATAGGGATAAAATTGTGTGTAGTTCTCCTACCTAGTGTTTTTATGTTCAATTATGATTCATTATATTTTAATTCAATGATTTTAGATTCAAAACTTGACAAAATGCACCTTTGAATTGATTTAGTCTTCAAATTTGTCTCTAAGGCTTATCCTTTGAGGGGTTTTAAGAGGTTTATACTTTTTGGGTAATGTCTCAAGAGATTACCATGGATTTATTAAGCTTGTGAGGACTTGAAAAGATTAATTATAGATAGGTATGGCCTTAACATTGATTTGTATTTATGTATGAATATTTTATGTTCCCCCCATAACCAACGTAGGAAACATGCTTAGGCAAACCCAAAGAAGAAATTTTAATTTTAAAAGAGGTTGTTAGAGGATTTTTTAAAATTGTTGGAAGATACAAACACAAGCAGTAATTATAATTGTCAAACTATTATCCACATTATTTAGAGAGGAAAAATAGTGATTTTGAATATGGTGATGATCTACTTAGGATTATAGAGTTTTTTGGCACATACTAGGTAGATATTAAAATTATGTGTAGTTCTCCCATCTAAGTGTTTTTATGTTCAATTATGATTCATTGTATTTTAATTCAATGATTTGGGATTCAACACTTGACAAGATGCACCTTTGAATTTCTTTAGTATTAAAACTTGGCTCTAAGGTTTATCCTTTAAAGGGTTTTAATAGGTTTATGATTTTTTGGTAATGTCTTAAGAGATTACCATGGATTTCTTAATATTGTGAGGACTTGCCAAGATGAGTTCTAGATAGGTATGGCCTTAAGCTTGATTTCTATTTAAAAATGAATATTTTATGTTCCCCCCATAACCAACATAGGAAAAATGCTTAGGCAAACCCAAGGAAGAAAGTTTAATTTTAAAATATATTTTTAGAGGATTTTTGAACATTGTTGGAAGATACAGACATATGCGGTGACTACAATTGTCAAATTATTATCCACATTACTTAGAGAGGAAAAATAGTAATCTAAAATATGGTGATGATCTACTTAGGATTATAGAGTTTTTTTTATCACATACTAGGTAGATATTGAATATGTGTGATATAAAATTAAGTTGGCCAAGATAATAGAGGACTAAACAACTAGGGAAAGTGTGAATTAGAGTTAAATGTGTACACATAAGTCATGTATGTCAAATATATTTCAAAATTGATGTTGAAAAATGTCTAATACATAATCTTGAAGTCTATAGGTATGACTAATATGGTAAAAGGATTTGATGGAAAATTAAAAAATCCTCTTAGGTCATTGTGTTATAACTTATGATAGGGGCAACATCCATTACTACTCGGTTCTAAGTTTTTCCAAAAGTGAGAGAATTTGATATGCTATTAGTACATCCATAAATACACAAGGTACATGCAATACCATCATTGGTACATCATTTATTTAAGTGTATCTATATAGATTGAGTGGTTACAATTCTACATATTCTATATGAGAACCCCATTTAGTCCAATATAGTTTCTCCACCATCTCCACCATCTCCACAACATCCTATTATACAACCTATATATTTTCATCCTAGGAATATAAATTAGATAATGTAATTGATATTCCTCAAATAATAATTATCTAATGTGCATTACATGATTGATCTATTTGAGTACAACATATGTTACCTACTCCATAACATCTTCATATAGTTCTAAAAAAAGTTTGTGTGAGTGTTTCACATTGAACCCTGACACATTCTCTTGACATAAAAATAATTATATAGGTTATTATGGATGATAAATCTATTCATAATATGCATCATCATGTTGAATATGATGATGATATTGGATATTTTACAATGCATGATCTTTTTCTAATTTAGAGAATGATACCTATGTTACTTCTTACATATGACTTGTGACATTTGCACTGATCTATCAAAGACCTACGGATGAACATCCCATTGATGGGACCATATATTAATAGGGTCATGTTTTAAAATTAAAAATTTATAAAAAAATAAGAAATTTCAAAAATTCAAAAGAATTCAAATTTAAAAAAAATGTAAAACCAGGATCTATGCATGACATGTTTTTTTAGTATACATGATTGATTGATATTATTTATCATATACATGGTGAATTACATATCCATTTTATATGAACATTTTTTGCATGGTATATAAGAGTGGGATGTAGGACATATCGGTTAGATGTGTTACATAGATGTATAAATGTGTGATGTTATTTACACCCATGAGAAACCTTTTTAAAATGGGGGCATACCTACACTAGAGTCATCTTTGCACACTTATTAGGTTCCATCTTTATATATTGGTCCACTAATCATAATATACTATTATACATGTATTGATTTTGCTTATACTTTAGAGTGTTATTTCCTATAGATGTTGTGCTTTTATATATTGGATGATGACATTGATTAATTATGTGAAGTAACATTGCTTTCTCCAAACATGTTTAATGTTGATGATTATTACAAATTGATGTGTGTTATATTATGTGAGTATATATTATGTGTTTATTGGGTTTTGTCATGTCATATATCAATTATGTTATATTATCTTATAGTTAATGTTATTTTCATGTTGTGTTCATGTCAAGTTAGATTCTAGTGGTGTCTTGAGTGCTTTTATGATTCATAATAATGATATTTTCTACATGTGTGTAGTTATATTTATGACTATTTTTGAGCTTGATGTTTTGGTTTATATCATGCATATTTATATTATGTGTGATTTCATGATTTATGTCATGTTACTAGGATTACATGTATCATAGATGTTTGAAAGATCAAATATTTATATTTTGACATATCTTATTATGCTTGTATACATATTTTCCATGATTACATTTTTATATATAACACATGGTGTATATAACTCTTTATTTTAAGATTATTTATTCACATGATTCATACCTCATATAAAAATGGAGGCACATAATGGGTTGTATTAGCGATTTAGGCCATGACATATGTATAGTTCACAATATAGGTCAAATTATGTGGTTTAGATGGGACATATTAGATAGATTGAGGTATTTGTGAGGAATTATATAACACGATTATGAGGAACAATTTAGATATTTTATGAAATTCTAATATAGATTATATGGGTCAAATTGAGTATATTTATCAGATTGAGTAGTTGAGAGACATCCTATGACACTATGACAAATAGATTGTGGAATTTTATATCACTTTGAGGTACAAATGGATCATATTTGGGTCATGAATATTGTTAATGTAAATACATGTCTATTTATATATGTTGGATCAATGGGTAATGATGGTACTAGTAATCACTTTGGATCTAAAATCCATCTATAATAATTTATCTAGAGTATCATTTCTACATATGGGGTTGTTTTAGGGTTTCATTTTGACATACAAACATGTTACAAGGTTTAAGCTTAGCACACAAACCTAATTTTGAGATTTTAAAAAGTAATTATGATGATATTAAAAGTAGTGTAATTGAGTATTTTGTGGTGATCAAATTCTAACAATCCTATTTCTCCAATGGTGGTTCAGGAATTAACACCCCTCATTTCATGCTTTTATCAATTGCATATCCTTAGGGCATAATCCCCACATGGTATTCTCCAAACAAGTTCAACAAGTGATAACTTGGTTCACATACCCTCATATGTATTTGTTCCTTGAATTTTAAATTTAAAATCATTTAATTGTCTATATTATTTTATAATTTCTATCATGAAGGGGCATTGATCTATATATGTTTCCTTGTAGATTTTGCATCGATAAAATATGATGTTTGGGGCACACATCTCAACACCAAGTATGGTTAATCATAGGTACAAGATTTTTTATTTTTTCCTTTTAATATATCATTTTAAATACTATACTATAATGGGGACATTTATATACACCTAAATATAGTATTAGACACCTTTAAAATGTCAAATTTAGCACACTTTGACATACTTAGACTTCACATACACATTTGAATATTTTTCACACTTTGACCTATCCATCTACCCACTTGGTATCTTGGAAAACCCAATTTACTAGATATGCATATGTAAGATCCTTCCATAATCCAAAAATATTATCTCCATGTCTCATATCACTAATTTTCACTCCCTAACAATACCAGAAATAGTTAGATGGATGTAATTTTTCTATGGGTGTCTAGGTACACTCAAAGGTTATTTTTAGAATTGGCAAGTTTCTATTATGTTGGCCTAGACACATTTCATGGGTCAATCATAATAGGAAATATCAAAGAGTCATCTATAAATATAAATCAATCTTAAGGTCATACTCACTTGGTCACTACTGGAAAATCATATTGAGAAATCAATTAGCACTCTCTTGATAAATTATCACAAAGGCATACGCATATGAAAAACACTCAAATGAGTAGTCTTGGATCCAAATACACAGGCAAGCCAAATTTTCATAGTTCCAAATGTTGAAATTAAACTTTGTATTGCAATCTACATTGATCATGATGCTGCATGCACACATACCCTTAGGTGGGATAATTATGTGGTTTGATCTATATTTAGAGTATTAAAACATATTAAATGCTCAATATCTCAATGGATAATGGTTTTGATTTTAAAATAGATTTATAACCCCTTTTCAATGCTCATATTATGTCTAAAGTGTGATTAGAATTATAAAGTAAAGAGAAGGAAAATAGATATTAGCACACAAGATTGAAGACAAGTATACACATAGAAGACATATACAAGTGTAGGTGTAGTGATCTGAGGCATCATAAACTTACATAATTAATATAAATAATATTGATATGACCTTGATTATATCAATTATTATAGGGATTTGAACTTTGCTACTAGCATTCGTGTAGGGTTTGAGCTCATGTTTTTGCTATGAGTAAGTATAAAGAAGAAACACAAAGTATTTTTTGTTACATTAATGAATACATTAATAAATGAAAATCATAAATTATCTAAGTACATCCCTTTAATTTTGCTTTGTTAATACTAAATATAGTAAATTTAATATTAATCTACCCTTTTACATTTAGATTTGTATGATTACTAACCTATTTTACATAATCTGAATGATCATAGTTTTATCTGATTTAGATCACATTAATTTCCAAATAAGTAAAATAATATCCAAGACTCTCTAGCACATCTCATTCATGCATCAAATCTTAGATAGACTTTGTATATTTTCCTTAAGTAAATTTCTAAGATTATTTATGATAGATTTCATTTTATTATGTATATGATAAAATAAATGTAATCTAATGTGATGATGTGTCTATTTTATAATGAGAGTATGAACATGATAGTAAAGATTAATTCTTTGAATGCTTATTTTACTATGATGATGTGTCTGGTATGCTTATATTTTGTTTGTGTTATATGTGTTCTTTATGAAGATGATGTACTTAGATATATTTGTATTTATTTTCCTCATAATATAGATCTTAGTGTTTCTTATTGTGCCTTAGGGGAGTGTTTAATTATTTTTGCTTAGATGATATTATATGATTGTTTTTTTGAGCTATTGATTAAAACTACCATAAATAGTGACTTAAACCCAAAAGCACAATAAAATCATAAGGAGGTAAATGAAGGAACAATAAAAAATTCAAGAGTGAAATGTTACCATCACCTTGTCCCTTGTAGTTTCTCTCCAAGATTTTCTAACTGATTCCAATGCAATTTGATTGAATGTGGATTGCTTGATAATAGATTCAAGATGACTCTAATGGATTCCTTGGATAGTTTAATTTATTACAAAAGTGTACGGATGCTTATAATATGGCTGGTATGAGAGTAGAATGATGACTTATGTATTTTATTATTATCTTGGCCATGCCCCAAGCATGGATTTTTATAGGATGGTGGAAGGAATTTTAGAGGAATTTTTAATTATTTAGAAGCCTCTAGTTTAGATATTTATAGAATCTTAGAGAGGTTTCTCTTGTTATAGATATTTATAGGTTAGTTTAAGAGATACTGGGGATTAAACGAGGCTTAAGGTTCACAGGGATGTAGGAGAGACTAGGGTGGTAGGTTGGCTAGGGGGTAGTTGAATAAATATGAATTTTAAATTTACAAGTGGGATAGTGGGGTAGTTAATGCAATAGGATTATTGATTAAATGGGATCATTAGTAGGATAATAGGATGATTAATTAATTGACCAAGATTATGGTTACAATATAAATTAGTAGAATTAATAGATTAATTAAGGTGAGAGGATTTAGGTGCATACATTTTGCCCCTCTTTACAAGGGCATTATGAGTGAGTAAAGTGGAAAGAGTAATGGTCTTTAAAGAAAAACCATTCCATAGATGAGTTAAAAATGAAATTAGTGGACATGAATCCCCATCAAGAGGAAATATAAGGAGTCAAGTGGACACTCAAAAATAAATCCTTGAGCTAGGTTAAGACCAAGATGATGAGGGGTTGGGATTCCTCGAGTGATAATTGATATATAATTGAGATGCCCTAAGTAGAATTGTGTATGGGATAAAGTTACTTAGCCTCTAAGGATAAGACCTAGGCAACAACAAATGCCTAGGAGGGAAGAAGTTTGATTAGGATGATAAGACTAAATTTTTTGAGATGTTGACAAATGTTTGGGAAGAGATAGGACATGAGATGGCAATAACTCCCTAGCAAGGATACATGTAAGGGATAACTAGAGGCCTATAAAAGACATTTGTCAAGTGATTATTGATTATAAACAACTTTAATATAAGGTTATTAGCTTAATACAAAATATTTTTGAGTGACCCATAGGGAATGAGATGGGATTGGATGTTGGTAGTGGCCAAGTTATCCTTGGGCACTAAGAAAGTATCAATGGATACAAAATGAGGAATAAGAGGCTATGCAGTTTCACAAAACCATGTCAAGAAATATCATGTCAAGAAATAGGTGAAATTGTAATAACACATGGGGGGAAATAGAATTTTTTCAAATCATATGGTTTGACATGTAGTTTCACAAAACTATGGGTTTTGAGACATGATATTGGTGAAATTGTGAGTTAGGGCAAAGTTGTGATATGTTATATTGATGAATATGAAAGTTAGGTTAGTGAATAAGCTAGGGAGGGAATGAGGATGGGGATAAGTTAGAAAGAAGTTAAATATATTAGGGGTTAGGTGAGGATGTGAAATAGATAAGTGGATAGGGGAGAGGGGATATAGGTGAGTTAAATTAGATGGGTAAGTTAGTAAATGAATTAGATGGGTGAAAAAGCTAGTTAAGAGGGGTAATTAGCTAGATATGATAGATTAGTTAGAGGGGATGGTTAACGGTTGATTTGAATAATGAGATAGGTTAGTTAGATGAGTAATTATAGAGGTAGATATTAGTTAGATGGGGATGGGTAAATTTAGGTCGAGTAGTTAATTTGATGGGTGGGAAAGTTGGTTAGGAAGGGTAATTAGGTAGATTGGATGGATTAGTTAAAGGGGAAAGATTAAGTAGATGGTTAGATTAGGGAGATAGGTTAGATGAGTGAGATGGGGGATTAGATAGATATGTACTAGATATGTGGCATGGGTAGGATAAATGGATAAAAATAATGGTGATGGCTTCAAATATTTAGGTTGTGATGGATTAATAGGGGTAGTGGATTGATAGGAGGTTTGTTAGTGTAGGACTTAGGAGTGTTGGCATTCAAGTTATACCTTCTAGTGGTATTACATGAGATGCATTAATTGACATAGATAGACTATAGATTAATTGAGATGGTGGGCCTATATTAAATTTATATGATGCTTATGGTGTGAATTGATATGACATTAATTACAACCCTAGTTGAGAGATGATATTTAGAGACTAGTACCTTCCACTCTGTGACTGGTGAGATGATAGTGATGCTAGAGGATATACTACATATTTTTTGGCTATCAATGAGGGGTGATAGGATATATTGGTGATCTCATACCCTAAGCATGATTGTGCAGAGACTATGTGGGTAGTTATAGATTGGAGTATGATATTCTCGAGTAGATATCGATAGAGCCTTAAGAGAGGGGAATATTGATAGGTTGACTCTAGTGGTGATGTATCTTGTTATGGGCATAATATTTTTACCTAAAAGGGAGTAGTGGTTCCATCTTGAGTCGGGGGATGTGGCTGCAGACATGGTGCAGGGTTACTAATTTTTTAGGGTTCTGTGGTACTGGCCCATTTATATAGAGAGATTCATATGGGTACCTATAGAGGAAAAATGAGCCTAGGTCCCTCCATACTATTATAGATATGGATTTGGGAGCATGTTATGATAGATAGACCATTTAACACTCATGTAAATAGGGATCTTGACTAACCTATGGTATATTATTCTTACAATGTAGAGATCTCATGTAAGAGACATGTAATTCTATAGATAATGATTTTATAGTCTTAGGGTTGATCAAATTATGTGGATGCCTATTGATAGGTACATTAGGGATGGGTTAAGGATGAAAATGTGACCTAATTTATTCTCACATAGATCTATTTGACTGGCCATCATGACTACATTATCAAGAGATACAGGCTTGATTAGGTGAAGCAACAATTCATGACATAATAGGATGTTCCTAGAGAGGAGCATTTATTTGATCATAGTAATAAAAAGAGGTTATAGTAGGGGAATTTAGTAGATATATAACTATAAAGAGTACATTATGAGCTAATTTCCCCTATGATATGGGATTATTAGACTCCCATACTAGATCTAAGAGTGATCATGACCAACAAGAATGAGGAGGGGGGTTATAAAGAGATTACTATAGGCAAAAGCTACATTAGGGAGGAAGAAATATTAGAGGGAATAAACCTATACATAGGTTTAGTATGATGAGTAGGTATGACTAGATGTTATGGTGATTAATAGTGGAGATCAGGGAGTCCAAGATGGAGACTAGGCCAAAGGTGGGGATCAGGCAAGTGGGAGAGTGGGTGTGGATGATGTAAGGCCATCCAATCCACCTTTGAGTGAGGATGATAAAGAATTATTGGATAGGTTACACAGAGAGGTATAGGCCCATGTTATAGAGATTAAAGGTATCTCAGTCAAGTGAGATAGGATAGTGGTAGATTTATACAGATAGATCATTCAGAGGGATATCTAGATGATAGTCATACTCAGATAGGTTATAGGCTTGATGGGATAGGTTTCAGCCTTATAGGGGTATTTGAGTTAGATCTAGGCTCAAGACAGGTAGATATTTATACTCTAGAGGTAGATTCAGAGATAAAACACATAGATATCATCCTTATGGAGTTAGATTACATAACTTCAATCAAGGTTGAGGGAGTGAGAGGTAGAGTTACAGGTGGTCAAGAAGGCCAAGGAGGATGATGATATTTTATTAGAGCTATAGGGTATGGGGATTGTGATGAGACATATAGGTCAATTGATGCAAGAGGATTAGTACTATAGGGATTTGTATGAGGGAATTGTGACAATAGGTCAATGTGCCCCAACTTTCAGAGCCAATTCCTCTTAGTCTGTGCATCAGCCAACTAGGAAGCCACCTGGATAGCAGTGATTTGGACTTATATTTGTTAGATAGGGTGTATATTATGAACATGTATTATTGTATCACATTGATTCCCATGGGGCCCATTTTTTTAGTTATATATTATTCCATGGACTCTTATGGACATTATGGACTATGGTTATATATGTTATTATCATTATGTTGTATATGATGTTATAATTATGTTAAAATTATTATTGTGATTATGTTATTGGTGATGGATGGACTTAATTATGTGATTGTTAGTTATGGATATATGGACCATGAATGTTTTTGTTATGGATTTAGATTATGTAATTTTTATTTTTATGATTATATGAGATGTTTAGGTATATTGATTTAGATGAGATGTAATTATGGACATTGTTTATGTAATATGGATTATTATTAAGTGTTAATGTTTAGATGTAGATGATGTTGTTTTGTTTATGTTATAATCTGAAGGTATAATGATATGGAAAATGTGATGATTAATAATATGGGCTAGTAGATATAGATAAATAGTCCATTGATTGAATCATATGTCTCACTAATTAATTTGAGTAGAATCTTCCTGCACCACTGAGGTGGGTGGGGTGTTGGGTAGTAGGATAAGATTGTGAAATGAGATATTGGAATGATTCAGTGGATGGAATATATGGGGACATGAATCCATTAGAGATGTAAACAATCCTCTTTACTTTTACATGTGTGAGTATAAGTGTACCCATGACATGAATATAGTCGAGGTCACATTTAACTCAAAGTGTGTGGGGGACTTAGAGTGGGAAATATATTGAGTGACATTCCAAATTTCTATGTTTGGTAGTCACTTAAGGATATCCTCATTCCCTTTATCAAAAAGGACAAAATTTTAACACTTAAAAAGACAACATAACAAGACAACTAAACAAGATTATTGACTAGTACTTAAAAAAGGATTAAAAGGAGAAAATATTAACAAGACTTAATGATTATTAAAAAGATATACAAATGACATATATAAAAGATAAGACATTATATGTACATAAATTAATGATTAAAAAGATAATGTAACAAAATTATAACAAAAGTTTGACACAATAATTTTGACAAAGCAAACTTAATGAAGACTTAAAGGTATATACATAGACTCTTAATAATGTATGAAAAGACTTAATTTAAAAGGGCATCCAAATTATTATAAATAAAAGGAGGATGGTATTATTTATAAGGTGGCATAAACCCTAAAAATGATAAAGCAACTAAGCAATAAAAAGGGGAATAATGATAGTTTATACAAGATGACCTTAAAGATATGGTTAAATGGATATTTACAAGGGTAGATTATGCCCAAAACATTTTGTGATACATGGGACAAAGATAAAAAACTAGATATAACAACAATATTAGGATCTAAAGTGAACGATCAGGATTCAGTTGCAAAGCATACTATAGATCTTAGAGTAAGAACATTATATGACCCTTATTTAGTGATGAGGTTAGTGGGTTCATGAAGATTCTTACTTAGGGGGTGAATGTGGATGGAAAAATTTGGATGTAATTGAGGTAGATAGGGAGAAGAGTCATCGAGGAAGATGCAATTGGGATATGTATTAGGATGTCAAAATGGAATGGGTAGCTATTTGAAATTAGATTAGATGTTTTAGGTGACTCCTTAATAGATATCCTCCCCACACTTTAAGTAATGTTTTGACCTAATTCAGAACTCATATATCTTGATTTTACATAAACATATATTATATACCCACTATTAGGAGCAGATTTTTATGAAAATGATGGGATGGAATGGAAAGCTGAGAGAAGTGGAGTGATGATGGATGGATGTGCTCCCAAGATTGGGGACTCATAGATGGAGGTTATTTGTATCTCTTTAAGTATAAAAATGATTTAGATGCATAATGTTCATGGGCTCATCAAGCTCATCACCATATAAAGTAGCCAATTTGTAGGCTTTTGATCCAAATATTATAATGATGACATAGGTCCCAGGCTAATTTGCTTTAAATTTGCCTTTCTTTTGGCACTCTACATTGGTGTTTTTATAATTATCCTTTAGGACTAGGTCACCAACTTTGAATTCTCTAAATTGAATCTTTTTTTGATATTGGCCTTAAGTTTATTTTGAAATGCCCTATGGTGATCCAAGCATTTTGAAGTTTTTCATCTATCAACTCAAGCTCTTATAGCCTTTATTATTTGTAAATATTATCAGTGATCATGACCTACAAATATATTTGGAAAGAGGGGAGCTCAAATTCAATAGGAGATATTGATTCTACTTCATAGACTAAAGAATACAGATTATTCCCATTAGGTGTTTTGATGTTAGTTTTATAAAACCAAAGAGTTGGATATAGTTGTAAATGCCAATTTATACCAGCATCATTAATAATTTTATTGATAATTTTGAGAATAATTTTATTAATTTCTTTAGCTTTACCATTACCCTGGGGATAATAGGGTGTAGAAATTTTTTGCTCAATACGATAATGCTAACATAAGTCTTTGACTTCCTAATTTTTGAAATATTCTCCATTATCTAATATATTTTTGGTTGGGATTTCAAAGTAACAAATGGGTGTTTGTAATCCTATGGTATAAATTAGTGGCATTGTTTTGACCCATTTATTGAAATTATTTGTAACTATGATTATGAATTTATGTTCATCTAATGTTGTAGGATAAATCTTTCCAATAAATTCTATTACCCATGTTTAAAATGCACATGGGATCAATATGGGCTATAATTCTTGTGCGGGGGCATGAATGAGATTCCCATGCTTCTAACAAGCTACACATTTATGCATATACTAGTAAGCATCATGATCCATTATGGGCCAATAATATATAGTCCAAAGTAACTTCTTGGCTAGGTCCATCTCATTGACATGATGACTGCAAATACCATTATGGACCTCTTTGATTACAAGAATAGCCTCCTTTAATGTTAGGCATCTCAACAAGGTCCTATCATAACCTCTTTGATAGAGTGTACTACCAAGGATGGTATAATGAGATGTGCAATGAATGAAGGATTTTCATTGGTGGTAATTGAGGTTCAATGGTATAATGTTTTCATGGAGGTATTTATAAATGTCATGGTAGTAAGGTAGACTGGGATCAGGTATAGAATTTTTTTGAAATTGAGCCATTGTTTGATGAGCCAATAGTAATAATTGTCTAACTAGAAATTTGCCTTCAAGTACATCTTCTAGAATATATATCAAAGAACCAATACTTTCCATTAAGTCGATGGCTTTATTAATTCCTCTAGGAACCTTCTTAAATGTTATCAACTAAAAAAATTTGCTTCAATTGATTTATTAATTGTTTATAGGGAAATAATTTCTCATCTTTTATCTATAACCTTGTATTTACCTATTTTATAATCAACTAAGAATCACCAAAGACTCATTAGATGGAAAGTTGTAGTTCAAAAACTAAGGCCTCATGTTCAACAATGTTTTTGTGCATGGGAAATTATTTCAAAAATATTTAGGGATCATGTCACCTTGTGGGGTTACCAAAAATATTCTTGCTTTCAAACCATGTATGGTGGAAGATCCATCAACTTCCAGTTGTTTGACTCTTCAATAGCTAGTATAGAATCATCTATAAAAGCCATAATTGATGTGAATATAGGATTGAAATAAGGGGAGATTAGTATGGTGTTAGTGAATGAAATCAAATCCAAACAAAGAACACACTAAGCTAACACCCTAAGCGTATCTCAATGGGGGAGTATATTAACAAAACCAAATGAGAAACATAATTAGAATACAAAGATAAATAAATAATTCACCTTCTTTAGATGCTCCAAATATCTTGTTAAAGTGGCTTGCTCAGCTTGTGCTCAGTGAGTCTTCATCAAAGGAGGCTTGGCTATATCATATTCTCCTTGGCACCTTTGTGATGGCTTTAGCTTTGGCTTGGATCAACAATTTTGATTTATAACACTAATTTCAATGGATTTTGGAATTATTTTTCCAATAAAACTTTGTATTATCCAAGCTTAAAATTATGGCTTTGAAACCTTCTATTTATAGATTTTCAAATTGGTTTAGGATCCATGACCATCTATCTAAAGATTGAGATGTGTGGCCATGAATAAATACAATTATGTAATTAAATATATAAATATCCCCATAAATATTTGGGATAAGGAGGCATTAAAGAGGTATGAGAGGCATTAAAGAAGCATGGGAGACCCATAATCTTGATATTTTATGCATTATATCTTAGGGATGCCTTCCCAAGAAATGATGTCATTTGATGATGTAGTTATTCAATATCACTTTCCAAAAAGAAATATTCAACAAGTTTCATGGAAAATTAAATTAAGATCTTGATTTAGTTTAATTAGCCTTAAACACGATTAGTTAGCTTTGATGTAAACTTTGAAAATTTATGCAAAAATTAATCAAAATGTTAAATTATTGGCTCAAAATATTATTGGATTAGAATTAGAAGTTGATGTTAGATGCATTGAATCTGTATCAACATTTAGGATTTTGTCAATGTAAAATAACAAAGGCATGTGTCTCATGTAAGAAATTTCATAGAAAAGAGCAATCTAGAGCACCTAGTTATAAAAATGTCATTTTGACTCAAAATGATCTAATCAAAGTTAGTCAGCTCATAAATTGCACTACCTCATTTAATGATACTCTAGCCAAAATTGGCATTTAAGTATATTGATTTCAATTAATTTAATGTGTTTTAGTGTTTTTAGGTCAAATTGTGCATTTTTGATAGAAATTAGTCAAAAGCCTGGTTGGAGGTTATTGGTGGCTAGTTTTGGTGTCTATAATTTTCCCCTATTTGGAAAGGCATTGTAAGATATAAGCATAGTAATGTCTTCTCAAAGGTTGAAAAGGTCTTGTATTCTTATAACTTTAATGATAATTGATGAATTGTATGATTCCCCCTCGAGGGAACAATTGGCACAAGTAGGTCAGCTGCTAGTCCCTCAAAAAGAAAGAAGTGAAATGAGGGGACCAAAGAAAGGAAGATGATGGGGTGAGAACATAATGATTTTGAAAAAGTAGTCAAAATCAGTGAGAATACAAGTGGGATGGTGTATAATGGTTTTCCCAAAGGTGGTTATAAGCATTGTACCCCAATAGTGGAAACATGGTATGAAAACACAATGATTTGACTAAAGGCAGTTATAATTATTGATAAGATAGAGCTTATTGACACTCATGAATTAGGGTTTCATGATCAAAGTTAGGACCAAGAAGATATTCAAGAGTGAAGTTTTGTAATTGATGACAAGTTTCATGAGAATGAAACCAAATTGCATGATACCAATAAAACTTATGTGGATCATAAAAATGTTTTGTAGGGTTAGTAGGGTCAATATCTCATGTTGAAGGCCTGAGAAGATGTTTTTGAATTTCTACCATGGAAAGAGGTTTGTGAGAATATACATTGTTTACTTGAGAAAATGTAGCACTAGGTTTTGGTAATGGGTTGGTTGAAAGTGGTTGTGAAAGAGTAACATCATTTGAATCACTTGGAGTAATAACATGAATAAAACCATAGTTATCCATAACACCATATGGTAGCATGTTAGTTTTTAGGTTTCATAAATATTTGCATTTTATCAAGAGGATGGGAAGGTTTAAATTATGTACATTTATCTTGGTCAAGGGATTCTTCTAAATATTTGGAAGAGAGGGTCCTAACATGATATTGTAATATATGATGAAGATCATTAAGTAAAAGAGGTTGTCTTCCACCATATTATGCTCAAATTTATTGGGTAAGGATTTTCATCATTTAATGAACACTTGCACAATTTTAGATTCTAATTATTTATATTTAATGAATTTAGTTAAGTTATTTTTAAGAAGGTCATTAGTTTAGAATTATTGTACTAATGCATTAACTAAATATTCTAAACTAAATTTAGTATGATATTTGAATTGATTATACAAATCCAAAGCTTCACCTAGAAAGGTATTATCTAAGATCTTGGTGGTGGCAAAGGTATTGAACTTAATCCAATCTTTGTACAAGTTAATGAAAGCTTTCAAGTAAAAACTAGGATCAATGGACCCATTATAAGTGATAGTAGGAACAATACCACCTACATCAATGTTTTCAATTTGAGGGACCAGGGGTTCATTTTGTATATGTTTGGTAGTCTTATTGAGAAGTGGAGGTTGAGGTATGAGGTTGCCATATGCATCTTGAATGGGGGGTAGGGGCATTAGGATTTTACACTCCCTGTTGAGTAGGTTGAGGATGATTTTTTAATTGTAAAAGTTGGTTTTAAATTTGTCATTTGATTTGTACTATTAGTTCTAAAAGTGGCCATTTTGTTCATGGCTTGAAATAAAATTTTATTAGTGTTGATAGTGCCTTGACTAGTAGAAGCGACTTGAGATGCACAAGAGGTACCATTCAATTGAATATGAACATGGGTACTTTGAGTGGGACCAATTGAGGAAATCCTAGACATAGTAGTTGAGATACTAGATAAAGTTAAAAAATAAGTAGTAAATAAATTTTAAGTCATGGAAGAATAAAAATTTATGGAAGAAGTGATAGGGTGACTTACCCAAAGGCCTATAGATATATTATGTGTAGGTGAAGGTGGAAAGTCAAGGTAAGTTCCTATCATGAGATTGTAGATGATCATGGGATCTTTTCTTTGATGTTGTGGGTTTTCATTGATGAAGAGGATCATGTCAACAATATATTCAATATCACTCTAATCCTTGATAATAGGCATTTTAAGAGGATAGTTAATTGGATCCAATTTTTTTAGAGGAGCCGACCCATAGTTTTTGGTTCTAATGGCCACATGGACATTACTGACATCTTGATTTTATACAATAGTATAAGGAAGGTGAGAATGAGGATGTTTATGAGGTTTAGTTAAATTCATCATATTTTTTTGAGTTTGTATTTCACTTTTATGAAAGATATACTGAATGGTGAAATGTAGAACTATGAAAACCTACTAAGTTGAGCTAGTTGAACTAGTTGAATTAGTTTCACATGAAAGAATAGACAAAATTTAGATAAACTAATAATCTGAACTAGTTGAATTAGTTGTGTAGGCAAGAAAAAGACAATAATATAGAAAGAATACTAAGTTGAGCTAGTTGACTTAGTTTCATATGTAAAAATAGATAATGCTTGGAAAGATAACCAAGTTCATTTGGTTAACTTAATTTTATGGTGGGAAAATATAGAGGTTTTTAAAAGCCTACTAGGGTGATATGGTTAAATTAGTTGCACAAGTATGAAAAGTTAGAGTTGGACAACTTACTAATTTGAGATGGTTAAATTAATTGTGTAGACAAATAAATATATAAGTTTTGAATTCCTATTAAGTTGATCTAGTTGACTTAGTTGTACAAAAAAGAAAAATGATAGTCTAAATAGACTACTAAATCAATTTAGTCAAATTAATTATAACGGTAGGAGATAGATAGAGTATGAAAATCTTACTAAGTTGAGATGGTAAACTTAGTTGGACATGTAGGAAAAATGACATTCTAGATAACTTACTAAGTTGAGATATTTGAATTTGTTATGAAGGTAAGAAACAAAGTGTGAAAAGCCTTCTAAGTCTTAGTTATACTAGAAAAAAATACATGTAGAAAAATACATAATTATACTAAATCATGCTAGTCAATTTAGTTAAACCTAGAAAAAATTTAATAGTAATTTAAACCATGCAATTTTTAAGGTAGCAGTAAAGAAAACATAATATTGAACTATGTACCACACAACACATAATTATATTTATTCTAGTTAATGCAATATGTAATATAACAAAGAATAGTAGGGATCAAACAAAAAATATAATTTTATAACCATTGATGCTAAGTAATTATATGAAAAGAAGATCATGAGGTTGAACTATAAGGTTTTGATTGATTTATAGTCTTTTAGAGATACTTTTTTGTTTGTTAGATAGTAACAACCTAATGTTTTAGAGTGATAACTATGGAGGAAGTGTCATTCCCATAACCCACAAACTTAGTTTCAAGGGTAAGATAAAAGTAACTTCTTGGTGCTAACCACTAACGAATTCACCATAAGATCAAATAGATGGATGGATTATTCAAGTTCAATTTAAATAAAAATTCCAAGAATTTATGAGATACCATGAGGTACATAGAAACCAAGGATTGTATTATAGCTATGAGTCTTGGGGAAAGCCCCCCATGCCATGATATCTATAAATGATAAACAAGGATCATAAACAAAGTATCACACAATCCTTCATGATAGCAACTTAGTAGTTTTAAAACTACTAATACACCATTTATAGGAAAATCAAGACTAAGTGAAAAATAAATGCAAAAATGAAGTGTTGAAAACCAATTAGAAGTTTCAAAAATTAAATAAATAGAAAACTAACTATTTTCAAATAAAATGTGAGATTAATTACTAAGATATGAAGGTTAATTACCTTATTTGTGCTGAAAGTAAAATACATAGAACACGATCGAACAAACTGATCTATTTGATAAACATATTAGAACAAATCGAGTATGCTGATCTAGTCTATTGTGAAAATAGGTTGAAAAAAAACAAAGTTAGATAGGTTAACTTAGTTTGCTTAGCATAAGGATTTAATTACTACTATTCAGGCGGGGAAGCAAACTAAAAAGTTCAAATTGGATGACATATGTTCTGTGGGATTAAGAAAGAAGTTACATCCTGATTTCCCACTTAGCAAATTAATTGATTATCCATGGATCTTTATTATTGGTAATTTTATTTTAATATAAATTAACTAAGCTATGAGTTATATGTTGTTATGGGACAGATGCATGTTATTTTGATTTCATGATTGCACTACTATAAGTTAGATGTATTATATATTGTTTACATTTTGATCACATTGATATGTTATTTTAACATTAATATATGTATATATATATATATATATATATATATATATATATATATATATATATATATAATGACGTTATGGATTAACTACCTTCTTGTCATGAGTTGGATGTAGGAGAGATTCATCTCTCAAATCATGACAGTGGGAAAGTATCATTAGAGAGGGTGATGTAGATGGAGCTATTGAGAAATGACAGAGGAATGGTTAGAACCCATGCACATACCATGTTAAATAATACACATTAAATTCATAGTTTTAATGGTTAGATTTATTACATTATTTATGCTATCTACATTTAGATAATTATATATGTGTGTGTTAGTTCATATTTATGCTTAGGTGAATTAATATTGTGTGATTGTGAATGTTACTGTGCATTTATGTTGTGTCATTGTATTCATGACTATTAATGTTTGTGAACATGTAAATTTTCATGAATAGTGTTTAGTACTACCTTATTTAGACTAACTAACATGTCTTAGTAATGTTGAGAGCATAAGCTAGTTGTCTTTATGATATTCAAGAATATCATTATATGGTTTAACGCCTTAATACGAATAGATAACAAAGAAAATTAGATCATATATATAACACATTAATAAACAATGATTATGTTGTTAGGAGTGGTAAATAATTATCTGAAATACAAATTACTATTTAAAGAATATAATTGACTTACATTAGTCATATTGATAATTCTTTACCTATGCTAAGTTAGTAGCAAATAAAATAATTTTATTATAATTAGTAAATGTATTATAATAAAAATATATAATTAGAAAAAAGTGTCAAAAAGGAAATAAATTAAATAAAGAAAATAAAATAGTTTTATGATAATTAGTAAATGAATTTCATTATATTATTATTAGAAAAAGAACACCAAAAAGAAAAAAAGGCAAAGTAAAGTTTGGTGACTTAGAAGTTTTCATAAAAATAAAAAAAGGAAAAAGGAAGAGGATGACATAGGATAAGAGAGGAATGAATTAGAAAGGAGGAACATAACATAAAGAGGAGAAAGGAAGGTGTGAAATGGAGAGTAGAAGAAAGACACGAAGTGGAGGAAGTTTGATGGATTGATATATAGATGGAACCCTATATATTAGGAATGAAGCATAACTACTATGTATTTAAGTATATCACTACTCTATATATGTTATTCATGTATATCAGCTACTATGGATTGAGCCATTTCAGCATACATAAATAAGGACATCTATATACAATATTTATATGCTATCTACGAACTTATATACAATACATGTTTTGGATGTAATAAAATAATGGATATAGATAAAAATTTGAATATAGATATATTTATAGATATAAATCATCTAGAATTATAGAGGTGTGCCTATATCTATTATAAATAATAATAAGTCATATGATTTCGAAGGACAAGAAAATTATAACTATATGAGTGTGGTCTAATAAAAATATAAAGTGAAAGATTATGTTTTCATGAGAATTATGAATTTATTTATTATGAATGGCTATTGAAAATGAGTAGTGTATACATGAAAATTATGGACTATGATGTTATTGCTTATCATAGAATATACTATGTATTTAACTCTACTTACGAAAATTAGATTATGTAGTCTAAACATAGATTATACTCGGTTGATATAAGCTGTACTTATTTATTTATTATTTTTGTGATAAATAATATTGTGGAGATTAATTCAAAATTTTGATGGACTAAATGTATGTATTTTGATTATTCCTATGTTTAGCATGTTTTATGACTAACAGTAGGAAGTAATCTATATGAATATATTGGTTATGTTTAGTATTGAGTAAGTAGTGAGATGAACTTCACTAGCTTACTAACATCACTAATGCTAGATAAAGGTTATCTGATCAAGTAATGTGTATGAAATTGACTGATCTTAGAGATCAATTACTATTGAAAAATTTGGTTAAATTAATGTTAGTTAGACATAGCCATTTCATAC
Source organism: Torreya grandis (assembly GCA_037957365.1). Taxonomy (NCBI): domain Eukaryota; kingdom Viridiplantae; phylum Streptophyta; class Pinopsida; order Cupressales; family Taxaceae; genus Torreya; species Torreya grandis. Next base: position 1,110,306 of record JARHVA010001053.1, read on the forward strand.
GTATGATTTACATGTTTGTGTAATATTATGTTAGAACATATTTATTTTTGGTACACCATATGTTATTATAAATCATATGACACATGGGTACTATCTTGTCTCTCTGGATTCCTCCACCATCAATATCTACTCATACGTGAAGGGAGGACCATTCCTTAATGGGGGGATTGTGTGGAGGATTGTTGGTCCATGGTTAGTGTGAAAAAGTGCTCAGTTGATGCTATCCCTGTTGAGGATAGTATTCACATGGTATGGTTATGATATGGAAAATATATTCCCATATGGTTTTTATCTAATATGAGTGATTTGTTCCTCTTTTATAGGAGGTTGTTTCTCTTATTGTATGGCTATTTATTAGCTTCTATTGTAATAGATCAAGTAGCTAAATAACATAATATATTATTGTGTTTTATATTATGTGGGTTTGGCTCTTTGAATCCACATCAGTGGTATCAGAGCATGGAAATCTTGTGGAATAATGTACATCTATGATGTAGACCAGATGAAGGATGAGAGTTCTACACATTAGTGTTTTTCATGATTAGTTTGATGGGCACATAGCTACATAAAGTTTTTTTGGAATATTGCCAAGATTATCACACTAGGTCATAATTTGTGCCAACTTGTATCAAAATTATGTTAATTATTTTATTTAATTATTTTGTGTCAAAAATCCATTTTTTTGTTTGCTACATATTTTAAAAACATTCTACCTACCATTTTTGTTTTGTACTTTGTATTGCTTTCATTGACTAGTCAGATTTGAGGAGACATTTTTTCTATGCACCATTGGTCATGATTTCTATAGAATCATATGTATCTCAATGTAATATTTAATAATTTTTCTCATTGTCAAAAAAAAATCCACATAGAGATCCAAAACTCCATCAATTGTCTATAATATTCAATCAATCTTATTAAACTCCATGCCAAGCTCCAATCACATCTCTTCTTTGGCATCTCCACCATGGGATCCATTCAAATGTGGCATCAAATTTGGGATCATCAGACTATTGTGACATCAAGAACTATAGAACTGATTCATGCAAGATGTGATTCTATGCATGTTGTCAAGGTCAGTTGAGTCTTGGCATTAAGATATAAATAATTTATTTATGTTAAAGTTTTATAAAGTTGATGTCAATAGTTATTAATCTTTATTTATGTTAAAGTCTTATAAAGTTGATGTGAATAGTGAATGCCAAAGTTTTATAAAATATGGTCTATGTAATTCCATAGTTTTTCTTTATAAAAGTTTTTATATAGTCAATCTTGTGATTAATATTCCATATAGTCTAAGTATTTAAGGAAAAGTAATTTAATATTACTTTTTTATTAGAGTAGTTTGGTCCATGTCATATTGATATGAGTCAAATTCATATTTAAATGTCTTTGTTTAATAGTTATAAAAATCCAAAAGTGTCTTTAAGTCTTTTGTGTCAATAGAAGTCTATAGAGCTTTTCCAACATATTTGTCAAAGTTGTTTATGAGTTTTGTCATTGAGTCCTATTTAGGTGAATGTTAGGGTCATGTTTAGGTGATTACTAGGTAATTTATTTTTAATTTTTTGTATAGATACATTTTTGGGGAAATCGATGTCCTAATCATGGAGATCCCACTAGATAAATTTAATGGTTTTAATTTTCACACATGGAAGGTAAAAATTCAAATGCAATTAATGAATAAAAATTTGTGGGGAATAGTCAGTGGGAAAGAAACATAGCCCAAAGATGCAAAAAAAAATTTATAATGGAGAAGCAGAGATGATAAGGCCAAAGCCATCATTGGCCTTGTAATTTCTAATTTAGAACTACATTATATGGATTTAGAAAAATCATCTACTAAAAATTGGGAAAATTTGAATAGGTTGTTTGGTGCCGAAGCTGTTAATGCTAAGTTTTCTTTAAAACTATGCTTATTCAAATTGAAAATGAATGAAGAAAGTAAAATATCAAGTCACATAAATGAACTTAGATCTCTCATGAGGCATTTAGTAGAAATCAAGTCTCTAATTGATGATGAAGATGCTAAGGCAATTCTATTGAATAGTTTGTCTACTAATTATAACAATGTTGTATTTACTCTTGGAAAAATGCCTTCACAGTCCCTAGAAGATATAATTTATACACTCTTAGCATAAGATAAAATAAGTACATAAGATGTGGAAGAAGAAACAACATTGTACCTAAAAAAGAAAAAGAACTATAAGAAATTTTCTAAAAAAAGTGAACCTAAATGTTTATACTATAATAAAAATGGACATACAACCTTAGATTGTAAAATTTGAGCTAATGATTTGCTCAAAGGAAAGATTAATAAAGCTAATGTAATCATTGAAGAAGAATATTAGGGAGAGAATCAATTATTAGCTAAAGATAGTGGTTACAATTATAAAGATTTTGTGTTCTAAGCAGCATCATTGGAGGATGAAGGCACAAGAGAATGGAGGCTATTCAAGCCTATCGCAAGCCACTAGTGAAGAGGCCACTTTTGCTTTAGTAGCACATTTATGTGGTGTGATATTTTCTATGTTGTGTGTTTGATTTTAGCTGTGTGTATTTCCAAAATAATAACAAATGATACATGTCTGTTTAAAGAGTGTAAATTGTGAACTTTTATCCTTGTATTTACTCTTGTAGCATGTTTGTGATGAGGATAAATAAATACTATAACCTCATGATTTTATGGTTGGTGGTCAACCACATTGAAAACTATTTATAGTTTTGGTTGGTGGTTAACTATGTTGAAAACCATTTGTAGTCATGGTTGATGTTTCACCACATTAAAAACCATATGTTGTTGTGGTTGTAAGTTTACCACATTGAAAACCTTCATGAGGGATCATGAGTATGGGTCAATTACAATATAGGGATACATTCTCCCCATTTTCACATTAGGGAGGTGAATGTTGAGGATAGTATTCACATGGTATGGTTATGATATGGGAAATATATTCCCATATGGTTATTATGTAATTCAGGTGATTTATTCCTCCTTTACAGGAGGTTGTTTATCTTATTGTATGGATATTTATTAGCCTCTATTGTGCAAATTAAGTAGCTAAATAACATAATGTATTATTGTGTTTTTATATTCTATGGGTTTGGCTCTTTGAATCCACATCACTCCCTCCTCACAATGGTACTTTATTTGTAGACCACACTTGAGATTGCCATAGATACTAGAGTTTGGGAACTCATACTCCATGGAGCTGTGTATCTTTTACATTGTATTATATTTATACTTATTAAAACATTATACCTGATGAGATGTAATTATTTAATTATTGTAACATGATAATAGTGGCTACATGTTTGTACTAGTCATGGCTAGAAATCTATACTTACTTTTTATATTTAGTTATGTTTTATTTCATATGATGCTAGTGATTATTAAAAGTTAGTTATTATAATCTTATTTTATAGTTAAGATACTTAGTATGTTTTAACTGGATCACTAATTGCATTCTCATGGTGAATTATACATTGATTAAATAATTTTTTTTATGTTATTCTAGGTATATCCCAATGGGGATGTTACAAAATATGACCAACTTATTCTTTCTATACTCTTTAAAATAGGTATTGACTATTCAGTCTTTGTCTCTACTTTCCATGCCACTAAAAGTGCTTTGGGTGTTACATGGAAAATTCCCTCTCTGTATGCTTTCATTACCAACTTAACAAGGGATCGAGACAAGTTAATACAAATGGGAACATTGAAGTCCACAAAAATTCAATCCCTAATTGATGGGAGTGGGAAAGTAAATACTTCAAACAAAGAGAAGAAGAAGAAACACAAATATATGGAACTCAATCTAAGCCTTGCATCTTTCTAGGCTATTAAGATGGTGTCAAGGGGTAATGCCTTCTACATCTAAACATGCATGAGTCATTCAAATAGATAAGTGTGTACTTTCAACAGAGTCTCAAAGACTCAAAACTTGACACTTGTTCTCTTTAATTGGATTCATTTAGACTTGATTCTTCTTATGACTCGAGTAATCCATAATATGTTCTTGAGATAGGGTTTTCTTCTTCTTATTATAGTGTTGACATTGAGAGTAGTGATGGGAAGTTATCTACATCCACCTCTACTCATGTTTTAGAAGATGAGGAGTCAACAGATAAATCACCCATATTTAGGCCTCTTTGGGCCAAATAAACACTTTAGAGTACATGCACATAGATAGGGGATCTAACAGATGAAAAAAGTATTTACACGTAGATAAGGGATATGACAGATGAAAAAAGTACTTAGGCAAATTATCAATGATCCACATGCTTTATTTTCCTTAGTTTCAAATCCATAGACATTATGAGAGGATTTAGGCATACCTAAGTGGGATAATGTTATGCAATAATAATATTCTTCCTTAAAAAAATCACACTTGGGATTTGACTTCACTTCCTAAGGGAAGGAAGATGATTCGATATAGGTGAATCTATCAGACCAAGTTTGTAACAAATGGGTCAATCGATAAGTACAAGGCATGATTGGTCACCAAGGGTTTTTCAAAAGTAGTTGGCATTGACTACCCATAGTCCTTTGCACCTATTGTAAAAATGACTTTGATTTAGATCACACTAGCTATAACTGTATCACATGGTTAGGATGTGTACCAAATAAATGTGAAGAGTTCCTTTCTTCATAGATAACTTGAGGAAGAGATCTACATGGAGTAACTACCTAGATTTGTTTACGATTCATCCTTAGTTTTTAGACTTAGGAAATCCATCTATGGTCTTAAATAGGCCCCTCAATCTTGGTATGTCAAGATAGATTCCTTCTTCCTTGATTTAAGTTTCACCAGGTGTCATTTAGATCCTAATGTATACTTATTGTGGTAAGATTATTCTTTAATAATATTTCTCCTTTATGTTGATGATAATTTGATCACCAGGAGTTACTCATCATATATTAAAGAAATGAAGAGAAATCTATAAGAAAAATTTGATATGACTCACTTGGGTCTTCTACATTACTTTCTTGGCATCAAGATTTAGTGATTTCAATCGCACTACTCAAGTATGATCTTAATATTTTGGATTAGTTTGACATGTCTAATTGTAATCCATCTTTTACTCTCTTTATATTATGTTTAAATATTGAGGCTAATTGTTCTACACCTTTGGTAAATGCCACTTGGTATTGATAATTTGTTGATAGCCTCATTTATCTAACTCATACCACACCTAATATTTCATATGTAGTAGGCATTATTTCATGATTCATGTAGGATCCCCATGAGGTACTTTGGAAATTAGCCAAGTAGATACTCCACTACATTCAGTGCTCTTATAGATTCAAGATTCAGTATAGATTTGGCAGAGAGGTTGACTTGGTTATTTTTTTATATTTAAAATGGGTTGGAAATACTTAGAATCGAAAGTCTACTTTAGGTTATAGTTTTTATTTGGGTTTTAGTCCTATCAATTTTTTTATAAAGAAGAAAAATTATATTGATATGTCATCCATAGAGGTAGAGTACATGAGATATGTTAAGTAGATATTGAGGCTATTTGGATTCTATCCAAGTTTGGCATTTATTTTAGGCATCCCACCATAATATATTGTGACAACTAGAGTAATATATAGATATGTAGAAATATAATTCAACACTAACAGACCAAACATATAGGAGATTCACATGCATTTTAACTAGGAGCTTATTCATTGTCATGTCATTGAATTGAGAATTTTATAGTCTTTAGATCAGGTTATAGATTTCTTTACCAAACCCTTCACTAAAAGCAAGTTCATTCATCTACAAGATTTTCTTAGGGTGAATTCTACATTCGAAACACCATCATCTTCTGGGGGCTTCTAGCCTCTTCTCTTCTACTATGTCTCTCTTTTGGGGGGGGGAGTTTTTTCCTTTTCTCTTCTATATGAGATATTGATTTGTACATGGATACTTGATTAGGGCTAGTTATCATGACCCATTTTTATCTCACACTACATATATAAGTTGTGCTTATGGTGGGTATTAGTGTAGGTATTTATTTTCATGGATTTATTTATTTGGAAATATTATATTTGCCCAGATATAGTTTTTCTACATTTGGGGATATGCTTTCTTAGGTGGAGTTAGTGTGTCATAGGTTTGATCGAAAGACTAGGATGTAACTCTAACAATATTTTGTGGAGGAGTTACACTTTAATTATGGGCTCTTATGACCATATTTTATGGAGTTACATTTCTATTCTATGGGTGATTTGACCATTATTTTAGGAGGAGTTACTTACTACCCTATATGTATGATTTACTTGACCCTAATTTCATTAATGAAGTTGGAATTTCTCCATTTTGGCTATCTTATGCAATACTTATCTTTTAATTTCATTTTTCTTCAACTCATTATTGGCATGCACTCACATTTTTATCATGTGACCATTCAAACTTTGCATTCACTTTAATCAAAACTAAATCAAACTCTGATATCTTCTACTTGGTTTGGTATAGATATAATGGAAGGAGTAGGGTTAGAGCATTCATCTACACTATATTCCTTATCATTTTGAGCATAAAAATAGTCATCATAACCATAATGGAAATATTAATCCTCATCATTAGTATATAAAAAATCATGATAATCATTTGGATCTAGCACACAAATTTTGATAAATTTTCCATTATTTATTATAATTTTAAGGAATGCCTATAAATTCAACTGGAGGGGGGAAGATTCCTTCTTATTTATTTTAAAATTTTGAAAAACTAAAATGAGAATAGGAGGATAGATAAAAATTAATGCCACCACACAATCCCACATAAAATAAAAATCAACATTTGATATGGGGTTGGGGGACAAAATTTAGACTAAAATCCCTAGGGTTAGAAGCTAGGGTTTAGCTATGTTTGATTAAGAAAATAGGTTCACCAATATGGTTTATTGATTTTTTGATTAATGAAATTGTAATCTAACCATCAAAATAAATGAGTACAGTGAAATGAATAATTAAATAAAAATTCAACCATGCATTCCAATTGAAACAAAATGATATTGAATAATTAGGGTTTTGAAGGAGAATATGAAAGAGAAATGAATAACTTATTTATTTGGGGATCACATAACTATATTTGATTGTTTTTACCATGAGTTTCACTATGGCACTATCAAATTTGACCATCTAATTATAAATTTAACCTAGGATAATATCAAGGGATCTAGATAATACTAGGGAATTTATTGTCCAATTAGGGCACTCCTATCTAGGATCTTATCTTAATAAAATTGTAAACTAAGATTTTGTACAGATCTTCTTGAAGGATCTCTTCAACCTAATATAGACTTGTGATCATGAGATTTAAATTGTGTTTTATATTATCTTCAAAAAACCTAATAGAGTCCTACACACAATACAAAAATAAATCAGACTAAAAAGGGTTAATAATGGGGAAGTGGGAATGGTAGATCTATCCTCATCACCCTATTTTACTAAGTGCTAACTACATAGCCCAAATGATAAGGACATTAGGTCGATGTAGTTATCCTTTTAGGAAATGTGCATAATTGGATCAAGTATGCTATCTATCTAAATGATCTTTGCCTAAGACCTCCTCTTGGTAAAAAGCATGCAATCTAGATGTGATATGTATAAAATTCAAATAATTACAGAGATTGATCTTTCTTTAGTGTGATTTTATTTATTACACTAGTGTTAAATAGTAAGTTCTAGATGTAAAATACCTTAGGGAAACATTTAAGTAGAAAACCCTCAATTTTAAATTTGAAAAAACCTATTCACACACTGACCAACTCAAGGAAGGGTAAAATTATCATAAAAAGAGACATAAAATAAACTTACATAAAAAAGAGTTCTAAAATGTTCATTATACAATAGTAGGGGATTCAGACTATAGTGGGCCTACTACTATTTAATTAGGGTGATATTGTCCAAAGATAATAAAACTAAGAAATGAGACTGAAGAAACACCAAGGATCACTATGAATTTAACAAGGATTGACATGGAAGAATAAGACTATATAAAAAGAGTGAAATCAATATAAAAGAGTGATAAATAAGACATAAGACTAGAATACCATGTGTGAATGGGAATTCAATTCATCATTAGGAGCTTATAAATACAAAATCTACAAAATACATGAGACTTGTGTTTTCTTGACCAAATTTAGGTGTATATATATATGCAATTTCCTAAAATATATGATTGAAAATTAATAATCTCAGAATAATCCCATTTAGTTTAGGTTCGACTGCCACTTTTACCCTAAATTGGTCAATCTTGACCTATGATGAAAACATGAAACTCATGTCACAATTATTTGTGATAGATTGAATTAGGTTTGTATGTAGAGATTTGAACTTTGAAAGTGTGTTGAAGACTTTATGTATACACATATGCAATTTCCAAAAATCTATGAATGAAAATGAAGAACGTCAAAAGCATCCCATTTAGATCAAGATCAACTACCACTATTACCTTGAATTGGCCGATCTTGACCTATGTTAAAAAACATGAAACTCAAGTAACAATCATTTATGATAGATTTAATTAGGTTCACATTTAGATATTTTACCTTTGAAGGTGTGTTGAATACCTAAAAATAGATTTTCCAAGGTTGAAACCCTAATAGGGCACTAATTGAAAAAATGTAGATATAAAAATGTGGAATGTAATGGGATGAGTTGGACCCACTCAACCCCATGATGACTTAATATTGCTTATGTATCTAACACTCCAAGGATGGAATAAAGCCCATATAGCTCTCCCACTTAGAGATATTTTTGCAATTGTGTTCCTTTGACTATATGAATACATCTATAAATGTCTTGAATACTTGATCATGACTTGATTTGGGTTAGATAAAATAGGTTTGGACTTAGCCAAGGACTAATTTTAGTGATCAAAGTCAAAATTGGGAATAATATGGAAGCTTTGCTCAATGTGCAATAGTGTAAGTATGACTATGTATTAAAATTTTGAAGTGGTATAATAAGGTGATAGTAGTGTAAGTATTCATTTATATTGAAATTTCTAAGTGGTATAATAGGTTAATTAGTTATGCCTTTATAACAATCCAAAATGGGAAAACCTCATGATGCCTATCCTAAAAATACACATCATTCTATAAGGGAGGGTTCAAAATTAAAAAGTAGCCATTAAAAGGGTTAAGGTTAGGATCAACCCATAGGGGTCAAGGTTGATTGCCACTATCGACCCAATTAGTCAATCCTTTCCTACAAGAAAACATGTGAATTTTGGGATCTTGAATGCCTGTAATATGATTTTAGGGGTTTTTAACCATTGGAATATTTATGTAGGTGTTATATGGTAAATAAATAGGTCTATATGGGTGATTGATATAGAGTGATGTGGAAAATAGGTCTTGATTAAGATCACAAGTCAATTAAAGTGAAATAGGTAAATTGTCATAGTCAAGTATTCATGACCATATTTTAGTGACTACAATAAAATTAGTCTTATTAAGAATATTTTTATTGTGGATTTAATTCTTAGGTGTCTCTTTGTCAGGAACATATTTATTATGAACTTCCTTCTTAGGTGCCTCTTTCTTAGCCAAATATTCTTTATGTGACCTTTGTTATAGTAACTCACCCTTAGAAGATGCAATCATTATTTTAGTAGGTTTCTCAACTATAAAAGGTGTGATTTAATCTAGTGGTGCTTTATGAAATGTATCTAATGTAAGGTTATCACTATCAATAAGATATTATAATTTATGTTTGAAATCACAAAACTCAACCATAAGATGTCATGAACTCTATGATAAACATGATTGCATTTCGATATTTTCATAAAATGAGATGGAAGAAATGTGATCAACAAGTTTCAAATCATCTTCCCATTCCCCTTTATCTCTCAGTGGCAAGCCCATCCCCCCCAATCGAGATTCAGGGAAGGTACCCAATAAAATAATTTAGAAGAGTTATAAGTAAGAAGTCTATGTTCACCCCAAGAAGACTAAAACTAGTCCTAAGAATATTGGTGGTGCCATGGAGGAAGGAAAGGAGTTGACTCAGGACCATAAATTATTTGTGGATAGTAGGGGAGGTAGTTCTAGTGTTCATAGCTCCAGTAGAATTACTAAGACTTATTCTATTAACCCTAAAGGTATTGTTATTTCTAATGATTCTAATTTCTTTGAAGATGCTGTTAAAAAGGAAATTGATGAAACACTCTATGAACTAGAACATGAGGTGGAGGTACTAGCTACTTCTTAGAAATGAATGAGCCCTATTTAGAGGAGATGGAAGAGGACATCAAGGATGATAGCGACCAGGAGAATGGAAAGAATTGATATTTGTGCATTGAGATGGTGAAATAGATCGAGTTGATCAAGACTAAAATGGAAAATATGAACAGGAAATGGAGGATCATGGTTGAATACATGTCCAAGGTTCTCAACCATGCGGCTGTAGTTTTTGTTATGGTGAAAGACTTTGATAGTAAGGTCAATAATGTTGGTATTAAAAGTATTGGTGACTACAAAGGAATTTTCAAATTCCTAAGTATGGGAAATTTGATAGTCCCTAGTTTCATATGTTGATGCTACTTTGATTTTTATTTCATCTACTATTTTAGTGTTCTGTGAGTGTTGTTAATGCATTGTTCTTGTCTGGTTTGAAACTTTTTGCCTAGCGGGGTAGCTTTGTATTAGGCCCATGACCCTTTTGCCTACTTTTTAAATTAAAAACATGTTTCAAATCATATTATAAAAAAGTTTCAGTTGAAGATTTATTAATATTTTTTCAATTTCTTGTTCCTCATATTTTTTTCTTTCTTAACCCATGTTTGATATTTAATATTTTGAGGCACCTAGAGTTCAGATGGAGATCCATAGATAATTTACATTAGCAAGCTCTTAAAATTTTGGACATGCAATATTATCATCAAGTGATGTGACATTTAGACATAAAGTTTGGATTTGATTTTGTAACTCCTATATCATAGTAAATAGTTGTTGTGTAGGAATGGTGACACTTTAAATATATTTATCCAGTGCTTGAGTCTTATTAGGGATAATCCCACTAGGCACACTACTAATAAATTTGGATTATTTATTTTTATAATCATAAAATCTAGACTTCTTGGATTCGATATTTATACAAAATTCTATGGACATTTTTATCCAACACAATCATATGGTAAATAATGGGGAGGAATGGTAGCTATCACTAACTTAGGATATATGGGATGAGGAGTGAAAGGATTCATATATTCCATTTTCATTCAAATAGTAATGTTAAGCATCTTATATTCAATATTCATGTAATATGTATTAAGATATAGAGCTAAGAATTTATCACTATTAATATCTTCCTTATATTTAATGCATATAACTTTAATCCATTTAATTTTATGCATTGCAAATATTTTACATATTTGAGGAAAGAAACATGCAATCATGACACTCATATATTTAATCACAAAATATAAACTATCAACATCCATTATATGACTCACGCAATGCCTAAATAAAGAACCAACCAACCCAAGAAAACTGTGACGGATTTTGGGAAACAATTTTTTTTTGATAAATGTAAATAAATCAATGAAATCCATATTATTTAGAAAAATAAATATATCCTCCACCTATTAGATAGAATTTAGTAAAAATAATGAAAGATGAATTCTAAAAAAATATACTATGAATTATAGGAAAAAAAAAGTTTTTGATTCAATAAATATGACTAACAAAAACCTTAAAATGTTTTGAAAATAGAGTTGTTTTGAATCATATATCAATAAAACATGTTTAAAGACAAGCCACAACCCTAATAAAGGAAACCCTAATAGCATAATAAGTATGAAACCTTATGGAAAAATATAAAAACTTCAAATTTTCACACAGGACAAGGGGAAATTAGAAATCAAATATGAAAATCAAAACCTAAAGGAAAAATTTGAAAGCTTAATAAATAAGGATAAAACCCTAAGGGAAAAGGATCTGAGATTTTATATTCTCAAATAAAGATTAGGTTCACTAGAATGTTTTAACTTAGTTTGGATTTGGGAGATCTAAATAGAGGAAAACTATATAAATTCAAATTGCATAAGATATACCATAAATTATACAAATATGTATTTCTTAATAGAGATTTTTTTTCACTTTCTAAATATATAAATGACTAAGGATAAGGCATCTAGATGATATTATGTTATATATTTCTCAATATCTATGTGTACATACATATAATGTTCTAAAATATCTCTATGGCTACTTCGATTAGGAAAAAATTATCAAAATCTACAAGAATATTATTGATGAAGCGCAAACATGTGTGGCAACTAGAATTACCAACTATAAGTTGGAACTCTTCATGTGTATTTTTATAGTGTATTATGCCATAGATCATTGCATCTACCCATCAAGATGATTTTTGGATGTTTATTAGTTCTTAGTTCCATTCACAAATATTGATTTTGTGTTTCTTTAATTTAAAACACTTGCTCCACATTTAGAACTTACTTGACATAAAATAAGGGCATAAAAAAATAGGTTAGACAACCCCAACCACTCTTTTCTATGTGGATGGACATTATCTATGTTCCAATACTCCATAAATATCTCAAACCATGTGTAATTCTCCCACCTATGTGTATGTGTGATCATTTATGTTCCACTAGAATGTAATGGAACTCTTTGTCTTTCAACACTTAAAAACATACAAATTTGACTTGTGATAGTGTCTAAACTTTAATTTTAAGATTGTTCATTTTAGGGTTTTTTATATTTGAATACCTTTGCATAATACCTCAAGGGTGTGTAAATAAATTTATTAATGTGTAAGTGGTTCTCAATGTAATTATTAAGTGTAGATACTAAAATATGGTCTTTGGTTATTGAAAATGATAATTGTGACACACATCTACCATACATGACTTGAATAAATAAACAAAATCTTAATCTTCCATTATCTCACACTTTCATGTTATTTTATTAGTAAACCCTTTCATTCTAATGTTACACACCTATAAGAACCTCACTATTTATTTCAATCCAGCTAAATATCCCGCATAGGCATTTCTAGACTCTCAATTATGTTTGCATGTACACATTTCAATTCCACCATATCCGATCAATATCACTAGTTGATGCAGAATAATTTTTAAAATTAAACCTCTCCTTAGGATTGACACATTTTCCTAGCATGTCAGTGGTTTGATAAATTACCTAATTAGACTCATTTATAAACAAATCAAGGTCTCATTCGAAATGGACTTATCACTTATCTAGAATACATCTATACACTATTTCACATTGGGAAAATATACCATATTCTTCTTAAATTTAAATATTATTACTATGTTAAATCAAAAACCAAGTCTAAAGCACACAAAATCCAAGTCAAGGAAAGCATTATTGATGATCATATCCAAATCATTAGTTACAAACACATAATTAAGGAGAATAATTGCATAATCACACTAGTGGGAGTACTATATGTGGTTTTATTTCCCTCCTTAAAGTATTTTATATATAGGAAATGATCAATCATAGAATGGGGGTGATTGGGGTAAGTTCAATCCATTAGACTTTCCTAAAAATTTTACATTTCTATCCCTAAAAAAAACACTTAGGGTTTCAAGGTGAAGGAGATTGATTTCTAGAGCTATGCACATCAACAAAATTTGGGATCACAAATATAGAGATAATATAGATAGACATAAGTGGCCATATAATCATTGTTCCTCACTTTTAAACAGGTCAGTACTGACCAACATGTTAGATATTAACCCAAATCAACAAAATTGACCCTACATAGATAATAATCAATTCTAGAACTGAATTAATCACATGTATAATTTATCCTAACTTTCACTTCCAAATATAGTCACAATCAAACAATCACCCGTTAAATCTAAGTACTCATCCCTCTATTGTACTTATAATATTTAGCATATTCCACTTATAAAATTAACACAATCAATGTTAATCTTTTACATTCAGATGTGTACTTGAATTCCATATTTTAATATATGAATTACATTACATTATTCTATCTTAATTATATTACGTAAGACAATATTAATGAAAATTAGGGTAAAACATATTGGTGAACATGTACAGATATCAAACAGTGTAAAACCCTTATGTTTCCCTTAGCATTTCATCCTTACAAGGTTTAAGATTTTCTATCCTTGGGTTTCAAATTTCATTTATGATCTCCTTACACAAAAAAAAATCTTAAGATTTTTTTCCTAGGATTTCATTGGTTTGATTTTTAATTTCCATACACAAATAATATTTTCACCTTTAGCCCTAAATCTTCATTAAGGTTTCATAATTTTAGGGTTTTAGACTTGACCCTAATAGCCTCTCATACCTAATTTACTCATTTATGCTCCCTTTTATTCTATGTGTTATTCTCCCACTTTCACTCATCAAATTTATAGAGTTTTCATGCTTTATATGCCAAAATACCGCCAAAACCCTAACCATCCTCTTATGGATTCTTCTACTATTCTTCTTAACTTTTTTTGAGGTGGTACTAACTAACTTCCCTCAATGAGGTCCATGCTAATACTATCCCAAAAGGTAGGGGAAAATCATATATAACTAGGACATGAATGGCACTACATCTAACATAATTTTTCAAGGGCATATAAAATCTCTTAAAATGATATTGAAGATTTAATGTTAAATATTCAAACACTTTATAACAATTTTTTTTGTAAAATAACAAACACAAATATGACCCAATATGATTTTGGATTCAAAATTTATAACAAATGGGATATAATGACAAGGATTAAGGATACATGAACAATGGATTTTCAACCCCATCTAAGAATCTACATAAAAAGGATGGCATGGTCTTCGATACATAGTATGGTTAAAAACTAATAATCCAAAGGCACATATTAATTTCATAAAATTAATATAAGAAGTTTATATCGATTCTCCTAACACACACATGCCCAAAACTCTACAATATTACTCTATTTAGGATATATCCATAAAAAGAGAATTATAAAATAATGTAGGTATCAAGTATATAGTGGGTGAATACAATTAACTATTTATCTAGGTTATGACATCACACAAGCTCATCAAATTAATTATTATTGATATTAAATCAACTAAAAATATTTGTAACATATTATTCCTGCATACATTAGGGATAAATATGCAATATGTAAACATATCATATCACATCATTATTAAATCAAATCAATGGCTATGGCCACCACTTGGCACAATTTTAATAGAGGTGATATTAGAAATAAAGAAGGTGCATTCCTTATTTCAAGTCATGCTTCATGATAAACATTATAACCTATTATTGGGCCAACCTTAGATTCATTATATGAATACAATACCATGTACATTACATATGTCATTAAATTTACACATGGGGGACATATGTATACATGTTAGGTAGATAAAGATCCTGCCAAGTACCATATTTCATCAGTACCTAAGGCAACACACATAAAAGAAAAAAAGAGTAACTCTATGTAATAACACAACCTACTAGTCAATTAAAAGTCTTATCTTTGTCAAAGATGTAGTTTTAAATATTACCATCACCTCATCATATACTGATAAAGAGGCTATTTGACTACAACCTTATCACACTTTTTCCTCCATAAAAGCTTGATTTGAATATGCCTACACCAAAAAATTATAATAGAAATACATATTATGAATATCATCATATTAAAAAATATTCTACAAACATATGCTTCAAAGTATGACACAAAATATAAGATCTTAATGAAAATAATAGTATTCAAATTAGCACACCTTCAGGAGAACCAAGTTCAAAAATTGATGATAATCATAATTCAAAACATATCATGATCACTATGAATAAGCAACATATATATGAACAACTTAAGCATGATAATAACAAAGTATCTCATAACACAAACTCAACTTATAGATCCATATTTAGATTTAAATTTCAATATACATACAACTGCATTAGAGATATATGCTAAATGACACCAATATAATGAGACATTATTACCACCATAGATAGGAGCTCCACATGAGCTCTTTTAGTCAATGATAAAGCATATCATTATGCAGAAATTCTTCATGATTATTTGTTGGATCATACTTGGTTATCCTTATATCTTATTCATACATCCTTTTATTGACCATTATTTATCCATTTCCTTTATTTACACTTTGACTCACTTTTCCAAAATCTTAAATATTCTAAAAATACACAAAAAAATAAAATAAATGAAAAATACAAAAACATTCAAAATATTCAAAAAAATCCAAAACTAGGACCTAAATATGACATGATTACTAGATAACACTATTTACATAAGTTAATTATCACATGTTTGGTAGATGACATTTATTTTTATACACATGTATTTCATAGTATATGAGTGTTATGTAGGACATACATGTTACACATAGACATATAGATGTTGGACTTTCCTCTACCTAGTGAACATGTTGATATTAAGGGACTCTTATTCCTCAAGTTTCACTATTATAGGTTATATATTTCTATGAATCTTTACCATGTTGAACTACCTATATTAATTACACATGCCTTGATAATTGCTCATATGTTACATAGTGATACATGGATATGCCATTATACTATGATGTGAAATTCATACATACAGATGGTGTAGACTAGTTCATTGTCTTATGCTCCATTGTTATTATTACTCTTTACATGATAGGCTACTTTGTGCCTATCTATTATTTATGGCCCTTGGACTTATTTGATGTGACATCTTTGATGTCCCTTATTTGTGACATTTTTTATGTCCCATGAGTATGGCCCTTGGCATAATTTAATGTGACATCCTTGATGTCCCTTGTCTAAGACATTTTTATGTCCCCTTGCATGTGGACCTTAGCCTTGTTTGTTATAACATATTCATGTCCATTATATGCATCCTTTGGCCTAGTGTGTGACATTAACAATTGCACTTTTTGATTTTTGTGACATTGAGTGGTGATAAGATATATGCCATGCACTTTTATAGTGTATTCTTATTCAAAGATCCTTATAATTCATACTTGACCTATACATATATCTAAACATAACACTTATATGCCTTGTATTACATATTTTACATATATGCCTTGATTGATATATACATTACTATGATGACATAATCTCCACATGTTCACATGATATCACATGATTCTATCTTTATACATGACATGATACAATTAACTCTCCTTTTGAGATGAGTGATGTTGATGTGTTATTTGGCATAACTCACCAATGTTAGGATTTTAGGGGTAGTAGAGCTCGTCTAACCTCTCTTGAAAGGATTCATGCAAGGATAGTCTCCTTAAGCTATTTGGATACCATGTTATGATGTACTAGGTTTTACTTAGTTATGATTTATGATGGTTTTAATTCAAGGCCTATTGGTGTGAAACCTAAAACTAAATTTTAACAATGTTCTAATTCTTAAAATAACTAGATGGTAATTACAGCTTCATGATTTACTCATTTGGGTTCTAATCAGATATTGAAAACAATGAAACACACACATAAATTTTCCAAAATATGTAAATAGGGTTTAAGGTAAAAATAATTAAAAATGTTAATTTCAGCTATTCATCCCCTTACATTAATACATTCAAAAGTATGACAATAATATAGGAATGAAATAGAAAAAGTAATCAAAATAAACATGCATAAACATATTACTATCAAATGAAACCCTAAAATAACAAATTTGATAAAAAATGCAAAAGAGAAGGGGGAAAGAGAGATAAAACATGTTATTATGAAGTAAATCTATCCATTTCAATTGAAAACATACACAAAACCAAACCCTCACATGGCCAATGTGTGAAAACCATTAATAGAGTTGGTGCAAGAGTCTGAGGAAGGAAATAACAAGAAAAAAGAAAACACCACCACCATTCACATGCACAAAAAATGCTAAAAAATATCCATAGCTTCCATTAATCAAAATAATGTCTTTAAATAGAACAATGTTTGAATGTGATTATAATCGATTTGGTAAAATTTGGCGAGCATAACATGTAAATAAGAGAGGGATAAAATAAACTCAAAATAAAAGTGATTGGCTCTAAGTGTTTTGGAGCAACAAAAATACAACCCTTACAATGACTAGAGTTAGAATATCTGTAGATATTGTAATTCTTTATCACTTTATTTCCCTTCAAAATCCATCCTTCACTTTTCCAATCTTGCTACTTTACCTTTTTTGCTTCATTTTAACTTATCAAAAGATAAAAAAACAAGTTAGTTTTCTTAATTAAAATATCTCCAAGCAAAGTATAAAGGTAAAAATTAAAATATCATTGTATAAGAGGAATTTAGGGAAACTAGATGTATCAAGATGTCTGCATCAGAGTCATATTTCCAATGATATATGATTTTGAAAATGGGATAATGAGGACCAAGTTATGCCTACTAGAGGGATAAGTGGTCTAAAAAGTCACCAAATAGAATAATTTAGGTTCATGAAATCACATAACTCAATTGTAGATAGATTTTGACAAGGGCCAAATCAAATGAAATTGGGGTTACCAAAATGTCTATTATGGAATGTGTTTTTTGATGATGTAAACAATTTGGAAAATTGACTCCTAGGGTGAAATTATGCCCATTAGAGTGACATGAAGTGGGATAGGTTGAAAAACAAAAATGGATATTGAGCTTCATATTTCATGTTGTAATGCATTTTTTGAAATTTTAAACTCTTAGTTATAATAAGGATTTAGAAGTCTAAATAGCACTTGGGGTACCTTTGGCATGATCTACAAACCTAATCAACATTCAAACCTCCTATTACAATTGTGTGTTTTTGGTAAGAAATTGAAATTCAAATTTTAGAGGGGGTCCAAGATTTAATTGGGTTTTGGACCCCTGAATAGGTCTGTGGGATTATGTGCTTGCATTTTCATGTTCTACTTGGGATAAAATCCCCAATTAACACTATGCTTTTGTTAGGGGATAGTCCTTAACCTAATCAGGGATCCATCTCCTAGTTAAAACTATAACTCCCTAAGACCTAATTACCTAGATCTATTTAGAGAATAATCTCTAATTAACACTAAGACCATTGATGTGTTAGGATCCAATCCTAAGAGTATAATTGATTACTTTTGTATAAGCAACTAAACACGAAATTAAATCAGAAGTAATATGTAACTAGAAATTAGAACCAACAAAGAATAAGTGATACGGGAAACAATACAATCTATATTAAACTCTTCCAAAAGGAGATACAATGAAGAAATCTCACTCTTCCCACACCTCTTGGGTGTACAGTAATTCTTCCTCAAGAGTTCTCTCTCTCTCAATTACAACCAACTCAACACTGAGTTATTCCCTCCAGTGACAATCAACCCAATGGTTGTTGTTGCCTACTCTCATCCACAAACCTTCTCAATCTTACACCTTGTAGATCTAATTGGTCTTGCTTACACCGTGTGTTGCAGATCTTCTTGATCTTGCTACCCTATATATCTAATTAAGCTTGCACACACACACCCATAGATCTTCTTGATCTTGCTACCCCACAGATCAACTGACCTTGCGTACCTGTAGATCTTCCTAATCTTGCACTCTTGTAGACATTCTAGATTTTACACTTGAGGATCTAATCCTTCTTTGTCCTTATTACAATACAGCCCCATGGGTCTCTTAAATAGATCCCAAACCAAACAATAATTAGAAACACAGACTCAAGACTAAAATTAGTCTTTACATGCAAACTAACTGTTCGTCTAAAATTAGAACAACAGTTCTAGAAACACACAAGTGACTGATGTCAATTACTGTGTAGCTAAAGATATGATTGACATTGGTTGGCCTGACTGATGTCGATTACTCTGTAACCCAACAACCTCCACATTTGCATAACAGTGAAGCTTTTAGCTCCATAACTTAACAATCTCCCACTCGGAGATAAATAGCTGCACCTGTACCTGTACCTGTACATCTTCTAATTTGTTTCTAGCTTGTATCTCCATCTTCAAGTTCAATCTTGAAGACCAACAAAATTTGAATGAAGATTCAACTTCTCCTTTGTTCCTAGCTTTGTTAACATATCTGGAGGGTTTTTATCCTTGCTAGCCTTTGTGACTGCAACAACCTTCTGCAACTCTGATATCTAGCTAACTGCTGTTCCACCAACAGTGAACACATATCCTGTGGTGCTTTTCCTACCATCCAAGTCACCTACGATATTTGAATGTACATACCCATGTAGAGAAGTGTTTGACCCTACATAGCATAAATACCTACTGCTGGTCCCTCTTAGATATTTGAGAATCGACTGAACTGCTTTCCAGTGCTCCTTTCCTGGATTGGCCATAAACTTGCTGACAACTCCCACTGCTTGGGAAATATCAGGTCTAGTACATACCATGTACCCAACCTCATCATGTGATTTAAGACACTATTCATAGCTCAACTTGAACTTTCCAACCATAGGTGTGCTTACTAATTTTGCATCCTGCATATCAAACCTCTCCACTACCTTATTCACATAATCCTCTTGAGACAAAATCAACCTGTGATTTTCCCTATCTCTAGAAATACTTATGCCAAGGATTTTCTTTACTGCTCCTAAATCCTTCCTAGCACATGTCTGAGTTACTTTTACCTTTAGCTCAGCAATTCCCTGCATGTGTGACCCTGCAACAAGCATATACACTACATATAGTAACAGGATAATGTAGCTATCGTTATCTAACCTAGTAAAATAAACATAATGGTCACATTGACATTGACTAAAGCCATGCTTTGTCATAAACCTGTCAAACCTCAAATACCACTGTCCTGGAGCTTGCTTAAGACCATATAACCTGGCCTTTTGTCTCACCTATCCATTCTCTCCTTTCTTTAACATGTGAATCCATTCATCTTTTAGTGCTTTCTTTTCGGCTGGCAACTCTACCAAATCCCATGTTTAATTCTTTTCCAAGGAATCAATTTCCTCATTCATGTCATGCTCCCACTGTTTCCTAGATTCTACCTACATTGCCTCTTCAAAACTTCTTGGTTCTCAACCATCAGTGAGCAAAAAGTAGTATAAAGAAGGGGAATAACAAATTTGAGGCTTACTTACCCTTTCAAACCTCCTCATGGGTGTTTGAGACTCATTAACAGCTTGCTATCCACCTAAATTTCATTCTAACAGTGCCCAATCCCAGTCATCTCTTAGTCTACACCCCACTGATGTTAGTTCCATGTGACCAACCTGATTGACATCAATTCTTTTTTGACCGACATTGGTTTCCACCTGCCTGACATCACCAACTTTGGTCTCCACTAGATCGATGTCAGTTCCTTCCTGATCGACGTCAGTCTCTGCCTGACCGACGTCGGTGTCTATGTTTTCCTGTGAGTGATGATTTTTACCTATGAGCTCATTTTGGATCATAACCTTGTCCAAATAAACATTTCCCTGCTCAGAATTATTCAACCTCTTGAGCTAATCACTGTCCATCACCTTCTCCTTGAAAACCAAGGCTTTCTAATTCTTAAATTTGTCAAAAACATCAGATTTCCTTTTTATGCAATAAACCCAATCCTTTCTTGTAGCATAATCAATGAAAGAAACATCATATTGTGATCCTCCAATAGAAGCTCCTTACACTGGTCCCCACACATCTATGTGAACAAGATCTAACCTGTGCTTCTTCTTTATTGACCCAGTTGTGAGAAACCTCACTTTCACCTGTTTCCTAAAAATATAATGCTCACAAAAATCTTGATCTATGCTTTTCAAATCTAAAAGATTACCTTTTGACTTAAGAACATCCATTCCCTTCTCACTCATGTGACCAAGCCTAGAGTGCCACATCTTTGCATCTACATTTGAAGTAGATAAAATAGAAGGAGAATCAATAATACAAGTAGATAGATAAAGCGTACCTACTTTCTTACCTCTTGCTAATACAAGTGCACCCTTGGAAACTTTCCAAGATTCCGCTGTGAGAGTTACTATGCAACCCTCATCACCCAACTTTCCTATAAAAATTAGACTCCTCTTCAATATGGGAACATGCATGACATCCTTCAACACCCATATGTTGCCAGTCTACAATTTCACCTGCACTTTCCCTTTGCCAACAATTTGACAAGGCTCACCATCCCCTAAATAAACTTTTCCAAAGTCTCCATGGACATAATCATGGAAAAATTCTCTATTTGGGGTTGCATGGAAAGAGGCACTAGAATATAAAACCCAAGATTCTAATTTATCCAAGGAGCATATAAGATCATCCCATGTAATAATACCTACATCATTTGCTTCTTTATTTCCTTCATGCTGATCTTTTACCAACTAACAATCTTTCTTTACATGCCCTTTCTTTCCACAATTCTAGTAGGTTATACCTCCATTTCTAGATTTGGATCTACTACCTATCTTTGACCTTGATTTCCCTTGCTCGATCTTCTCTCTTTGCTTTCCCCTGCTTTCAACACTTAAATCATTCCCTGATATTTCCCCTGTGCTTTTCCTGCGAATTTCTTCATTCAAGATTACACTAACAACATCATCAACTTTCAAGATATTTGAAGCAGATGCAGTATTACTAACTGCCATTACCAAACTGTCCCAACTTTTAGGTAAAGAGCATAAGATTAAGAGAGACTTAATTTCATCATCAAAAACTATTTTGACTGAAACTAACTAATCTAATAATCCATGGAAATCACTAAGATGACTTTATACCGATCCACCTTCCTGCATTTGCAAATTAAATAATTGCTTCATAAGAAATACCTTATTCAAAGCTTAGGGTTTTTCATATAAATTTGCCAAATATTCCATTAACTCTACCATTGTCTTTGCCTGTGATAAGTTAGAAATCATAGATGATGCCAGGCTCAACCTTATAGATCTTAGAGCCTTGTTATTAAGAACATTCCATTCTTCATCTTGCATATATGTGGGCTCACTTGAAACCCCACCCAACGGTAAGTACATATCTTTCTAATATAGATAATCTTCTATTTACATCCTCCATAATTGATAATTCTTGCCATTGAATTTCTCCATTCTTAGTTTACTTTCTTTTGCCATTGCTTTACTCCCACTCAATCAGAAACCCCTGAGAGTGAACCTGTAATCAATAAACACTAACCTGCTCTAATGAACCACTTGTTAGTGAACCAAGCTCTAATACCAACTATCAGTGAACCAATCTCTGATACCAACATTTAGGATCCTCTCCTAAGAGTATAATTGATTACTTTTGTATAAGCAACTAAACACAGAATTAAACCAGAATTAATATGTAACTAGAAATCAGAACCAACAAAGAATAGGTGATATGAGAAACAATACAATCTATATTAAACTCTTCCAAAAGGAAATACAATAAAGAAATCTCACTCTTCCCACACCTCTTGGGCATACAGTAATTCTCCCTCAAGAGTTCTCTCTCTCTTAATTACAACCAACTCAACACTGAGTTGTTCCCTCCAGTGACAATCAACCCAATGGTTGTTGTTGCCTACTCTCGTCCACATACCTTCTTGATCTTGCACCTTGCAGATCTAATTGGTCTTGCTTACACCATGTGTTATAGATCTTCTTGATCTTGGTACCCTATAGATCTAACTGAGCTTTCACACACACACCTACAGATCTTCTTGATCTTGCTACCCCGCAGATTAACTAACCTTGCATACTTGTAGATCTTCCTAATCTTGCACTCTTGTAGACCTTCTAGATCTTACACTTGAGGATCTAATCCTTCTTCATCCTTATTACAATATAGCCCCATGGGTCTCTTAAATAGATCCCAAACCAAACAATGATTAGAAACGTAGACTCAAGACTAAAATTAGTCTTTACATGCAAACTAACTGTTCATCTAAAATTAGAACAATGGTTTTGGAAACACACAGGTGACTGATGTTGGTTCTTGTCTGACCAATGCCAGCCGACTATAACTAATGTCAGTTATTGTGTAGCTGAAGATATGACTGACGTCGGTTGGCTTGACCGATGTCGGTTACTCTGTAACCCAACAACCTCCACATTTGCATAACAGTGAAGCTTTTAGCTCCACAACTTAACACGATGCACCTAAACCTAAAACTAATAGAGAACTAAGTCCCAATTAGCACTACATGACTCCCAACCAACCACCTATAGCCTAATCAGGGATCATGTCCCTAATTATTATTATGAAGACCTTCCCCAACTGCCTAGACCTAGTTGAGGTTCTAAATCCTAACTAAAAATATGATAATCACCCCCTAACACACAACCTAAATAGGATATGAATCTCTCATAGAACTATGATGCAACCCTTAGACACATTCATGACCTAATTAGAGTTTGAAACTCAAATCAGAACTAAACTTGACCAATGATGAACTCAAGACCTATTCAAGAAAATAAAGCTTGGTTAGAACTATGAAGGCTATAGGATTAATCTAAGACCTAATCATGAAAACTTCTATGAATAGAAAAGGATTATAAGCATTATAATGCCTAGGCCTAATCAGATTTAGAAGACTGATTAGGTCTATGGGAGAGGAAGATTACAAATAATGACCTAGGCAGGAGAAAATCTCAAATCAAAACTGGAGGAGGAAGAAGAAGACCCTCAAGATCAAATTAAGGGTTGAAATCTTGATTAGGCTAATGGACATAGAAAAATAATCATCACCTAAAACTAGACCTACTTAGGGTTTTGAGCAAGATTTTTTTAGACTTATCAAGATTTTTAATGAAGTAGAATTAGTCAAGATAAGGGCTAGAGACCAAGTGTAAAATATGAAAATGACTTGCATGATCTTGTTATTCTCATTGGGATAGGTTTCATGGGATGAAAAGGAAAAAAAATCAATGTGACACCTAAAGCAACTACAAGGAGCTGAGAGAGATAGAGAGAAAGATTATACAAATGCAAACAAGTGCAACTAGACTCTGCTTCAAGGCCAAGTGATTTATATGAAACTTTACCATTCAAACTTGATCATCATGATGGGACATGTTTTAGGAGATAAAATGACATGAAAACAAAAATAACCTCTTAAATTTGGCTAAGAAAGTTAAGTAATCCAGGCTTCAAATACAAATTGGGAGGTTAAAACTTCACTTTCATGCTAAGTGCCTTATACAAAGTTTTCATAGATGTGGTATTTATAATGGTGATGGTTTTAGGCCCCAGTCTAGCATGCAAAATGAGATGAAACACAAAAGAAACTTGAGAGTGTTGAGACCAATGATCCATAAGTGAAAATGGGAGTGAAGTAAAAATTAAAAAAAGAGGTTCCCTTATTTTTGGAAGAAATAGGGCATGTTGTGCAAGTAATAACAAATAGTATTTCTATTAAAATATGTTGGAGTAAAGCATGTAAGATTGATTTGGGATTTATTTATTTTATTGTTAGAGATACTATTATATTTTTTGCATGTATTTTTTGAGTGCACAATAGTAATAGATACTCTTATTTGATAGGTTGTTCATGTAACAATATTTTATTTTGTGAAACAACCTACCTTGCATATTAAATAGGAACTCCCATGTAATTTTGATTTGGTCATTATGGAGACCCACACAGATATTATGTATACAATTATAGAGAATATTTTATGTATATCTTGTTCTCTGTGTATAATATTTATGTTATTGAGATGTGGTAATGGTTTGTAGGAGAGATCTTACTAGTTTTGAGTTCTTTATGAACTCCATCATGGTATCAAAGAAGTCTTCATACATCTATTACTCAGCTTGTATGGTAGCCATTGCTCAGTGATTCTTTGTTGCAACCACTATTTGATTTGTTTATTTCTCTGCATGCATCTGTGTGTGTTGAATATTTGATTTAAACCATACTCTTGTTCATTAGTTGATTTATTCCCATTGTGGTTGGCTTGACCTCAAAGTATTAGAATAACATTTATTTCTAATATTCATCACTTGATGTATTAACTTGAACATAGATCTCTTTTCATTCTACATGGGGAGCTCAATGAACAATCTTTTTTGAGTGTTGCATGTCTCAGTTATATTACTATCCTTAACTAATATTATCCTCAACTACTATTAACTCCATTAGATTTGAAGTTGCTTTTATTAAGAGTGACATTAGGTGGCCATCAAGATGGGATACTTATCCGAAGATGGAGGGAGCCAGGGTGCATTGGTTTTCATTTCTTAACTCACACATTGTCATTTCTTTACTTGTTGGTATAGTTCTTGTGATACTCCTTCTCACTATGAGGCTGGATCTAACCCATTATGAAGCAGTAGATAAGGAAGCTCAAGCCCAAATGAATGAAGAGCTTTCAATAAGGAAGCTTATTGTGGGTGATGTTTTTCAAGCCCATGCTCATTCATTACTTCTTTATATTATGGTGGGGGATAGAGTACACATATTGGGTATGGATGTAGTAACTATTTTATTTATTGTCTTTGGTTTTATGTCTCCAACATCTCAAGGTGATTTGATTACTAGCATGCTATTTTTATAACTTTCTTGGAGTTATGTATTATTTCCATGGGTCTCTTATAACTAGATAAAACTTACACAACCCATCCAGATCCTATCAGCATGTGATATAGTAGTAGATGTTATTGGTATTACCACCTTCCACCATCAATGACACTTTAAATAATGGGTCCCATGCCTCATTGTATTTCAACCACTATCAACCTCATCAAATGTCTACCTGGAAATGTTTTTTTTCATTTGGTGAGCACATCGATTAGGTTGTAGTTATTATTGTCATCTGACTCAATCTTCAATCTCCATTTTTTGGGATTGTGGATTTTTAAAAACTCATTGGATCTTATCCTTCTTGCCAATTCAGGCCACCAATTCTCCACAACATGGTATTTGATCTCCTTTGATGGGAATAGACACCATAGGGCTTACTCTACGCCTATCACCCTATTAGATCACTCATTATCAATCATGATCAGTCAAACTTTTTTCCCATTAGTTTGCCACCACCAAACTCCACTGACCACAAATATATAAAAGGTGGGTTGGTTACTTACCTTTATGTAGTAAATTTGTAATGGTGGAGGTTCAGAGGTCAAAACCAAAGTGCGTCAAAACCAAAGTGCATAACTTTTTATTCAAAATTGCTTTAATGTTTTTAGGATTTAAAGGGCAAATTTTTAAGGTGGGTAAATATTAAAATGGGGGACATTTTTATTTGTTTGGTAGTGGTATTATAAGTGGGGGCATTATTATTACAAGTGAGGGTATTTTGTGGGGGAATTTTAATAATAATGTATATTATTATGTAATGTGTGGGGACACAAATTGTAAAATAGAGGCATAATTCAAAGAGGGAACATTCAATTTTTTGTAGTGACAAATTATTTTGTGTGGACTTTTGAATGTTTTTTTGGCACTTTTTATACAAAAATTTCATTATTTGTCATTCAAATATCTTCTTTTCCTACCATCATTTGTTGAAGATAGAGGGTTAGGTCTAGTTTGATAAGAGGTTAGACCCCCTCATAGATTAAAAAAACTTGTTCCTGCTCCTCGTTACCTTCATTTTTTGGAGGAAATTGCTATTACACTTGTGCCCTTTTGGTCCACATTGTTCTCCTTGTCATCATACTTTGCACTCATGGATGTATTATCGACATAGTCTAACATCCCATTTTTTAGTGTGCATTATATTTTTTGTTCTAGTTTTATACTCATTGATTTAATTTTGGTAGAGCCCAACATCCTACATTGTTGAATATGGTTTTGTGTTGTATACTACTCCTTTATTTTAAGAACAAATCTCTTGTTGTTTGATAGCATCTTCTACAGATTGATCACATTTTAGGTTTTATGTATCATATATTATTTTTTGTTACATGGGATATTTATTTGTGGTCACACTGAGTGTCATGGAGTCTTTTTCTTCATATTTGTATGCTCCATGTTGAGCACTTACTCTTCAATTTTTGACTATCCCATCATCACTAGGGCCATTTTATTGGAAGACATTTGTTTTGTATCTTCAAATTTTTTTGACAGTTGATAATATCTTTCATATTTTTATCTAGCTTGATCTCCTTCTAAAGAGTATCTATTCTAGTGATTACAATGTCATCATGTCACTGTTCAAGTAGTGGATTCAATCCACTCATATAGACCTTTGTGTCACTCCACCTAGTCAATAGTATGGGGGGTATGGTATAGATCTTGCTTCTTTAGTTGTCATGTTCCTTGCTAACCCTTCATGTAATTCATCTTCTAGTAGTAGATTGAATTCAGTTGGTGAACTATTTTTCACTATTGACACCTCTGATAGTATTTTTTCATAAGAGCTATTTTGGTGAAATCTAATGTCAGTTGTTTTTTTATGATAAAAAAGTGGATCTAGACCACTTATGTAGATTGGAATTCCATTGATACTTTCAAGTCCACTGAGTGCATTTTTATTTGATGGCCTTCATTCCATCTAGTTCACCTCTTCAACATTATGTTTGAGTATTGAGCTATTTGCTTTCTTAGGATACCTTGCAGTATATGTTTTTTACTCTCTCAACTTTAGCTATTGTTACTAGTTTTTGGGCACCTTGCAGTGATACATTTCATCCTTAGTGAATTTTTTTCTAGTGTTTTGAGATTAATGTTTTTTTATAGAGTTATCCTTGTATAGAGTACTAATTCCTATTTGACTTGGCAATTATAGCAATTTATCATCCATGTAGTCTCATAAGATGGATTGGTTACCATAGGGACACTTTGTATTTCAATGTGAATTTATACATGGGTACTTGATCAAGCCTAGTTATCAGGACCCATCAATCTCTTTGCTTTCTCTTTTTTTCACTCCCTATTCTACACTTAAGGGAGGGTGTTGGAGTAAAGTGTGTAATCTTGATTTGGGAGTAAGTTATTTTATTGTTGGAGATACTATTATATTTTATGCACATATTTTTTGAGTACACAATAGTAATAGATACTCCTATTTTATAGGTTGTTCATGCAACAATATTTTTTGCACAAAATAACCTATCTTGCCTATTAAATAGGCACTCCTATGTATTTTTGATCTGGTCATTGTGGAAACCCACATAGAGATTGTGTATATAATTATAGAGACTCTTTTATGCATATCTTATTTTATATGTACAATATTTGTGTTATTGAGATGTGGTAATGGTTTTTAAGAGAGATCTTACTAGTTTTGATTTATTTATGAACTCCCAAAATATACTCCCAAGTATTATGGAATGATATAAACATGTCTACGAACTTAGAATGTCTAGTTGAGACTAGGCATGAAACATGAATGGATTTGAGAGTGGAGAAGATGGGAATGATTAAAATACCAAATTTGACATTCTCATTAACCTAGTGTATGAAAATTAGTTAAATTACCACTTTTTAAAACCTACAAAGATTAACTACTATGGATCTAATCATCAAGTTAGTGAATCTTACCTTCATAACACTTGCCTAGACATTATTTCACTACCAACCATGCATTCATAACCTTGATGGAGTTGTATTTGATCCCATACAAGGCCCATCTCTACTATTGGCCAGGCATCCATAGTCCTAATAGAGATTGTCTGAATCACCCAAAATTGAGTTTTTTAAAAATTAAATTTTCTTTTATTTTCTCATGTTCTATTTTCACTTTATTTTTTTAGCATATTAGTTCTAGGTTGGGGACCATTGTGGCAATCAAATTTTATAATAATAGATTTCTCACCATAGATCTTCACTACTATAGGTTCATCCAAGCAAATCCTAAAACCATTAAGATGTGATTTTATACTTGGTTTCAAGGGATTGTCTTCATCAACTTAATAGTTTACCCTACTTAACTCGACATGAATAAATTTAGAACATGCACAATAGCTCAAGCTTTTAAAATTGATTTAAAAATATAATCTAACACTAAAACTACTTAAAACACTTACACATCAGAATAACATTTGCATCACTTACTAAAAATACTTTTGTTCTTCATTCTTTGACTAACATGGGAACCTACAGGGTAAAATAAATGATCCATACCAAAAAGAGACAAACAAAGAGGCCAAATTGATGATGAAAAGTAGGAAAATTAGGGAAATAAAACTAAACTAACGAAGGAGAAAAGAAAACAAGAAACAAAAATAGGAAATGGAAAGAGATTATTTATAAGAACTTACCAGGAAAATGCATGCCTAGAAGCAAGAATATGGGGAAATGCCTATTGATAAGTAATAAGACATCCTCAATAGCTAGACACCTAATAAAAAACAATTCGTGTTTAAAATTTCAAAAAAGATTGGTAAAGATCCTACAAAGGGAAGACACATACATACATCTATGTTGACCTTTATGCTCATAAACACTATCCCAAAGAGTCATATATATGTTGTTTCTAGGTAAATTAAGTAAATTTTAAGAATTAAATTCAATAGTGTACTTAGTATTGTTAGGATCCTACTCCACCAATAAGAGTATATATGATTACCTTGTATTAGCAACTAAACACAGAATTATACCAGAATGAACAAGTAACTAGAATTCACAAATAGCACAAAATATGAGAGACAATACACAATCTTGTATTAATACTCATCCAAAAAGAAAATACAATAAAGAAGATGCCACTTCTTCTCCACACCTCTCAAAATCTTCCCACACCTCAAGTGTACACAGTAATTTTCTTCAAGAGTTCTCTCTTCTACCAAAAATGGTTCCAACACACCACTCACACACAGAATTGGTGTTCACCTCTTCAACCAGTTAGTAATAACCTTGCCAGTACACAAGTACTCAAAGTACTTCAAGTAGATCTCAAAGTGATCTTACTTACCATGTAGATCTTCTCCCATGAGCTTGCAATAACCTGCAACTCATGATCTTACACTTGGAAGGATCTTCCTTGCTTTCCTCTATTTTGCACTAATTACAATACATGCCAATGGGTCTATAAATAGCTCCCATACTAAACAATAACTTAGACTTCTAATTTACAATAATTAGACACGTAGCTCAAGACTATAATTAGCCCTTAACATGCAAACACTCGGTTCAACAAACTAACTATCCATGTAATGAACAATTCTAAAATTGCCACAGGTGATCGACGTCGGTCCCTGTCTGCCTATATGTGACTGACATCAGCCGACCTCCTATTGATGTCAGTTGCCCTTCTGCACTATAGATGATCAATGTCAGTCCCACTACTGATGCTGGTATCCCTAGAACTTAGCAACCTCCTCCATGTCTACAACAGTTGAAGCTTTTAGCTCCACAACCTAATAATCTCTCACTTGGAGATAAATAGTTGCAACTGTACCTGTACATGTACATCATCTAGTTTGTTCCCTTAGCTTTGTATCCCTCTTCAAGATCACTCTTGAAGACCAACCACCACAAATCCTATGGTGCACCTCCTGTCATCCAAATCACCTGCCACATCCACATCTACAAACCATGTAGAAAAGAACTTGACCCTACATAGCATGTCGAATTGCTGTTGGTCCCTCTCACATACCTGAGACTCCACTGAACTGCCCTCTAGTGCTTCTTTCCTGGATTGGCTCCAAACTTTTTGATAGCTCCCACTGCTTGGGAAAACTCAAGTTTAGTATACATATACTCAACCTCATTATGTGAATCAAAACACTATTCATAAAACTGTCCAACCATCGGCGTGCTAACCGGTCTCACACAATCATCCTGAAACAAAGTCAACCTGTGACCTTCCATGTCCCTAGAACACACTCATGCCAAAGAATCTTATTGCTCACAGATTCCTCATGACATACTTTTGAACTAGCTTTACCTTTAGTTCAGTAACTCCCTATAAGTGTAACCCTGCAACAAGCACAACATACGAAAATAGGATAATGTAGCTAATATTATCCAACTTGGTAAAGAGAAACACAATGGTCAAACCTCCATTGTCCTGCAGCTTACACAAGACCATATACCCTGGCCTTCTATCTCACATATCCATTCCCACTCTTCTTTATCCTGAACATCCATTCATCTCTCAGTGCTTTCTTCCAGCTGGCAACTCCACCAAAAACTCCCGTTTGGTTCTCCTCCAAGGAATCACATCCTTCATCAATGCCAAGCTCCCACTGTTTCCTGGATCTACCTGCTCTGCTTCTTTAATAACTTCCTGATTCTTGACCATCAGTGAGCAATAAGTAGTGTAAAGAAGGGAAATGACAAATTTGAGGCTTACTTACCCTTTAAGTCCTCCATATGGGCGCTTGAGACTCCTTGACAACTTGCTGTCTGCCTAAAATTCATCTTAGTGACCAATGCTAGTCACATCTTAGTCTGCACTCGATTGATGTCGATTCCATGCAACTACCTCATTGCCAACATCAATTCTCCCTGACTGACGTCGGTGTTTATCTGTCTTGAGTCACCAATGTCAGGCTACACATAGCTAACATCGGTCCCTATCTAGATGCCGACGCTAGTTTTCTAACTGATATCGGTCTCTGTGTTTTACTTGTGAGTGATGACCTTTACCCGTGAGCTCCTTTTAGATCAAAACCCTATCCAAATCAACCTTGCTCTATTTAGAATTCTTCAGCCCCTTACACTGATCTCTATCTGTCATCTTCTCCTTGAAAACCAAGGCTTTCCTGTTCTTGTCATGAACATCAAATTTCTCAAGAAACGTCACTTTCTTCCTTTGCTTACAGAAACCTTGATCCATGCTTTTCAAATCTGAAAGCATACCCTTTGACTCAAGAACATGCATCCCCTTCTTATTCATGTGACCAAGCCTATTAAGCCACATCTTTGAATCTACAGCTGAAGTAGATAAACCAGAAGGAGAATCAGTAATACAAGTAGATAGATAAAGCGTACCTACTTTCTTAGCTCTTGCTAAAACAAGTGCACCCTTGGTAGCCTTCCAAGAGTCTATTGTGAGAGCTACTGTGCAACCCTCATCACCCAAATTTCTAACAGAAATCAAATTCCACTTCAGAACTGGGACATGCATGACCTCCTTCAACACCCATGTGTTACCTGTCTGCAATTTTAGCTTCACTTTCCCTTTGCCAACCATTTGACAAGGCTTAGCATCCCCTAAATAAATTTCTCCAAAGTCTCCCTGGACATATCCATGAAAAAATTCCCTATTTGGGGATGCATGGAAAGAGGCACCAAAATCTAAAACCCAAGATTCTACTTTATCTAAGGAACATACCAGAGCATCCTATGCAACAAAATCTACAACATTTGCTTCTTCATGTCCTTCATGCTGATCTTCACCCAACCAACAATCTCTCTTTAAGTGCCCTTGCTTTCCACATTTCTAGCAGGTTATTCTGCCATACCTAGACTTGGATCTCCTACCTATCTTGGACCTTGATCTCCCAAGCTCAATCTTCTCTCTTTGCCTTCCCCTACTTTCAACACTCAAAGCATTCCCTGATGATTCACCTGTGGTTTTCCTATGCATTTCTTCATTCAAGATTACACTCACAACATCATCCACTTTTAAGATTTTTGAAGTAGACATAGTATTACTAACTGCCATTACCAAACTCTCCCAACTTTTAGGTAATAAGCATAAGATTAAGAGAGCCTTAATTTCATCATCAAAAACAATATTGATTGAATTTAACTAGTTTATCAAACCATGGAAATCACTAAGATGACTATGTATAGATCCACCTTCCAACATTTGCAAATTAAATAATTGCTTCATAAGAAATACCTTATTCAAAGCTGAGAGTTTTTCATATAAATTTGCCAAAGATTCCATCAACTCTACCGTTGTCTTAGCCTATGATAAGTTAGAAATCACAGACGATGCAAGGCTCAACCTTATAGATCCCAAAGCCTTCCGATCAAGAACCTCCCATTCTTCATCCTTCATATCCAGGGGCTTGCATGCAACCCCACCCAATGGTAAGTACAAATCTTTCTGATATAGATAATCTTCAATCTGCATCCTCCATAATTGATATTTCTTGCCATTAAACTTCTCCATTCGTAGCTTACTTTCTTCTGCCATTGCTATACTCCCACTCAAATAGAAACTCCTATGAGTAACCTGTAATCAACACACACTAACCAGATCTGAAACACCTATTAGTAACCCAACCAAAATCTCTGATACAAACTGTTAGGATCCTACTCCACCAATAAGAGTATATATGATTACCTTGTATTAGCAACTAAACACAGAATTATACCAGAATGAACAAGTAACTAGAATTCACAAATAACACAGAATATGAGAGACAATACACAATCTTGTATTAATACTCATCTTGAAATAAAATACAATAAAGAAGATGCCACTTCTTCTCCACACCTCTCAGAAGCTTCCCACACCTCAAGTGTACACAGTAATTTTTTTCAAGAGTTCACTCTCCTACTAAAAACGGTCCCAACACACAATTCACACAAAAAATTGGTGTTCACCTCTTCAACCAATTAGTAATAACCCTACCAGTACACAAGTACTCAAATTACTTCAAGTAGATCTCAAAGTGATCTTACTTACCATGTAGATCTTCTCCCATGAGCTTGCAACAACCAGCAACTCAAATGATCTTACACTTGGAAGGATCTTCCTTGCCTTCCTCTATTTTTCACTAATTACAATACATGCCAATGGGTCTATAAATAGCTCCCATACTAAACAATAACTTAGACTTCTAATTTATAATAATTAGACACACAGTTCGAGACTATAATTAGCCCTTAACATGTAAACACTCGATTCAACAAACTAACTGTCTGTGCAACAAATAGTTCTGGAACCACCACAGGTGACTGACATTGGTCCCTATCTACTTGGATGTGACATACATCGGCCGACCTCCTGCCGATGTTGGTTGCCCTTCTGCATTGTAGATGATTGACATTGGTCCCACTACCAACGCCGGTATCCTTGGAACTCAGTAACCTCCTCCATATCTGCAACAGTTGAAGCTTTTAGCTCCACAACCTAACAACTCTTAACTTGAAAAAAACATTTGGGATAGGTTTTGAGAAATACTTGTACCCACACATTGAATTACAATGAGGGATAGGGGTGGGTATCAAAACATACCATAAATACCTACATACCCAACCTGGTAGAGATAGGTTATTCATGGTAGTCAAATGATGAATCCATTATGGTCTCATCCTTGACCAATATTAATGATTTGATAGCATTCTCTTTGTCATGTTTATCATCTATAAGGCTCAAGAGTGGTTCTTCCCAAGTCAAAGATTTTTTGGATTTGTCATTGATGGTAGAAGTATGCAAAGAGATGCATTAGATTAAGACATATTCATCTCTAAATTAAATTGAATTCATTTATTCATGGCTTGGGTATACTATTTTATGATTTCTCATTTTGATCTTGGCTACCTCCATTATGGCGAGGAACACATGACTATTGTAATCATACTCATTGGGTTACTACAAAGGAGCTAAAATTTTAGGGGTGAGCAAAATAACCTAGTTTTCTTCTTATTTACACCTATAATCGATGATGTATAGGTATTTATCTTCAATTGAAAATACTCTCATGACTTCACCATTTAGGTTCAGGCCAATCAGATCAAAGGTAACATTATTTGAGGGTGAAAAATATTTCTTTTTTAACTCTTTTAACTCACCTTCTTCATGTGGAAAACTAATTTCATCATTATTTTCTTCAATTTATTCCATCTCCAATGATGGGATGGGTTCTAGACTACTTCCATTAAGTTGTTGATAAGATTGAATTAGCTTGCCAAGTATAGTGACATCAATATACAATAAAAACATATTAGATGCATAGCATGCATCCTCTTCATCCAACTATTCCAATTCATTTATTTCCTCTTCTAGCTGATTTCAAGAGATTTTTGATTATTATTATTATGTGGGAAACTCACTATTATTATGATTTTTAGCTAATATGTCACCTGAAACAACTACTATTACTTCATCATCAGACTCATCCTCATCATTACTCTCTTCGAATGGTTCATGCTTATGGAATGGTATATTTTTAGTCAACAAGACCATTTCAACACTTGTCTTGTTTTCATATCCATAAATACCTAAGTATGAAATTTAGAATATGGTCTCATAGGTAATTTTAGGCATTTCTTGTTGAAAAACTCATACAATAAATGGCATTGGATTAATAAAAGCTTTGAAAGACACTTGATCACTAAATCAAGGAAAATAACTTGTTGTCCACATGATGAATTATCATAAATGCATGTATTAAAAATAGCATCAAGGTTTTCATTTGTCATGAGGAGGATTGGTTGGTTATAAGGTTAAGATAATACTTTATTATAGGGTGTAGATTGGCTAATGGGCTAACTTATTACAACTGAATTGAAGGATTTTGGTTAGACCCACCTAACTATCCTAGTGAATAAAATGTGTTTACACAATAGTCATGTGATATTATTTATTATTCAATTATGAAGGCCTCTTGGTAAGTCAACATGAGAGATATGAGATTATATGGAGTCTTATGAATGAGCATAATAGTTAGGGGATATAATGTTTTGAGGTAAATTTTAATAGCCATCATTTTTATTTGAAAGAATGGGTCTTTCAACCTCCAATATAACTGATGAAAGTGAATGTTGAATGTACTAATAAACTCATTGGGATCCCTAAGGGCTATAAAAACTTGGTAATATATGGAAAAAAGGTTGATAAAAACATTAAATGGTCAATAAACAAGTTTTTGAAGATAGCTCATGAGGTGATACACCCATCTAAAAAGCTAATGTACCAACTATATGCTTCTCTATCCATAGAGAAAGAAAATAAATGGAAAGCAATGTCTTCATGTTGGATTTGAGTCTTGATTATGGAATCCTTGAATTCTTGAATATGTTATTTTACCATCCAAATCTCACCATGTGTGTATTTTTGACAGAATTCATCAGGATATTTGGGAATTCATGAGTAGGCCCTAAAATGTTCACATGGTAACCACCTTCTCTTAACCAAAAAAAATCCACAGGTGGGTTTAATATTTATTTTTCCAATTATAGAACCTAAACAATCACTTGGGAAAAGCTCTAAAATGTTTAAGTTCAAAATTTCTACTAAAAATTTAGATTTAAATTTATGGACCTCCTTCTAATGCCAAAACTATTAACATATCATTTGTAACAACTCAAAAATGTTAGGATTTTTGGGGTGATGAAGCCCGTTTAACCTCTCCTAAAAGGAGTCCCATGAGGCAGGTCTCCCCAAGGTCTTTATCTATCATGTTAGGGTTTATTAGGTTTTATTTAGTTATACGTTGTTTCAATTCCAATTATAGGGGCCTGCTAGTATGAAACCTAAAACCAAATTTTAATATAGTTCTAATTATTTAAAAAACTAGATGGTAATTATGGCTTTGTGCTTTACTCAACTGGGTTATAATCATATATTAAAAATAATGAAGCATGCATATAAATTTGCCTAAATGTGAAATTAGGGGTTGAGTTAAAAATAATCAAAAATACTAATTTAAGGTGTTAATTCCCTTGCATTAATACATTCAATAATTCAATAATAATACATTAATTAAATAGAACATGAAATCAAGATAAACATGCATAAACATATTGTTATAAAATGAAACCCTAACCTAATAAATTTGATAAAAAATTCAAAAGAGAAAGGGAAAGAGAGATCAAGCATATTAATGTGAAGTAAAATCTATAAATATTTATTGCAAACATCCATGAAACCAAACCTTCATCTGGCCAACATGTGCACAACCATCAACATAGCTGATGCAAGAGTATTATAAAGGAGAAAACAAGAAAAGAAGAAAACACCACCACCATTCACATGTACTAGAAATGTTAACAAATCTCTATGGCTTCCATTAATCAAAATAATGTCTTCAAATAACACAATGTTTGAATGTGATTATGATTGATTTGGAAAAATTTCACCAACATAATAATAGGTAAATAATAGAGGGATATAATAAACTCAAAAAAAAAAGTGATTGGCTCTAAGTGTTTTTTTGGAGTAAAAAAAATACAACCCTTAAAATGAATAAGGTTGGTCTATTTATAGATATTTTAATTCTTCATCACTTAATTTCCATCCAAAACCCAACCTTCACTTTTCCAATACTACTAATTTTCATTTTTTTCTCCCTTTTAACCTGTCAAAAGACAAAAAACAAGATACTTTTCAAAATTAAAAGCTCTCCAGGCAAAGTATAAAGGTAAAACATTACAATATCATTTCATAAGAGGAATTTAAGGAAATTAGAGGTGACATGATGTCTGTATTAGAGTTATATTTCTCATGACTCTAATGGTTTTTAAAATGAGCTAATGAGGACCAAGTTACGTCTGTTAGAGCAATAAGTGGTCCAAAAATACACCAAGTAGACTTATTCAAGTTCATGAAATAATAAAACTTAGTTGTAAGAAGCTTTTAACTCAAGCCAAATTGGGTGAAATTAGTGTTACCTAAATGTCCATGATGGAAATATATTTATGGTGATGTAAATAGTTTAGAAAATAGACTCATGGGGTAATTATTATGCCCACCAGAGTGATATGTAGTTATGATAGGTCGATAGGAGAAAATGAACCTCAATATTCTAATTTCACATTGAGATGCATTTTTTACAAATTTAAAATCCTAGTTCTAATCTATCTTTAGAAGTCCAAATAACACTAGGGGTACATTTGACATGCTCTATAGACCTAATCAACACTCAAACCTCCTATTACAACTGTGTTTTTTTGGTGGGAAATGGAAATAAAGATTGGGTTCACTAGAATGTTTTAACTTATTTTAGATTTAAGAGATTCAAATAGAGAAAACTATCTAAATTCAAATTGCATAAGATATACCATAAATTATACAAATATGTATTACTTAATAGAGATTTAGTGCACTTACTAAATATAGAAGTGACTAAAGGAGAAGGCACCTAGATGATATTATGTT
The DNA here is from genome assembly GCA_037957365.1 of Torreya grandis. Classification (NCBI taxonomy): domain Eukaryota; kingdom Viridiplantae; phylum Streptophyta; class Pinopsida; order Cupressales; family Taxaceae; genus Torreya; species Torreya grandis. The sequence continues at coordinate 1,149,119 of JARHVA010001053.1, forward strand.
CTATATTGCTCACTATCTATGTGTAGACACCTAAAATTTTATAAAATATCATTATGACTACTTGGATTAGGAAACAAACTATGTGACCCCCAAAGCAACTTTAAGGAGCTGAGAGAGCTAGAGAGAAAGATTCTACAAATGGGAAAAAGTGTAGCTAGATTACGCTTCAGGACCAAGTGATTTATATGAAGCTTTGACATTTAGAATTGATTATCATGATGGGAATGTATCAAGATCCATAATGACATGAAAACCAAAATGACCTCTTAAAGTAGGCTAAGAGAGCTAAGAAATCCAAGCTTCAAATTCAAATAAGAGGTCAAAACTTCACTTTCATGAAAAATGCCTTCTACAAAGTTTTCTCACATGGATGTGGTATTTATAATGGTGATAGTTTTAGGTCCCATTTTGGCATGCAAACTAAGATAAAACACTAAGGAAACTTGAGAGTACTGAGACCAATGAGCCATGAGTGAAAGTGGAAGTGAAGTAAAAAGAAAAAAAAGGTTCCATAATTTTTGGAAGAATTAGGGCATGTTATGCAAGCAATAACAAACATTATCTCTATTATAAAATACTCCTGCATATTATGAAATGATAGAAACATGTCTATGGACATAGAATCTCTAGTTGAGACAAGGAATGGAACAAGAAAAAATTCAAGAGAGGAGAAGATGGGAATGACTAAAATACCAAATATGACATTCTCTTTCACCCATAATGTGTGTAAATTAGTTAAATTATCACTTATTAAAACCTATAAGGACTAAATATTATGGATCTAATCATCAAGATACTAAATCCTACCTTGATAATGATTTTATAAACATAATTATATTATCATCTAGGTGTCAATAGACCTAATGGAGTGATCTCTCATCTCACTCAAGGCCTTACTCTACTGATGATTGGGCATCTATAGCCCTAGTAGAGATTTCCTGAATCACCCAGAATTAAATTTTTCTGAATAATTTTTCTTTTCTTTTATTCTTTCCTCTTTTCACTTTTTTTTCTTATCATCTTAATTCTAGGTTGGAGACTACTATCGAAAACAAATGGTATAATTATATATTTTTAACCCTAGATCTTCACTACAACAAGTTCATCCAAGTAAACCCTTAAACCATTAAGATGTGATTTTTGTTCTTAGTTTTGAGAGAATGTCTTCATTAAAAAAATAGTTTACCCAAACTTAAATTGACATGAACAAATTCATAACACACATAATAGTTGAATCCTTCAAAATCAATTTAGAAATATAATCTAACACTAAAACTACTCAGAACACTTATGCACCAGAACATCATTCATGTCAGTCACCTATAAGCATTTTTTATTCATTATTTGATCAATATGGAAACCTATAGGGAAAAATAGATAAGACATATGAAAAATAAACCATTAAAAAGGATAGACTAACAAAGAAAAGTATGAAAAGTAGGGAAAGCAAACTAAACTAACAAAGGAGGAAAGAAAGCAAGAAATAAAAGTAGGAAAGGGAAAGAAAAATTATTTATAGGAAATTACCAAGAAAATACATGATTAGAATCAATAATTTGGGTAAATACATATTTAAAATAAATAAGACATTATCATTAGTTAGACACTTGATACAAAATGCATTCACATTTAAAATTTCAAAGAAGATTAGTAGAGATATTACCAAGGGAAGACATGTAATTACATCTATGTTGAACTCTACACTCATGAATGCTATCCCAAAGAGTCCTATCTATGTTTTTTCTAGGAAAATTAAGTAATTTATTATAACTAAATTTAAAAGTGTACTTATGCTTAACTTGAAAAAAGCATTTGGGATAGGTTTTGAGAAATACCTCTACCCATACTTTGAATTTTAGTGAGGGATAGGGTTGGGTATTAAAACATACAAAAAAGACATGCATACCCAACCTAGTAGAGATAGATTATTCATGGTATCCAAATAATAAATCCATTTTTGGCTACTCCTTGACTAATATGAATGCTTTGACAACATCCTCTTTGTCATCTTTATCATCTAGCTTTGTCATTGGTGGCAGAAGTATGCATAGAGCTACATTGGTTTAAAGCATATTTAGCTCTAACTTATATTTAATTCACTTATTCATGGATTGTTTATCTTGGTTTATGATTTCTCATTTTCATCTTGGTTTCCTCCACTATGGTGAGGAACACAAGACTGCTGTAATCATACTCATTAGGTTACTGCAAAGGAGCCAAACTTTTAAGGGTGAGGTAAACAACCTAGTTTTATTCTTCTTTCCACCTTTCATCGACAACATATAGGTGATGATATTTTTTGTAAATGAATCTCATGAATTCATCATTCAATTTCATTCCAATAAAATTGAAGGTAACACTATTTAAGGGTGAAAGATTTTTCATTTTTAGCTCTTTTAACTGACCTTATTCATATGGATAACTAATTTCATCATTATTTTATTCAATTTCTTCCATATCCAATGATGGAATGGGTGACATACTACTTAAATTGAGTTATTAATCACATTAAATCAGCTTTACATGTGTAAATACGTCATTATTTGATAATAACATCTCAAATGCATAGTATGCATGCTCTTCATCCAACTGTTCCAATTCATCTATCCCCTCTGGTTGATTGCAAGAGATTTTCGATTCTTTTTATTGATGGATAGCTCAATATTATTATTATTTTAAACCAATATGTCACCTAAACCAATTTATTATACTTTATACTCATCCCTATCACTACTCTCTCTGACCAGTTCATGCTTATGAAATGGTATATTGTCAATCAATAGGACCATTTCAACACTTGTCTTATTTCCATATCCATAAATACCAAATTGTGAACTTTAGAATATGGTATAATAGGCCATTTAAATAAATACCTATTAATAATATCCTAAAATAAATGGCATTAGATTAATAAAATCTCTAAAAGATGATTGATCACTAAATTAAGGAAAAACAACCTATTGTCCACATGATGAATTATCATAAATGCATGTATTAAAAGTAACATTAGGGTTTTCATTTGTCATGGGGAGTATTGGTTGGTTATAATATTTAAAAAATAATTAATTACAAGGTGCATATTGGATAATGGTATGACTTATTGGCAAGTGAATCAAAGGATTTTAGGTATAACCACCCAACTATCCTAGTAAATAAAATGAGTCTGTATAATAATCGTGCAGAATTATTTGTTGTTCAATTATGAATGCCTCTTGATAAGTGAACATGAGAGACATGAGAGTATATGTATTCCTATAAATGAACATAATAGTTATGGGATCTAATGTTTTGAGGTAAAATTTAATAGCCATCACTTCTATTTATAGGAACGGGTCTTTCAACCTCTTAAATAACTCATGAAAGTGAAAGTTAAATGTGCTAATAGATTCATTTGGATCCCTACATGATGTAATAAATTGGTAATATAAGGTAACAAGGTTTATGGTCACACTAAAATGGTTAATAAATAAACTTTCAAATATATCCTAGGAGGTGATATACCCATCCGATAAGCTAAAGTACTAGTTATATGCTTCCCTATCTAGAAAGCAAGAAAATAAATGATATGAAACATCTTTGTGATATATTTGAGTCTTAATATGTCATCCTTGAATGATTAAATATGTTATTATAAAATCCAAATCTCACCATGTGTGTATTTTTGATATAATTTATCAAGATCTTTGGGTAGGTCATGAGCAGGCCCTAGAATGTTCATAGGGAAACCACCTCCACCTGACCAATCAAAATCTATAGGTGGGTTTAAAATTTAGTTTTCTAGTTTTAGAACCTATAAAATCACTTGGGAAAATATATAAAATGTCCAAGTTTATATTTTTTTCTAAAATTTTAGTTTTACATTTATGTCCCTCCTTCTAGTGCTAAAATTATTGATATATCATTTGGCACAAATCTCTAATGTTAGGATTTTAGGAGTAGTGAAGCCTATTCAACCTCTCCTAAAATGAGTCTCATGAGGCAAGTCTCCCCAAGGTCTTTATGTATTGGGTTAGGGTGTACTGGGTTTTATTTAGTTGTGCATTATGATGGTTTTAATTTAAGGGGACTGGTTGAGTGAAACCTATTTTTTTTTTACAATGTTATGATTCTTAAGAAAATTAGATGGTAATTATGGATTTGTGCTTTACTCAATTAGGTTCTAATCAAATATTGAAAATAATGAAACATGTACATATATTTACCTAAATGTGAAATTAGGGTTTGAGGTAAAAATAGTTAAAAATATTAATTTTAGGTGTTTATTTTATTGCATTAATACATTCAATAATGAAATAACAATACAAGAATGAAATAAAACAAGTAATCAAGATAAACATGCATAAACATATTGCTATCAAATGAAACCTTAACCTAACATATTTGATAAAAAATGCAAAAGGAGGAAAGAGAGATAAAGCCTATTATTATGAATTAAAATCTATCAATTCTGATTGTAAACATCTATGAAACTAAACCCTCACCTAGATAATGTGTACACAACCATCAATGGAACTAATGCAAGAGTCTGATGAAGGAGAAAATGAGAAAAATGAAAAACACCACCACCATTCACATATAAAGGCAATGTTAACAAATCTCCATAACTTCTATTAATCATAATAATGTCTTCAATTAACACAATGTTTGAATGTGATTATATTTGATTTGGAAAAATTTCACCAACATCAAATAGGTAAACAAGAGAGGGATAAAAAAAAATCTAGATAAAAGTAATTAGCTCTAAGTGTTTTGGAGCAACAAAAATCCAACCATTATAATTACCAAGGTTGGCCTATTTATATATTTTCTAATTATTCATCACTTCATTTCCATCCAAAACCTAACCTTCATTTTTCCAATCCTACCACTTTTCCTTTGTTCTCCATTTTAGCCTACCAAAAGACAAAAACAAGTTACTTTTCACAATAAAAAGCTCTCTAGGTAAAGTAAAAAGGTAAAACATTAAAATCTCACCACATAGGAATAATTTAGAGAAAATAGAGGTAATGGGACATATGTGTTGGAGTCATCTTTCCAAAAAATCTAATGGTTTTGAAAATGGGCTAATGGGGTCCAAGTTACACTTATCAGAGTGACAGTTGGTCCAAAAAGACACCAAGTAAGCCTATTAGAGTTCATGAAATCACAAAAATTAGTTGCAAGAAACTTTTGAATCAGGATAAATTGGTGTTATCAAAATGTTCATGGTGGAAATTGATTTCTAGTGATGCAAATGGTTTGGAAATATACTCCTAAGGTGAATTTATGCCCATCAGAGTGATAGGTAGTTGTGACGGGTAAATAGGGGAAAATGGACCTAGATTCTAATTTCATATTGAGATGTGCTTTTCACAATTTTAAAATCCTAGTTTTAACTAGGCTTTAGAAGTCTAAATATCACTAGGGATACCTTTGGCATGCTCTATAGACCTAATCATCACTCAAAACTCTTATTAAAACTATTTATTTTTGTTAGGAAATGAAATTTCAAATTTTAGATGGGGTCTAAGACCTGTTTGGGGCCTAGACCCTTGAATAGGTCTATTGGTTTCTACACTTACATTTTCATCTTCTACTTGGGCTAAAATCCCTAATTAAACCTATGATTCCATTGGGGGATGGTCCCTAGATTAATCAAGGATCCATTCCATGATTAAAACTACAACTCCCTAAGACCTATTTGCTTAAACATATTTAGAGAATAATCTATAATTAACACTAAGAGCATTGATGCACCCAAAACTAAGCCTAATAAATAACTAAGTCCTGATTAACACTACGTAACTCTTTACTAACCACCTATGACCTAATTGGGCATCACATTCCTGATTATAACTATAAAGACCTTCCTTGACTACTTATACCTAGTCAGGGTTTTAAACCTTGAATATAACTATGAAACTCACCCCCACGCACAACTTAATTAGGATATAAATCCTACATATAAATCTGATGTAGCCCTCAAACACACTCACAACCTAATTAAAGTTTAAATTTTTGATTAAAAGTAAACTTGGCTAATGTTAAACTTGAGACCTACATAGAAAACTAAATCCTAGTTAAAACTATGAAGGCCACTAACTTAATCCAAGACCTAATCATGAAAAATTATTTGACTAGTAAAGGATTATCAAGCAATATAACCCCCAGACCTAATCAGTGTCTATAAGCTTGATTAGATTTATGGGAGATGAATATTATAAACAAAGACCTATGCAGGAGAAAAGCTCTAACTATCACTAGAAGAGGAAGAAGAATACCTTAAATACCTAATCAAGGGTTGAAAATATAATTAGGTCTATGGACTTAGGAAAATAATCATCACCTAAAGCTAGATCTATTCAAGGTTTTTGAGCAAGATTTTATAAGACTTATAAATTTTTTAAATAATGTAGAAGTCAGTCAAGATGAGGGATAACGACCAAGTGTAAAATATGAAAATGACTCAAACAAGCTTTGTATTCTCATAGGGATAGGTTTTTAGGTTTGAAATGGAATATAAATCAATGTGACCCCCCAAATAAATTTTAAGGAACTGAGCAAGCTAGAGAGTGAGATTTTATAAGTGGGAACAAGTGCAACTAGACTATGCTTTGGGGCCAAGTGATTTATATGAAACTTTTCCATTCAAACTTGATCATCACAATGGGATAGGTTTTAGGAGCTACATAAAAATGTAAAACAAAATAACCTCCTATATTAGGCTAAAATAGCTAAGCAAGTGAAGCTTCAAATACAAATTGGTAGGGAAAAACTTCACTTTGATGCTAATTTTATACAAAGTTTTTTCACATAGACATGGTCTTTCCAATGGTGATGGTTTTTGGTCTTGGTTTATCATGAAAAATAATATGTGTGATCAAGGAATCCAAGAAGGGTGGTTATATCATGTGTTAGCTTCACAATGAAATCAAAATTAAAGGAAACACACTAACATGCATAACACTATCTTGCCTAGATCAAAGGGGTGAACTTAGTAAAGAAAAAAATTGACAATGCAAAAGTAAAATACAAGAAAAATAACCTTTCTTACCTTCATTAAATTATCCAAGATTTTTCTTTGTTTAGGTTACTCAACTTATTCTCAAGAATTCTTTAGCAAATAGAGTTATGTGGCTCCTTTTCCTCTTAGCAACATGGTTGTTTGGCTCATGCTTGATTGATGTAGCTTGATGGCTTGGCTTGTAAATCAAAATTTTAGCATTATAACTCTATATATTTCAATCTTGTCATAAAACCAACATCATAACTTTAATATGTCCAATCTCCCCAAATAAAGAGGTATAGGCTTGTATTTATAGGTTTAGAAACTAACCCAAACCTAAGGTGAGTTAGAGTGTAGTTAGAACTTAGAATGGATTCAAACCTTACCTTTGTGAGTTAAATAACCCCTGTAGATTTAAAAGGTGTCAAATGGTCATGATTAGCAATGAATAGGCATGGATGGGATATTTTGGATATTTGACAATTCACAAAAAGGTAATAATGAATTCCTAGGATATTCCTTGATTTTCTAATTTAATTTTTGATAATTCATTTAATTGCTCGTGGTTAATTTAATTTAAGAATTTGATTTGATTTTTCATGTTAATTAATTCTATTTAGGATTTTTGCCATTTTGAAGATCTAAATTAATTGTATTTGTACAGTTGTCCCATTTAATTGTTTTATAAGCCAAATTATATTTTATGAAGCCAAATTTGAGATGTTTAGTGATTGTTAGTAAGAATCAATCAAATTTTGGTATGAAGCCAATTGTGGCCAATTTTAGATGTCTATAGTTTGCTTCTATTTAGGAAGGCATTAGAAAATGTAAGCATAATAACATATTCTTAAAGAATAAAAATGTTCTATGTGCTTATGACTTCAATGGAAATGGATGAAATGTCGCTGACATTTGTGATCAAGAAATACAAGAAGGGTGGTTAGATCATGTGTTAGCTTCATAATGAAATCAAAAATAAGGGAAACACACTAACATACATAACACTATCTTTCCTAGATCAAAGGGGGGAGTTTAGTGAAGGAAAATAATTGACAAAGAACAACTAAAATATAAGAAAAACAACCTTTATTACCTTGCTTGAATGCTCTAATAGATTTCTTCAATTGGCTTGCTCAGCTTATTCTCAAGAGGTCTTTGGCAAATGGAGTTGTGGGGATCATTCTCCTCTTAACACCATGGTTGTTTGGCTCATGCTTGTTTGATGTAGCTTCATGGATTGGCTTATGAATCACAATTTTGGCATTATAACTCTATAGATTTCAATCTTATCATAAAACCAACATCATAACATTACTATGTCTAATATCCTCAAATAAAGAGGTCTAAGCTTGTATTTATAGGTTTAGAAACTAACCCCAACCCAAGGTGAGTTAAAGTGTAGTTAGAGCTTGGAATGGGTTAAAACCTTACCTTTGTGAGTTAATTAACCCTAGTAGAGTTAAAAGGTGTTAAATGGTCATGATTAGCAATGAATAGGCATGGGTGGGATATTTTGGATATTTGACAATTACAAAAAGGTAATTATGAATTCCTAGGATATTCTTTGATTTTTGAATTTCCTTTTTGATAATTCATTTAATTGATCATGGTTAATTCAATTTAGGCATTTAATTTGATTTTGCATGTTAATTAATATTGTTTAGGCTTTTTGACATTCTAAAGATTTGAATTAATTGTATGTGTGCATTTGTCCCATTTAATTGTTTTATAAGCCAAATTATATTTTATGAAGCCAAATTTGAGACATTTAGTAATTCTTAGGCTATATTTGCAAAAGGTTAGTAAGAATTAGTCTAAAGTTTGGTATGAAGCCATTAGTGGCCAATTTTAGATGTATATAATTTTCCCATATTGGGAAGGTGTTGCAAGCTATGAGCATAGTAACATATTCTCAAAGAATAAAGATGTTTTATGTCCTCATAACTTTAATGGAAATGGGTGAACAGTAGTTACCCCCTTGAGGGAGTGGTTAGAAAATAGGTAGGCAAACGATCCCTCAAAAGAAGGAAATGAGTAGACCAAATAGATAAAAATTATGGGGTGGATAAAATTATTTGCCCAAAGGTGGTTATAATCAATAACATATGGATCTACCCTAGTTCTGATAGATAAAAAGGATGATTTGCCCATAAGCAGTTATAATCATCAACATAAGTACGATAAAAACATGTCATAATTAAGCAAAAGAAAGTGAATGATTTTACCAAAGATGATTATAATCATTAACCCTAAAATTGATAGAAATGTAATGATTTTATTAAAGGTATCTATAATCACTATAAATGCAAGTAAGACAGTGTACAATGGTTTGACCAAAGTTGGTTATAAGTATTGTACCCTAATAGTGGCAAGTATGATATGAAAGATGTAAGTAGGATGGTATACAATGGTTTACCCAAAGGAAGTTATAATCATTGTAACCAAATAGTGAAAAACATGATGTGAAATTAGATATAAAGTATAAAAATGAATTCTGAAACTACTAGTAGGGAGATGCTCATCTAAACTGGCAAGGAGGAAAATTATTTTGTTATTTATTTACTCTATTTGGGATATGATTTGGCTTAGGTTAAGATTGTCGCTAAAGCTAGTGCTAAGGAGATATCATCATTGTATTTTTCATGTAGACTTCTTGAAGATTATTTTTAATGTATAACGTGACAATAGACATCATGATAACTTGGCCAAAATATGCATAAGGATTGACTCCCGATCTAATACTCAATTGAGAACTATGCACCAATGATAAAAACCATGATGACAATGTTGACATATGAATAAGAACTGATTCAATAATAATGTGTAAGGAATCACCCAATGAATGCACATAGATTGAATCAAACAATAGTACATAAAGCAAAAAAATAAATACATAAATAAACAAAACAAATAAAATAAAGAGAATCAAAACAAAACAAAACAAAGAGAAACAAACAAACAAACAAAAAATGGTTAGTCACTATGTTAAACAACATGACACACATTACCCTTAGAAAATAGGAAATAACTTAACAAATAAATGAGATGGGGGAATAAAATAAAAGAAAGGGGGTTATCAAGTTGTCTCTAAATGCACTAGGCAAGTGGACACTACCTACATAGTTTCATGGACATGATATACAACAAAAAATTTAGGCTAAATGTAGTTCTCCCAAGATATGGGATAGAAAAAACATGATGAATGTGACAGAATAATATAGTAATGAACTCAAAAAATGATGAGAGTGTGGGATAAAAGGCCAAAAAGTATTGGGAAACTAAATGACAAGTGATTTCTTGTGACTTAGTAAGGGTTCCCAGAATCCTTAAGGCAAATAAGTGGTCAATATTTTTGGTTTTTCTAAATCAATTTTATAAATGCTTTTGGAATTATGGAGCACCTCAACTGAATCAAGAATAATGAGACACTAAATGGTCTAAGCTCACAAAATAGTGAGAGCATTCAAACTGAAAGGTTTCTTACAAAAGGATGAGAGCATATGGAAAAAAGGGGACTAATCTAACTTCAATGTGAATTGAGCATGACCCACATAGTCCCAAAATGGCCTCAAGTCATCGTAGTTCCACTTTAAAGTAGAGAAATCTAACTAGTGTAGTAGCCAATTCAAATAAAATAGGCATAGTGAGCACAATGTCATAATATGGCATATGAATGGCAAGTTGGTATGTCAAGGCACAATAAACAAATGTTGCCCCTGGTTTGCCCATAGGAAATTATAACTAGGAAATAATGACATAGATCAATGATACTAATTTTCCCATAGGCAATTGTAATTAGTAGCAAGACTAGTGAGACATTGATTTTACCAAAGGTAGTTATAATTAAGCCTACACAAATAAAGCATGATATAGAATGAAATAATAAATGAAGGATGAAACTACCAAAAATTCTATCTTACTACTCCAAAATATGGCCTCTATCTAGAATTCTTGAAATAATTATTGAAATTGATCTGATTCTTTGTGATGAAAGTGGATCCAATAAATGAACCAAGGTCAAATAGGATAGGTGGGGTGGGTCAAAAGATGTTAGTCAATAGAAAAGGTATGTTAAAATAGAATATGGAATGACAAAGTAATAGAATGATATAATGTTATGGTTGTATGATACAAAGAAGAATATTGATAATATAATACAACTTGAAATGGTCCTTATAAATAATACACCAAGTCACTCAAACAAATTAATGCTTGAGGTGTATAATGTTCATCAACTCATCAAATTCATCTCTATATAGTGTGGCAGGAATGTATGCTCTAGTTCCATAGTTTGAAATAATGATGAAAAGACCTACCCAATTGGGTTTGAACTTGCCTTTATGCTTCTTCTCAGCCATGGTATTCTTTTGGTTTTATTTAAGAACAAGATCACCAATCTCAAATTCACTATGTTTCATGTACCAATTGTAGTGGCCATGAAGTCAATTGTGATATGCTTGAAGGTGGTTTACTACATCCATGCATTTATTATCAAGTAACTCCAGCTCTTATAGGCAAGCTAATTGATAGTCTTCATCATCTAGGACAAGCTTCAAATAGATGTGTAATGAAGGTAACTCAACCTCAATAGGAAGAATGGCCTCAATACCATAAACAAGTGAGTATGGAGTGGATCTTATGGAAGTGCAGTGATTGGTATGGTATACCTAGAGGGCACAAAATATCTAAAGGTGCCAATCATGACCAACATCATTGACAATATTTTTAAGGATGTTGATAATGGTTTTGTTTGATGCTTCTGCTTGGCCATTACTTTGAGGGTAATATGCTATGGAAAAATGTTGAGTAATATTTACTCAACACATAATGATTTGACATTATTATTCTTGAATGATCTACCATTATCAGATATAATATTAGAGGGGATGCTATAACAATAAATGAGATTGTTAAAGATGAATTTGGAAATTCACTTTCTAGTCACGTAAATGAGGGGTATAGCTTTAATCCACTTAGTGAAATATTCTATGGTAGTAAGGATATGTTTATGGCCATTAGATGAGGTGGGGTTTATCTTCCCAATGATATTGAGGACCCATGTAGAAAATGGCCATGGTGTCAACATTGGTTTCAAAGTCTTGGCTAGGTCATGAATTAGATTGGTATGCCCTTGACATTTATTGCATGTTTTGATAGATACAACTGCATCTATATCCATTATTAGCCAATAATACCTAGTATACAAGTGATTTTTAGATAGGATGAACCCATTGGTGTGGGATCCACATACCCGTTCATGAACTTCCTATAATGCTAGTATAGATTCTACCTAAGGTAAAAAATGAAGCAAATTTATAATAAAATAATGATGGTATAGGGTTGGCTTGAGTAAGGTATAACCTTGGACATTATGGATGAAGCAATTATTTTTATTTGTGAGATAAGTTTGGTGGCATAATTTTGTGATGAAGGTAAGTATATAAGTCTGAATACCAAGTAGAGTTGGGGCCAGCAATATCATAGATCATTATGATGGTTGATGGTTCATGGGATGGTACTAGCAGATTTTGAATGAGAAATGGGTAGTATTTTACCATAGTTATATGCTAAATTAATGATCAAATGGTAGCCATGGCATCTTCTATTCTATTACTATCCCTTTGTACATGCTCAAATTAGATGTCAATAATCTGCTACTTGAGAGTGTTGACCATGGCCTTATAGGAAACCAACTTGTCATCTTTGATCTAAAAATGGTTTGTAACTTAATTGATGATTAATTAAGAATTACCATAAACCTTTAGATGATGTACATTCCATCATACTTCCTATCAAATCCTTATAATGAGTGATTCATATTCAACCATGTTATTGGTACAAAGAAAGTTGATTCTAAATGACTTAAGGATTAGATCCCCCTATGGTGTTATAAACAAAAGACCTATCTGTGATCCATGTACTATGAATGATCCATAAAAATATAGCTTCTAGTATTGTTCATTAAGAGGTGTTTAAATGATGGTAATGATGGATTCATTGGGAAATTGAAACGTTAGTGGCTTTATATCTACAAGGGGTGATTCAATAAGCTGATCTACAAGAACTTGCCCCTTGATGGATTTTTGGTTCACATACTCTATCTCAAACTCACTAAGAAACATGATCAATTTGGCCATGAAACCTTGTAAATCTATTTTATATATTAGATACTTGAGACAATCTAAGTTTGAAATGACTATGGTCTTATTTTTCAACATGTAATGTCATAGTTTTTGAGTTGTGAAGACCATATCTAAACATGATTTTTCAATGGATGTATAGTTGTGCTCATATGTGACCAATGTATGAATTAGATAGTACATGACATAATCCTTTTCATTATCATCATGTTGAGCTAGAAGATCCCCTAGGGATTTGTATATTGCTAAGAGGTATAAAAGGAATGGATTTCCTGGTATAAGAGGCAATAAAAATGATAGATTTGCAAGATAGTCCTTTAGCTATTTTTTTTTTTTGATAGTCATCATCCCAAAGAAATGTGACACCCTTCTTAAAATATGTGTAAAAATATAACACTTATTATCCAATTGAGATATGAAGCATCTAAGAAACTATATCTTGCCCTGTAACCTATGGAGCAACTTCAAATTGGTCGATGGTGGCATGTTTTTTATGGTTCATACTTTGTCTTGATCAACTTTAATGCCTTGTTGAGACACAATGAAGCCAATCAATTTACTTAAAGTAACTCCAAAAACACATTTCTTAGGGTTGAGCCTAACTTTCTATTTACGTAGTCTCTCAAATATCCTCCTCAATGCTTCTAGATGATAGCCCTAGTCTTTGATTTTCCTAGTATGTCATCGACATAGTCTTGAACAATATCATTCATTTTATCATGAAATATGACTACCATGCATCTTTTATAGGTGGCCCCTCATTCTTAAGACCAAATGACATAACATAATAATAGAATGTTTCCCATGAAGTGGTGAATGTTGTTTTGTGTTGGTATTCTGGTGCTATTTAAATCTAATTGTAGACTGAGAATCCATCTCATAACCCACTATGGAGTAAACTATCATGTTAATATTTGGAAATGAAAATTCATCCTTTGGGTAACCTTTATTTATATCCCTTAAATCAATACATATTATGATTCCTTCTAAATTTTTACTGACTGATACTACATTATAAATCCATTCAGAATAGTTGATTGGCCTAATACATCTCACTTCCAAGAGATTTTACAACTCTTTCTTTACTAATATAATAATGAAAGGACGCATTTTACATAAATTTTGATTCACTGGTTTGGCATCATGATGCACCACAAGGTCGTGAACAACCAAGGTGGGGTCCAAACTAGGCATGTTAGAATAGGCCCAGGAAAATATATCAACAAATTCCCTCAAAATGGCTATAAGGACTTCATGTTCCTCTTCAATGAGGGATGTGCCTAATTTAATCCATTTTAGGTCATTAGGATTCCCAATGTTTACCTTTATTGTATCTTCTACTAGAAGGGTCAAACCATCTTCAAGAATAGTGGGAAAAGATTTGAACTATTTTACAATGTCAAATTCCTTTGTTAGGACTAACTCCTCAATTTATCCTAGGCATGATAAATTAGAATTCCCCAATGGGAGGGATGGCCATGTAATAAATGGTGTTGGCAATTATTGAATGATGCAATCAAAAGCTTGTTATTATTTAAGACTAAACTTAGACCCACATGCAAGTTCATCATTGGTGGTATCTTGGATGATTTGATCAAAAGTTTTTTCTTATTCAAGACTAAACTCATACCTATAGATAAGTTCATCTTTGTTTATCTCTTGTTCTATATTTGAATAATTTTTAACACCCCCATCTAATGGTGCTAGAAATAGGTTTTCACCACTAGACTAACCTTTATATTTACTTTTTCCTTGGTCTAAAAGTGCCTCAAAGAGGTTTTCACTTGGGGACCTCAATGTTTTATTTAATTATTTTTGGCTAAGGGTGTTCACCTAATCTCCAAAATAGGCTTCAGGATCTAAATTGATTGAGAACAATTTTTTGTGGTCTCCCAAAAGAACATTGTCCCTAAGGCATAGAAAATTGTAGAATACCTTGTCATTTTGGAACTCATCAACTGACACGTTGGATTATTTTTGACCTCTATCTATCAATTGAGGATAATATAATGGTAGTGGGTTATGATGAATGATCAGTCAAAGGGTACAAATGGAATTATTTTTAAACATATTTTTGTGGGTTAGGTCATAAAATGGGATATGATTGGACTCTACTTCATTGTTAACATTATCATCACTAGCCATTAGTGATAAACCCAAATAATATACGTGGGGTCACCCCTAGGTGGTTTAAATATAAGTCCATAGGTTCCTTTTTACCTAGTCATACAAATTGGCTCAAGCTTTCCTTATTGATTTTGCCTAAGGCCTCTTCCTTCATAGTCTTGGTTCTCCATAATATGATTAAGAATGGGATATTTGGAACTCTTGTAATAATCAACCAATTTTTAATTATATAACCATGATTCATCACCTTTAATAGGGTCTTATTCTTATCCAAAGGCTGGTATAAAAGTGATAGGTGTTGGACTAGGCAGATGGCCTTTGGCCTTTCTTTTCCATTGCATGAGTGGTTTGGATTTTAGTCTTCCAAAGGACTTGGGTTCTGTGGAAGCTTTGTAATGTGAAAGGTGCCATGGGTCAAGTACTCCCTTGGTCCATTATTCGAGATGGTGTAATGATTGGACATTTTAGGAGGTGACATGTGGGAAAGTGAATCAAGGGTATCAAGGTCAATGAAATTGGCCAATGGTGAATCAACAAGTATTTTCTTCCCCTTATCCTCCTTGGTAGCTAGATTCATGCCAAAATGATAGTTATAACTCTTAAACTCAGCTTCTAAATGTTTACAATACTTATATGGATGTAAATTCCTAGAATGATTACCTCCATTTATAAATGGGAGAACTTGATACACTGGTGAAATATCTTTGGCATTGCATGAATCTCATGTATCTAAGTTCTTCTGAAAAGCATGGTATATGAAAAATTGATATCTAACACATGGCAATGTGTATCATGGGTTAAGGGCCTAATGATAACTGGTAAATTGATGGTGCCTTAGGATTCTCATTCTTCATTATCATAGGATTTGATGGTGATTGTCTCTACTTGAAGATCTATTATCATATACCCAAGAATCTTGGTGAGCTTTAGAGACAAAATATTTTAACCTAATCCATTATCTATGAGGACAAGTTTAACTTTGTTCCTCATTATGTAAACTTACATGTATAAAGGATTGTTATAGAATGGACCAAGGGATGACATATCACTTTGACTGAAGGTTAATTGTTGTCCTAAAACTAGGTGTCCAACCAAAGCTTGAAATTTTTTAGGAGATATGTCATTGGGAACTTTGGATTGGCTAAGGAACTCTATCAATATGTTTTTGTTGATCATAGACATACACAACAAATATAAAATGTATATTTTTGCTAGCATATTTTACAATTATTCCACAATGTTAAACATCTTCTCTGGCATAGTAGGAAATGACTTGTTTTGAGGAAGAATGGTTGGTTGGATGATGGGTGAAGTGATAGATGGTTGTGAGCCTAGTATAGTAATCATTGACCATTGATTTATGATTGTATAATCAGGATTAGGTAAAAGAATAGTGTTGATAATAAATTATGGTGGAGGGGGACTAGATAGGACAAGTCTTAGTAGTTGGTGCATGGTCACAAGCTAATGATGAGTTATCAATATAAGGTTCAAACATGGGAATCCCTACTTACTGGTTCACCTATGTGAGGTCCCAAGTCAAAGAAGGATTATCAACATAGGTTGGTTGATTGGGTATGATTAGAAATGGTCTTATCTGATTGAAACTTAGTCTCAGATTAATAGAAATGGTGTTAACATGCCTCCTAAAATATGGCCTATAACTAAATTTTAGTCATGTGAAACTGCATGGTAAGTCTATTGGTTGTTTACTTTGTTCTATCCTTCATTTCATCAATTATTGTGAAATTATTGATTCTACTATTGTTCTATTGGTTTGGCCTTGGTTTTTGATAATGCTATTACTGTTATTAAATTAGACACTATTGTTGTTTTTGTTGTTGGTTTTTATGTTAGGGAAAAGGATTCTGGTAGATTCTAAGGTTTTGACTATATGTGGAAGCTCCATGATCTAATGATATCTCTCCAATTTCAATCATATTATCTATCATATGTTTAATTTTCACACACTGATACAAATTATGGGCATTGACTCAATGATATTTATAGAATTCATTTGGCTTGTACCAGTCTGGAATGTTAGCACACTTAGGAATTGGTGTTTTTAGAATAGGTCATCTAATCAAACTAGCTATAGCAAGTTTATGAAACATAGTCTTAATAGGCTCTCCAAGGTTACTAAAAATGTGATGCATAGGCATATTACTTCTTAGAGGAGGGTTTTGTAAAGGCATAATTTGTTGCATTAGATGTGCTAGTCTAGGTTGTGGCACTTACTATGTTTAGTGAAGGGGTTGTTGGTTAGGAGGTATGTGCATATGCAACATAGGTTGTGAAAATGGTGGCTGCACCATTTAGACATGTTGTGACTCTATTACTCTATTACCAATAACATTATTGGTGTGATTTAACTACTTTTTTTTGTCATAGTTATTAGTTAGGTTTGCTATGATGATTGTGCTTGGACTGTATTTTGATTTTAGCCATTGTTCAGATTTTGGTGCTAGTTTTAATTTGATGAGGATAGTTTAATGATCCCTTTGTTAATAAGGGATTTATCTATCATCAAAATTTTATCAATGATCTCTTTGAATGTGTGTGCACACTGCAACTCAAAATACTAAGATATGCCACTATGTAAATTTTTGGTAAACATAGTGGCTAGTTACTTATTTGGTAAGCTATGGGTAAATTAGATTGTAAGGGATCTCCATCATTGTAAATAACTTACAAAACTTTCACCAAATTTATATTTGGCCTTTGTTAAGTCTACTAAGGAAATTTCATGTTTGAGATTGTAAGAGAAGTGTTGCACAAACTTGTCTAAAATATTGTCAAAATTAGATACTAAATTCTTGGGCAACTTTAGGAACCATTCAAATGCTTGCCATACTAGGATTCTTAGAAATAATAATAATAATTATATACCACTATAGGCCATTGGTTGAAATGAAACAAATAATTCCATCAAATGGGCCTTGGGGTCACCTTTCCCCTTGTATTTGTCAAACTTTGATGGCTCATACCTTAGAGGAAATGGTATTTGTAAGTACTCCATGTTAAAAGGATAAAAACACACTTCATCTAACTTGAAATTTGGGTCCATTTTCCCACTTGAATGAGGGAAATTTCATCCTTTATTTTTTATAGCTCTTGCACAATGAAACCAATGAGAACATTGGTTTGAGGTGGAGGTTAGGTGGTCAAAAGTGGATTACTTTGATTGGGGTATAGTGAAGACATTTACTGGGGAATGAACTAGGAATAATGATGTGTAGATTAGGGTTTAATTATTGAAATTGCATGTGTGGTTGTGTTATATTCTAGTTGGGATTGGGTATGTATGCCTTATATTGGGAATACTATGCCTGCTAAAGTTTAATAGGGACATGCTGTTGACTAGTCATACCTTGCTAATGGAGGGGTACTTGTGAAATAAGACCCTATATTTGAACTTGTATGTTTTTAATGAAATGAAATTATTACCTAATAGGTAATTGAGGAACATTACAACCTCTAGGTTGCATGAATCCCTGTTAGGAAGTACATGTATATTGGATATTTGACATTTGTCACTAACTAATATTTGTATGCTATTGGTTAGACATCATTTTTTGTCTATGACTGAAGAGGTATGTTCATTTGAACTTGGCAATGTGGAACATTAGTTACCCCTTATTGAGGTGAAAATATATTTTGCCTCAGCTACATGGGTAAATTGGATGGTGCCTATTATAATGGAATGTTACTTGTCACATATTGGGATGGAGTAAGATTCATCACATTTTGTTGTGGCATGGCATTGGTCATTGGTTGACTACTTAATCCTTGGTTTTGGGTGCTAGGAGTAGTTAGTTGAGAACTAGAGGTAGCTAGTTAAGGTTGAGAAGTAGAAATTATTACTCCTTGAGTTGGTGAACCACTTATGGTGTTAGATAATGACACTTTTTGTTATTGACTATGTATTTGTGCATTGACACCACTTTTGTTTAAATTGGATGTTACTTGCATATTATCTAGTATGTTTGACTCACTATTCTATGTAAAATTAGAAGACACTTCCTTGATGATCAGGATATTGAATATGTTTTCTATCAAAGTGATTTATGAAAATGGGTCTATACCTTGATTTTATTAGCCTATGAATTCTATTAAAACTTCTATCAAAGGAGCTAAGTCTATAAGAGGAGTATTTTATAAGGTTATATTATTAAAGTTATGGACTACGTTTTGATATGTCTGGTATGTTATCTGTAGTTGAATGAAGTGGTCATACATGAGACCTCTTTGTGTGAAAAACATACACAGATATTGATATGGCATTGGTATAATGGCATTAGGGTTTCTAGAAGAGGCATGCTCATTATAAGATGCATTTTAAGGCCCTAATACTAGACTTGGAATGTTTTCATGCCCTACATCTATTACTCTATTAAGATCATAAGCTGATGGCATTGTAATGTAATAAGGTTGATATTGAATATTTTCTACAATCAAAGGTACGTTAGCCAAATATTGGGCCATCTATTTTTGGTCTTGTTTCATGTATGGAGGAGTACTAACCAAATAATTAGCTAAAGGATCTTGATTCTATTCTGCTACTCAAGTGTTATATGGTGGATAAGAATTTGTCTCTAAAACAACATCATCTCCATAAGGGTGTTAAACAAAGTCCTCTTATGTGAAAACATTTCCATATCCTAGATTATACATGGCTCCACTACGTGTATAGTGAGGCATGGTCAAATAAATGGAAAATATTTCATGATAAGAGAGAGGATAAAGTTTTACAAACTATGAAAAGCTAAGTTTGAAAAGGTAAAAGGTTCAACTAGGTCTAACTTGGTCTAGATGTGGAGTTGTATCTATAAAATGTCAATGTTAAAATTTGGTAAAAATAGTATAACGTCAAATATCTAATGTTAAATGATTCACACAAACAAGGTAAAGTAAAATGAACTAAAAACAAGATGCCAAACTCTAGGTCCAAAGATGTTCCAAATAGGTCTAAACTAGGAAAGGGAAAATTTGCTAGGTCTTTTGGCCAAATGCAACATCAAAATCTAGGTTCAAAACAAGGCATGTGCTAGGAATTTTGACCAAAATCGGCATCAAAATCTAGACTTGAAATAAAGGGATGCTTTTTAATCTAACAAACTTGGAACACTTTGACATAAACAAGGCACTTGATTCTAGACATAAACGTGATCAAATCAGTATAAGGCACTAAACAAAAGGTATTTGAAGATAGATAAATTTTCACAAATGAGGTCACAAACAATATAGTTTTTGAATTTTGGGTAAAAAATTAACCTAATTTAGGCAACCCAAAAGAGAAATATCCATGTATTAACCCCTATGAGATGAGGCCTAAACAAAAATCAATCAATGTTTGGATCTAAACTTGTAAAAGTTAATCAAAGACTCAACTTAAGAAAACTTAGGATTTAATGACCAACAAGA
Source organism: Torreya grandis (assembly GCA_037957365.1). Lineage (NCBI taxonomy): Eukaryota > Viridiplantae > Streptophyta > Pinopsida > Cupressales > Taxaceae > Torreya > Torreya grandis. The sequence continues at coordinate 1,169,795 of JARHVA010001053.1, forward strand.
TAGGAAAATTTGAACATCATGATTATACTAAAACAAATATCCAACAAATCACATGTGATTGGTTTAAATAATGACAATTTGGACACAAGACAAGACAAGCCTTTAAAAACAATTTGAGCAATGTAACAACATTATCATTCTTAAAATATGTAGCAATGTTTTGTTTCAAAGACTTATAAGGATCAAAACTTGAATTTATTTGTGCAGCATAATGTTACCCATCTCAATCAAGTGACACACATAATGTTTTTGACACAAAAAGTCTTCTAAGTTAAAATAAGGTGTCAAATGGATGACATAATGCCTCCTTAAATAACATAGTAGTGTAGACAAACAAACTTGTTTATGACATTGTTTAACAAACAAAATTTAAGACATAAAATACCAATCAATAAAAGAATAAATGACAAAAACATAACTAAGTATATCATCCTAAATCTTATTAAGGTGTGGCAAGTGGGATTGACTAAAACTTACAAGTTATGACCATCTAGATTGATCCTAAGTGTGACTAACACAAGAGAAGCATCACATCAATTGAGTTCATAACAATAAAATTAACATGCAAAGTTCTATTCCTTTGTATGATGATTCCATTCATGGACTATTTAGTGGAATCATCTAGTTGACTAGACCTAACTCAAGCCTTCATTACTAAAGGAGAGATTAGTCTCTCAACCCCCTAGCTCTAGTAATATGTGTACCCTAATTTTTATATCCCACAATGGATCAGGGTTGAAACACTATCAAGAGATGAATACCTAGGTCAATGCTTCCCTAGATAACTCCTGAGAGGTAATGACATTGCCTTCACAAGCCAAAATGCATGAAAATAAAGACTAAGTAGAAAGACTTTAGGGTTAATTTTATATCACCCAATACCATGCAGGTTTTGGGGAAAGCCTAAGAAACTTTATTTTTATGCCTTGAAATAGGCACCAAATGCAATGAAAAGGCATTTTTGATCACTTGAGTTCCCCATATGGGACAAGGGGAGAGCATACATATACTATTATTTTTATGAAAACAAACAATCAATAAACAATTTGCAAGAAATTACGATTGAAGTTTGATTTTAGGCACCAAATTAAAATGTCATGATGTTATTTACTTGGGTCCTTAGATTAAGTGTGAAATCTTTAAATAATTTCACAACGCAACTTAAGCAAAACCACCTAGTTCATTTTAAGCCTAAAACCCAAATGTTCAATACTTAGTCTAAGTTTATTTTTAAGCACCAAAGACAAGTGTTCAATACTTAAGCACTAATTTTAATCACCAAAAATGAAGGGTTTGAAAATATTAACAATCCTAATTCCTTTTAAACACCAAATACCAAATGTTCAAGATCTAACATGTTCATTTTCAACACCAAAACAAAGTGTGAGTGATTTAGCTAGATTCCTTTTAAAATCCCAAAGTGAAATATGTATTAGCCTAAACTTGAAAATTTGTGTTCAACTCACATATTGAACTTGTAATTTTTAGATAATATCCTCCTACTTAAAATAAATTTTGATGTTGAGAAAATGAACTTTGGAAAAGTAGCTTTCAGGTTTTTATTTTTGAAAACATAGTGACTGTGGTCAGTAAGAACTAACCGATGCTGGTTCAAGGTAACCACTACCAGTCAGTCTTAAAGAGAACTAATGGTGGTAGTAAATGACCTATACCAGTCAACTAGGACTAATGTTAGTCACGTATGGACCTGAAGGCAAAACCATAAAAGATGAATATGTTAGATTAGTCCAAAAATAATTAAAATTTCCTTAAAACCTGCAACATAAGGATTAGATAGCGAGTTTAGATGCTACTACAATAAATAATTTTTTTATAAATGATAAAAAGAATCAAAATGCAAGCTTTGTGAAGTGTATTTCCCTTACAATTTGACTGATATAGGTCACACAAAACTGATCTTGATTAGGTAAATCTAATGACAGTCACTTAAAATTGATATCAGTTGGGCCTAATTGATGTCAGTCTATGTGTAGATCTGAGACAATTCAAAAACTAGAAATATGGAAAAATCAAAGCTAAAATTGTAAATTTGAAGGAATTCGAGCATTCTTTTGTCAAATTTTGAGTTGCATCTTCATCTCCTTAGTATGCAGGATGCTTTTTGTCCCATCAGGTGTGCCATTTATGATCAAGGAATCCAAGAAGGGTGGTTAGATCATGTGTTATATTCATAATGAAAGGAAAAACACTAACATGCATAAAACTATCTTACCTAGATCAAATGGGGAAGCCTAGTGAAGAAAAACAATTGATAAAGCACAACTAAAATGCAAGAAAAATAACCTTTCTTACCTTCCTTGAATGCTCCAAGAGATTTATTCATTTGGATTGATCAGCTTATGCTCAAGAGGTCGTTGAAAATGGATTTATGTATCTCCTTCTCCTCTTAGCACCATGGTTGTTTGGATCATGCTTGTTTGATGTAGCTTCATGGATTGATGGCTTGGCTTGTGAATCACAATTTTGACATTATAACTCTATAGATTTCAATCTTTTCATAAAACCAACATCATAACATTTTTATGTCCAAGATCCTCAAATGAATAGGTTTAAGATTAGATTTATAGGTTTAACAACTAACCCTAACCCAAGGTGAGTAAGAGTGTATTTATAGATTGAAATGGGTTCTAACCTTATCTTTGTGAGTTAATTAACCCTGGTAGAGTTAAAAGGTGTCAAATGGTCATGATTAGCAATGAATAGGCATGGGTGGGATATTTTGGATATTTAACAATTCATAAAAAGGTAATTATGAATTCCTAGGATATTTTTTGATCTTTAAATTTCTTTTTTGATAATTCATTTAATTTCTCATAGTTAATTCAATTTAGGCATTTGATTTGATTTTGCATGTTAATTAATTTTTTTTAGGCATTTTGACATTTTGAAGATTTAAATTAATTATATGTGTGCATTTGTCCCATTTAATTGTTCTATAAGCCAAATTGTATTTTATGAAGGCAAATTTGAGACGTTTAGTGATTCTTATTCTACATTTTCAAAAGGTTAGTAAGAATTAGTCTAAATTCTGGTATGAAGCCACTGGTGGCTAATTTTAGATCTTTACAATATGAACCACCACGTTACATTTAGAGTGCCAAGATTAATGAGTCATGAATGTAAGTGGAAGTGAAGTAAAAAGCAAAAAAGAGGTTCTCTTATTCTTGAAAGAATTAGGGTGTGTTGTGTAAGTAACAAAAAATGACTTGTAGGATACATCCCTCATCTCAAAATGGGTACAATACATTAGGATTGTCATAGAGACATAAACCTCCATGAGTAGATAATCAAATCAAAGTATAGATTTTATAAATTCATAATGGTTCAAATATCATATGGTTTAGAAATATAACATATATTGACACATTGATAAAAATTACATGGTTATATGCCATGCATATACATTTACTTTACAAACACCTAATAATAAATTCATACACACTTGGGTGCATATGAATGGGCATATCCACACAATTTACAATAAAAATAATTATAAGTTTTCACATGCACATATATTTGAGATACAAATTCTCATATTCAACATATAGATACATATCATTATACATTATCTAGAATATATTCATGGGGCATGATACTAGTTCATGCACATACACACTTTTGGATTCATGAATAATTATAGTATTTCATATGCATATACACAAAAACATAATCTATAGTTGAATGGAAAATGATTGTCATTCCATTTCACACTTATTAGATCTATGGTATTGATGAGGGCATGAACATTGTTCATTCTCTTTCCATTATGCATTCTATTCTACATTAAATGAAACTATACAATTAAACCTATGTTCATGATGGGGGCATGCATATTACTCTTTCCATTTTGAGCATACTTTTTATTTACATGGAGTGAACTTGAGAGAAACTATAAAATTGAATATATAATCCATTTATAGTAAATAATTTATTTTCTTTGAGAAAAATTGGCCTTATACTTTTCTCTTTTACCTACATAGTTATTTGAGTTAGTATGTTGCATACTTTTCCTCACATTCATGAGGGTTGGGACATGTTGTCTTCCCAACCTAGATTGCATAGTTATTCAAATTTGGGGCACAATCATCCTAACTCATCATATGTCTTAACAAGGAATAAAAAGTTTCTCCAATGCTCCAATAAAGAAGCATAACATCCAATAAGTTATAAGGCTAACATGGTTTTAACCAACATACAAGTTTTTCTATTTAGTTACCTACACAATTGGAGCTTCTTTCCATAAACAAAGTGTGTTTTACACACTTAGGTAAATTTTATCCTCTTACTCTAGTAATTCCTTTACCATAGTAAAAATGGGGCATTTTTAGATACTAAAATATGGTATTTGGTACTTGACAATGACAATATTGACATAAATTTATCACACATGACTTGTGAACATAAATAAGATCCTAATCTACCATTATTTCACACTTGCATGCTATCTTATAAATCAACCCTTTCATTCTGATATTACACACCTATAAGAACCTCACTATCTATTTCAAACTTGTTAAATATACAACATAAACATATCTAGACTCTCATCTAAGTCCACCTATATTCAATTTGATTCCACATGATTTAGTTAGTATTACCAGTTAATACTAACCTAATATTTTCAGTACTGACCTGTCATGCAAAAAATCAAAGCATAAATTAGATCGACACAATAAACACTCATATACAACTTGATAGACTCAGCTGAGGGGTGGCCATTTGATTTATTGAAAATATTACTTCACTAATTTCTAACCAAGAGGCATGTTTTTGTAAAGGTTTTGACACTGTATGTGTGACACTATTCTCTTATGAGAGTTGTGGTATTAATAGTTCCATATAGGGAAACACACTTTTAAAATTTAAATAACATAAAGGTAAATCACGCTTGCAAAAAGTAAACTACAAGCAAAAAATTATTATAATTCATTTGATCATTTATATTTTAAATCTTCTAATATAGAATTAAATTATATATATGAATTTGAAAGATACACACCCAAAAATAGATTGCATATACTGAAATCAATATTGAATTCAAAAGTTGCATACCTTTTAAAATAGAAATAGAAATGCTTAAAGAATATAATTAAATGAAAGTAATTAATGGATGGGAATTTCACCATAATTCCTTATCATGGTCCCTCCTTATTGGAATTGCATTCCAATACCTTCCTTTGCTACAACTATGCTAATTCAAATCAATTTGATTTCATTAAATGATTTTGTAACATTGTAGATATTTCTAAAATAGAGTTATAGAAATTTTACAACAATTCTATTCTCTATTTCTAGTCTCCATTTTTCATCCTATTATCTCCCTATTAAATAATCAAGGCATACATTTATTATAATGTTTAAAATATTATACATTACAATACAAGATATGAATACCCATTATAAATGACATAAGGTAAGTGTACACACATAATATTTTCAAACTTTTATTAATTATTGACACTTTTTATCTTATAAGAACCTGTTGAGTCTCAATCTCTCTGAGTGCATGCCTTAAGGGGTGCATCAAGAAATGGGTGGGTAGACCATTGGTGCCTCATAATATTGTTGTTTCTTTTTCCACTTTTCATCTACACTTCCTAAAACCATGAACCCTAAGTTTATTTCTCTCTTTCCTATCCATTCCAATCATTGTTATACTTTATTTATTCATTTATTGCCTTGTTACCATTTTGACCTATTCAAAAAACTAGGTTGACCTAGTCGGCCTAATGTGTTTTGGGGACACTCCATCTCTTTGGTTTGTTAGCCTCCCGATCGACTTAGCACAGACCTAGTGAGTTAGCTTGAAAATGTGTTAAGTCAACTCGACAACCTAGTATAGCTAGCATATTCAAAAAAATTTAGGTAAGATCCTCCTATATATATATATATAAGTTCATTTCATCATTATTAAAAAGAGATTTGAATTAAGTGAAGAAGTGTGAATGGACATCTACTTTTTAACCATTCTACTTGAGGAATAAAGCTTTAGGGTTCAATACTTTCTTTAAAGCTCTAATCTTATCTTGTGGATAAGTCTTTTAGTTATGTTGTGTAGTCTAAAGCTAATTTATCTTGGTTATCCTTACAAACCACAACAATCTCTTGCAAAGAACCTTGGCCAAGGGAGAGATTGAGGCTCGACAGGTTCATCTTCAAAGGTAAATATTCCTAGCTTCATTTCTCTTTTGTAAGAGTAGATAGATAATAAAGTATGTATTCTTATCTTCCATGTATTAGGATTCTATAGACATTGATGTGAGTATATGTCTCCTATGTATGCTTAGTTTAGTTGTTGTTTATTTGTTTTATTCTAACCCTCACTGTGCTCTACAAGCTTTGGTGCACACTAGATTAGTTTAATTTTATTGTTATTAGAATAGTTTACTCTCTTATTTGTTAGAATAAGTGAAATGTCAGATTATAGGACTCTTTTAGGGTTGATGTGTGATTATGTTATACTGTAGGCTTTGGAACCCTTCTTAGCATGATATATTGTGACGAGTGATACAACTGATCCCCTAATTAGGTCTAGTGGATACCCATATTGGTCATGCTTCTGCTTAACAAGTGTATACCCAATTGGAACTATAGGTGTAGTCTATCTTATTTGATCCAAGATTAATTCATGTACATCATGCAATTTTGATTGCATACATTTTCTTGACCCCAATGTGAAACTAACCCTTGCAGGATTTCTTTTGCTTATTTCATTCTTTTTTGTCATCATTTCTATCATATATTTTGACTTATTGATTTGATTCTATCAACCCAATTATTTTTCTCTATATGCAAGAATAGGTAATTAATCAATTATCTCAACCTATTATAGGTTTTTATCATTTTTTACACTTCTAGTTTATCCTACTAGGTCAATTAGGTCAACCTAGTACACTTTTTCAACTTTTGTAACAACTTCCTTTATAGCTTGATCGACTAGCTCGATCTAGTTCTATAGATTGGATTAGTTTTATCCAAGGTTCTTAATAAAAAATATCCTTAATTTCCATATTTGAACCATTAAGGTCAATATTTTATCCTTTGTCTCTTTATATTCTATACTTTCCTTTCAAGTTTGTAGTGTTCAAAACTACTCTTGCACAACCAACTATATCAACTTGATCAACCTAGTTCTATGTGTTGTTTAAAATAACTAGGTCAACCTAGTCAACCTAGTAGGTTTTCTAGACCCTATCTTCAGTATTACTAACTCAAACATATCAACCTAGTTTTATATTTTGTGTATATAGTGTTTTTACTATACTTTGTTTCAAGGTTGGAATTTACCTTGTATGTTAATCACATATTTTTTTTCAATTGTTTGCATGCTTAGAATAGTTCACATAGTCTAATTAGGAGGTTTTTAATTAACCACTTAGTTTCACTATTTTTATTTTATGCACATATGACTAAATCACATAACATTAACAAGCATTTTAACATTTGATTACCCAGTCCAACCTACATGTATTTTATCACCAAGGGGGAGGCTAACTTGATGCTTTGGTCAATTATAAAACATGGTTAATGGTATATTTTGGTTAAGCACTTGACACCCTTATCACTATGATGTGTGAAGTGAGGGGGTAATTCCCAATACAAATCTTGTATCATTTCCACTATAATCCCTTTCATCCTAAAATCACTTGAAACCATCCATAGATTGCTATATAGTACTTTGCTTATAGCCAACTCCCTATCATTTAAAATCATTCTTAATAATCTATTAAAAATTCTAGGTTGACCAAGTATCTAGTTTTAATTTAAAGTTTTTTTCTTTCTCTATGACCAATTGCGTCTGAAAAATCTTACATTATCTAGTGTTAGTACAAGATTTTACTTTGTGTGCATCAATTGGATTGGTCAGTGTCAATTCAATTGACTATTTATTTCCCTTTGGTACTTATTTATTTTCATTATTTAAATATTATATTTATAAATTCATAACTTGATATCAACTTTACCATATTCCCTACATCATCATGAATCCAATGCATTTTATGATTTACAAAAAGGATAAGTAAAACTAAATATATAGGCAAAACAAGTAACTTGTCTTCTTTACTAGGTCGATCCTGTCGACCTAATATCTTTTTCAGCTTGTATCCACTTTACTAAGTCAACCTGGTCAACCCTATACTATTTTTATCATCTTTTATCTTTTCTTCTAAACTCTGTACATTATACTAGATTGACCTATTTAACCCTGTATAATTTTGCAGTCCCTATTTTTGTGCTAGGTCGACCCAGTCGACCCTGTACTATTCTCTATCACTTTTTGTTCTCTTTATGTGGTTATCTAGTCTTGTTTCATCATTATGAAATATTTTCAACCTTACCTTAGTTAATAAAATTTCATTATTAAGTACTTGCAGAGTAACCTCACTTATTTCATTACCTTCGACAAAACTATCCAGTTTCTTCCTTCCCCTTCTCCTAAGCCTAAACCACTCACTACATAATGCAATGTAGTTAAGATCCTTCATCATAATCCTCCTCCTAATACCAATGTTGGGATTACTTTAATAAATCATACTAATCAAATTTATAATCTATATGATTCCCAAATATTCAAAAACCTTGATGATAATACTATTTACACTCTTCAGAAGAATGGTGGATTGACTAAGCTTCTTTATTCTTCTACCACACTTAAGACAATCAATACCAATTTTGGGAATCCTCTACCTAAAACTAATCCTCCTCCCACTAACATTAAAAATCTTCTTCCTATCAACACCAATACCCTACCTTTAAACCCACCTATTGATAAAACTCAACTTCTTGCTCAAGTCATTCAACAAATGAACATCATGCAAACAACCAATCAATCTCAAGTGATGAACATGCAACAACATTTATGCAACATGATTAGTCAACCACCTCAATTCATTATGTCTCAACCAAATCAAATTTTTTTCCCTCATATTATAAATGCCAATGGTAATATCATCCCTCAACCTCCAATGAATAACAAAATGCTTCAACATCTTCAAAATGAACCTTTATCCCCATTCATTACATCCACAGTTATTGGAAACATTTCTCCAACTATAAAATATAATGGGACTAAGGATCCTACTATATTTCTTAAATATTTTGGTAATCTCTATAAGAAATGGTTCCAAACTAACACCTTTTATACCACCAAGTAATGCATTTGAATGGTACAGCTAGCTTCTTGGACATTCCATCTCATAACTAGAGGATTTAGTCAATGCTCTAGTGAAGAAATTCCAACATGATGACCTTCCTAAAAATTACCTTAGTCATTTTATCAATGCCAAGAAACTTCCTAATGAATCTACTCATACTTTCATAAAATGATGGAAGTCTCTTGCTCACAAAGTGGACCATAACATGATTAATGATACCCTTTTAAAACTATTTGTCACAGCTCTTAAACCTCCCCTTCAATATAAAGTTTGAATCTTTTCACCAAAAACTTTAGAAGAAGCCTTAAACCAAGCAAAAAAATAAGACTTTCTTATGACTCAATTTGAAACACCTTAAATAACTACTAAAGCATCTTTATAGTCTTCTTCTCATACCATTGATTCATCCAAGTCTCCCCAACCTCAACATGGGGCATCCAATTCAACCATTTTAACCCAAACCACCCTCCCTTGAGTATAGAACAACTTAAAAATTAATTTTCTTCCTTCTAAACCCATGAGATTTGATCCTTCCAAACCTCCTCCAAAATGGTACAATTTGGATAAATTTAGTTTGTGGCATGCTACCATTGGTCATTCTCATGATTCTTGTTGTGATCTTCATAGATTTATTATTTCTTCCTTGCTTGGTCTACATTTCAATATTGATACTCTCACTAAATAATGTTATCAAGATTATCTTCAAGACTCTCACAAACAATATCAAGAACCACAATCACATCAACATCAACTACCTAATGAACAACAAAAATAATCCCATACAAATATCTCATCTAATAATTTTGTTCAAACAATAATTAATCATTCTTATTACACTAATAAGGAAAGGATAGATAACATGAACAACTTTAAACATGTTGTGGCATCCAATAAACTTCAACCTCTTAAGCCACATGAACCAAAATAATACCTTGTTCAAATGCCTACTCCAAAACATATCATACATGGTCCTACTTTAACTCCTTTTTTCCTCATACCTATCCTACACATCATATGCCACATTCAACCTCCTTAAAATATAACAAACCAACACTTTTACCTATTTATAAATACACATACCAACCCAATGCAAATTATTCTAATGGTTCAATATCACCTCATTCTAACTCACACTTTGGGGCATCTTGCGATGCCCATCCCTAAATCCACTTACCCATTGGGGCATCTTATGATGCTCACTATTCTTCTCTAATGCATAATAAAAAAACACATCTAGCTTCAAGAAACCTTTTGAGACTTATAGACTTTTATTTCACATGCTCATCTTTGATATAGATGTTAACATATATTTTACTTATTCTTTTTGTCTCACGTTTCTTTATTTTTATGCATTTTTCTATTTTTTCACCTTCTTAAGCAACATCATTTTCCTTTATGTTTTTTTTATCTCTTATACATCACATTCTACATTTATTTTCATTTTTTTCCTTATATATATTTTTTATGTCATTCTTTGCCTTATTAGATTTATGATCATTTTCCCCCCTTTCTTTAGCATTTACCTCTTGATATACCATAGTCTTCTTTATCTTCTTGTATTTTATCTTTTTGACAACCCTTGGGTTTTTATTTTTTCAGTTTCAAGTTAAGACCATGGATAGGACCCAACCCTCCTCATAAAATTACCATTCTTTTCATGTTCTTGATCCTTTATCTTAAGCTTTAGATTTTGCTTCTTTTTCTAGATAAAATTTGCACAACAATCTATGTTAGCATGTTTCCCTCTATTTCCCTCATTTTTATGATAAGGAATCACACTTTACTATCATTTTATCCTTTTTTTCCCTTTTTCACATTTTTGTGATTTTAAACAATTCAAAATTTTCTATGTGTCATTTCCTCTTGATTTCCCCTTTCTTTCATTTCTACATTGGATAAAACTAGGTCAAAGTCAAGACATCACTTTTATTTCACCTGGATTTATGAGACTCTTAGATCCCATACTCTTTTAAGTTCTCTCTCTTATAAATTTTATCCCAAAATTTCAAATTAAAGTCATCTTTAGCACTCATGTTTGGTCTTCATAATCTATATGGAGGAGGAATATGAAAAAACCATAAAAAAAAAGTTAAAATCTAAATCATTTGAAATAAAAGACAATGATATCTAAAAAGGCAATATAAAAAATCTTAAAAGTCAAAATCACACCAAAAGACATGATTTCAAGCACATCTCCTATCTCCAATCGAAGCTCAAACTCCATAGTTAGCTTCACATAGAGCCAAAGTCCTTTGGGGTGTAGTAGGCTAGTAGATTGGAATAGTAGAATTCAAAAAAAATATGGTTCTACCTACTTTATCACATAAGTACCCAATATTCATAGTATACTAACAAATCTATAAGAAGTCCTGAAGAATTGGTAACACATCATGGCAAGGTAGTTTCATTCTATTTTCATGCATATAGCCTTCATGGGATGATCTATATACTCCATTTGTTTACCCAAGACTTGTGTCACTAGAGAAGTTATTTACAGTCGTTAAAGTTGAAAGTCCTCTTGTTTTGACAAACTTAATTTGAGTGTCTTAAATCTGACAAAGAATTTCTCTACCTTGGTTTTTCCTTCATTCTCCCCTCCACCCATTTCATCTCCCCCCTTGATAGCCAAATTGTGATTCCAAATCTGTTTTCCCTATTCTCTATTACTCCTTCACCTCATTAAAAACATGCTAGTACTATGTTGTTTCCATTTTATCTATCCTTAGATCAAAATAACATGTTTGAGTAACTATGGATCACTCTTTTCTTTCATTCATCATTATTATACTACTATTCTATTTTAGACAACTGAGTCCACACCCTTTTTCAATTATTAGATGTTTCTCTTTATATATGCCTTCTTCATGTTTGTTTTACATCTTAAATTACATTTCATTTGATATTATTTCATATTTTTATTTATGTTTTTCTTTTTCCTATCTTACATAAGATTACTTTTTAATTTCTTACATATCTTTGTTCAAGTTTTTTGTATTGATATTTCATTTGTCATTCATGTTTTACATGCTTCCCAACGTGATTAATATGTTCTACATTACTTTTTTCCATTTATGTTTTACATGTTTTCCAATCATTTGTCATTTATTTCTTATCATTTGTCATTCATTTGCCATCCTTTTTGTCATTTATTTTTCATTCATTTTCCAATTATTTGTCATTCATTTGCCATTATTTTGTCATTTATTTACCTTTAATATTATAAATCTTTCCTTACCAATCCTAATTTTCTAATTTTCCTAAAAAACTTTGTCTCTTTCCACTATTATATGCCTATCTTCCAAAACTTTAACTTTTTGATTTTTTTTGCACTAACTTCGACAGGTTCACCTAGTGTACTCTACATTGGACACTTTCATTTCTTGTAGTCTACTTATTTATCTACAACACTAAGGTAATTTAAAGGTATGTGTTTTAAATTTAGTCCTTTCGTTTATCTTATTTTCTACTTACTACACCATACTTAACATCAATGTTGTGTGTTATCATGTTCTATTTCTGAAGCACCATCTTGTGTTGCACTTATGTGACACTTGATGAGCCTCGGCTAAGGTATATGTATACACATAATATTTTAAAATTTTTATTGATTACTGATACTTTGTATCTTATAAGAACTAGTCGAGTCTCAATCTCTCTAAGTGCATGCCTTAAGGGGCACATCAAGAAGGGGTTGGGTAGACCGTTGGTGCTTCATAAGATTGTTGTTCTTTTTTCCACTTGCCATCTACACTCTTGATTTTTAAAACCATGAACCCTAAAATTATTTATCTCTTTCCTATCTATTCTAGTCATTGTCATGATTTATTTATTAATTTCTTGCCTTGTTACCCTTTTGACCTATTCAACAAACTAGGTCGACCTAGTTGACCTAGTGTGTTTTGGGGACACTTTAGCTCTTTTAGTTTGTTAGCCTTTCGGTCGACCTAACACAGACCTAGTGAGTTAGCCCAAAAATATGCCAGGTCAACCTGATCAACCTAGTATAACTGACATGTCTAATAGTTTTTAGGTAAGATTTTCATATATATACAAGTTCATTTCATCATTATTAAAAAGAGAGAGTTGAACTAAGTGAAGAAATGTGAATGAACATTTGCTTATTGACCATTTTACTTGAGGAATAAAGATTTAGGGTTAAATACTTTATTTAGAGCTTTGATCTTATCTTATGGAGAATTATTTTAGATGCTTAGGTGGGTTGTGTATCCTAGAGCTGATTTATCTCAGTTATCCTTACAAATCAAAACAATCTCTTGTGAAGCACCTTGGCCAAGGAAGAGATTGAGGCTCAATAGGTTCATCTTCAAAGGTAAGTATTCCTAACTTTATTTCTCCTTTGTAAGAGTAGATATATAATGTAATATGTATTATTATCTTTCATGTATTAGGATTCTATACACATTGATGTGAGTATATGTTTCCTATGCATATTTAGTTTAGTTTTGATTTATTTGTTTTATTCTAAGCCACACTTTGTGCCAAAAGCTTTGGTGTGCACTAGATTAGTTTAATTTTCATGTTATTAGAATAGTTTACTCTCTTGTTTTTTAGCATAAGTGAAATATCAAATCATAATACTCTTTTAGGGTGGTTATACAATTGTGTTAGACTGTAAGCTTTGGAACACTTCCTAACATGATATGTTGTGACAAGTGATACAAGTGATGTCGTAATCAAGTCTAGTAGATCCCCATATTGGTCATGCTCCTACTTAACAAGTGTATACCCAATCAGAAGTGTTTGTGTGATCTATCTTATCTAATATAAGATTAATTTATGTACATCATGAAATTGTGATTGCATTTAGTAAACAACATGAAAATATAACATATTAATTATTACAAATATTTAGAAGGGGTAATCCAATGTAGAAATAATAAAGATTGGTTGATTTAAAATTGACTTCTCATTTCCATAAATATTAGGAACCAATTAATTCTTCAAACCATGGAAGAGATTCAATTAATTATGGTAACTAAATGTGATAATCCCAAAAATTCATCTACAGTTATTATTATGGGTGACTTGCCCAATAACTAACGTTATGGGTGACTTACCTAATTTTTATAGGTGTGATGTGAATGTTACATTCAATGTTATAGGTGGTCCATAGTATATTCATTCTAGTTGATATGGATGCTTGTTTACTTAAAGTTTCCTTTGAGATCTACATTTCATTAATTAGTAATAAATCTAAAAATAATGACAATGATTAATTTTGTAATTTTATCCATAAATAATAGTTTAAACATGAAACATAAAATATATTAAAAACATATTCATTAAGTGCTATTGTGAGCAAAAGAACTTAAAGAGGTAACATTGATCTACAAAGTGTTGGATATGTGAGGTCAAAAAGGAAGTTTTAAAAGGGAAGTTTGTGTCAATTTTAGGGCTCACCACACCTCCCAACTTAACTAATTGTTAGTTCTTGAGAAAATAAAATATCATCATATAATTAGTACACATTTCTCTAAGATCAAATGGTTTAGTTGATCCTTCACCCTATTTTTCATAAAATCCATGAGCTCTTTTTATTTTCTCCCATATTTTAATCTCAATAGCTTTATCAATTTGTTTCCTCCCTATTTAATTAGGATTAGGGAACTAAAAAAGAGGAGGGTGGAAGGTTATGGCTACCCAACTCAATATGTATTCCCTTATTACATCTATATACTTAGTGACATTCCAAAGTGATGGTTTGAAATTATGCCTCAAGAAAGGTTCTTTATATTAGAGATTAATATTTATTTAAGTTAATTTAAATCAATCCTAAGTCTATTTAGTTGTGCATTTATTATTATATGATATTCCATAATCTTAGATTTATGAGGTGCCATACCTCTTTTGTCCCTTTATAGTAAATATTGGAGTTATATTCACATGTAATTACATTCACACTTGTAACACACACCCACCTCACCTTATATGTATTAGGGACATTTGGCACACATAAGAAGGTTGTGTATGTAACTCCTTTTTCCTTTTAGCTCTATTTATTGAGCTCTCTCATTTCTCATTATACACACTCTAAATACTAGTACATATTAAGATTTCTCTCTCTTGGTTTGAGGACCATCTCTTCTCTATTATATTTCCTTCCATTGAGATTGTAATTTGATAATTTAACTTTTCAAGCCTTATTAATATATATGGGGTTTTATTTTGTATAATAGTTTCCCCTCTTAACAAATCATCTCTTGTGTTACCTTGTGGCTTGATATTGAGGTAATGTCTTACTATGCTCATCATTTGATTTTATTCAATGTTGTTATCTTATGATCTTGACATAGTTCCTAATATGGTATTAGAGTGGGTAAATATTAACATTGTTTTTTTAGAGTTTTGTAGGTTCATGGGTAGAAAAGAATTATTTTTTTCCTCTTTTATTCATAATTAGCTTTAAGCCCATTTGAATGTTCATAAATGATTTTTTATACTATGAATACATTTATATTCATATGCTCATGCATAGTTTTCATTTAGGTTTTTGGAAATATGTATTTAGTTTTGTTTTTCATCTTAGACTAACATTTCAATGATGTCATATGTTTCATTCTTTGGCTATATATAAGTCTTAATAGGTTGGATTCTTATTTTATCCTTCAGTTATGGTGCCCTAAGACTTGAATTTTTATTCATTCTTATATTTTTTAAGCATTTAACTATCTATGTTTACTAAAATGTCCCATATTATTGGACAATTGTTGGCATCATTAGTATTTATATTCTTTATGAGTTTAGTTTTTTTGGCTCTATTTATGCATGTTAGTTATTCTTTTTTTGTTTCCATTTGTTTTTTGGAAATTTGTAATGATTTTGATCTAGCTTCATTGCTTTTTCCTCATGAATCTACATTCAATCTTTCACTCATCTTCCTTTTGGCATAGTGGTAGTCCTTTTGATACTATGTAGGATCGTGTAAGATTGGTAATGTATGGCACCATATTTATTGTTAATTTTAATTTTTATTGTTTATTGACACGGAACTTTGTGTTAATCTTAGGATGTCCTTTACTTTTTCTACTTTTGGCATCTCAGTAAAGTCCATGTTTAGATTTTTTCTACCATCTACCTCTGATCAAAGGCATCCTCCCTCCACTTAGATTTTTAGCATTATAATCAATCATTAACCTTAATCCTCTTTTCCATAATTAATACATTTTTTTGCTATTGTGTTGGTGGTTACACTAGTTTTACCTTCTTTATCAAGCCATTTGCTTGATACTGAGGTATTTTGTTATGTTTCTCATCTTTATTATATATGGAAATTCTATCTTCTCCTTTATTGCATTCCCTATAATGTGTAATACATTTAGAGTAGCTATTATTTTAACTTGGGTTATTTTTAATCTCTCCATTACATCTTTATTATCTTATATGACATTTTACCTTTTTTGGTGCTTTCTTGAGGATGGTTTTTTTAAATAAAATTAGCACCCTTCAATTTTTTTAAATTTAGAAATGATTTCAAACTATTAAAATACATAATTATATTCATTTTTGACAATTGGATTTTTTATTTAAATCCTTAACACAAGTACATACATTTTGATAAAGGTGTTATAGTTATTTTTTTAACTTCCTTTAAGAGGTATTTTATTAAAATAAATTCTTTTTATTTAAATTTATTTGTTCCAAACTCTCTCACTCAATATATAAATCTAAAGTTTTCCTTTTTGCATTATAAATTTATTTAAATTTATATTATAATAAAAATATACAACATCTCATTTCATTTTTTATGTGATTTATTTTATCAATAGTGAGATAATTTGTAAGTATTTTTATAAATAACATTTATGGTTTCCCTAGCCCCATGTTGACTGTCAATAGACTAGTGGTTGACTATAATAACATAGTGGATGATTACACTCTTATTTTTACTTAACCAGGATGATGGACACTTATAAACACTTATTATGACCACTTCACCAAGTTTCATACTTGGATCTAACCTATAGAGGCCTCCAGATGCATCTTTCTGAAAAATAGCTTAGGTTGCCGATGTTTTCATGTTTCATAAGACCTATGAATGAGTATTCATTCTTGAATAACCTTTTATTGGATCCTAAGAGTGTCAAAAATTATTTTGGAATTCTACGAGAACCTTATTTCAATAAGGCTTATCCTTAATTGGTCACCTTTCAACCCTATGCAACCTATGTCACACCATATTTCTTCAGGAAACCTCACTGTGATTATTTATTAACACTATTGTAAGTGATCCTTGGGGAATTTTAAATGTTTGATATCCATTCCACCATTTATTATAAATTTTTAGACCTCCTAAATCACTTATATCCTTATTCTTATCTCTTTCTTGAGAATATTGCTCCTCAAACAATGTTTTTAGGCTTTCACAATCTTAATCCATATACAAACATGTGTACTATAGCTTCAAGAGTTGGTAGTAATTTTAGTGGTCTTGAAAAATGTTTGGATATGTCAATTTATCATTTTATTGCATATGAAACCTCACAAGTTTACCCTCTTGAGTGGATGTAACTTGTACTACATATTTAAGGTTTATGAATGTATTAATACAATTGACCACCTAATATGGCTATAGGTGGTCATTCCAAGTTTGAATTTGAATAAATAATACTTAGAAAACCTTATTAATTATGTTTATGAGTTAATATATCTATTATTTCTTATGAAACTTCTATTTGATCAAGGAACTCTATCACACACCACTTCTCTTTCATTCTCTTCATGATTGGAGGTATGTCTATGTTTTCATGGATATAGATGACTGTTCATGAGGTAACTGATTGCGTTACCTTGAAATTTAAACCTAAAGTATTGATATAAATATTTAAATTCCATGTGAATCTCAACAATAGGCAAAAAACCTCATTGAACTTAAAAGTATGGAAACACCTTCTTGATAGTCTTTATGTGATTCAAGATTGCACACTTTAAGAACATTTAATAACCCTACTATAGGTGATCATTCATAGAAAAAGATGATTGAAATTAATTTTGATCTATAAAAAGGTATGTTTTTAATCCAAGTCTCATATCCATCAATTAATCATACTATATTCTTCATACACATCATTCTACCTTCTTAAAAATAGACCCTTCTCTATCATATACTTGACTGTGTAGAGAGATTTGGATCTTGTATGAACTATGTACAAGTTTTAGGATACTTGGAGAGATTGAATAGGTTAAAAGATGTACATGAATCCTCATACATTTATGAAATGATTTACATTAGTTCCAAAACCTCACTTTAAGGTCAAACTTTCTTGAAATTCTCATTCATTCATTGCTTTGCCCACTCCTTGGGCTTATGACTGTGTCCTTGAAGAGATGACTGTAGGTCTCTTTAGACTGATTTTATATCAACTTGATGATATTGATGAGAAGATTTTGTAATGATTCTTAGTTTAAAATAGGATTTCAATTAGCCATCTACTTGAAGATTTATCTTAAGGTTTCAAGATTATATTTATAATACATTTGATTCATCTCTTTTAACATGGTTGTAGGTGACATTATAAGGCCCCTTTATATGAATTGTATCAAAATTATACCTTAAGAATGTCACAAAATAGTCTTAATAAGCCTATAATTCACTCTAAACAACTTGATGAGATGGTTTAACCTCCTTCATTTGATAAACATGCTTCTTAGTCTCTTTAATATAGTTCTCTCATGAGGCACATCCTTTAGTGGATTTTTCATGGTTGTAGGTGGATGTTCTTCACTATTTTAGTAGGATTTTATGGTTTGCATACCATACCCTCATGACTAGGATTCTTCTTAATTCCCTTGAATCTCTCTTTATAATTAATCCATGATATGGAGATGAGTGTAAGGTGATAAGATGGCAATGGATCATGGAGATGGTAGTGAAAAGCATGAAATAATGATAAAAGGCAGTGAAAAGACCATGTGATGGGGATGAAACAAGATGGAGTCCAAAGAACATTGAATCCCATCTCTATGTAGTCTTGAAGACCATGGAGGAAGTATATGCACATAGACCAATCAATTATCCCACTTTAGAGGTCATTGATAAGAAGACACTGCTGGAAATGGAAACCTAGGATTCATCAAAAATCTTAACAAATGCTAAGAAATGTTAAATTTTGCAAAATTGAGACTCCATAAAGATATTGAGAACACATTGATGGATTTATTTCTATGGATATTTGAGGAATATTTGAGAATATTAAATGATAAACACAAGAACATGAAAGATAACTACTAAATGTGTCATGAAGAATCATGAAATCCATGGATCAACCTTTGAACCTTATAATTTCTCCAAACTACCTGTAGACTAAAAATTATCTATGTATTGTATTCTTGAGATCCATATGACCTCACACATGTGAAAATAAGTTGAATAATTTCATGGAAAGGTGGGTCATGTTTTTGATAAAATCTACAAACTTGATTTTTCCTATCATAATGCCCATTTGAGGAGAAACCTCAAAAAATTGGTTGTTTGCTAGGATGAAGAAAACCTGATGAGTGCCTTTAATTCAAAAGGATGGTTATTGAAAGATATATATAAAAATTGAGAACCAAATATCATAAATTTAATCTCTCTGAGACCCATTTCTCTACCCAAAATTGTAGACCTTTATTCTCTCTCTCATGGCCGTACTATCTACAAACCTGAAGGGATCTCTTGATGTGAAAAGGAGAAAGGTGAATGAAGGGAATCATTTTTGAGCCTTTATGATGTATTTTTTCCTTGAATATTATTTGGATCACCTCTAATAACTCCTTAAATCTCATGATGGTTGTTATATGTAAAGGGTCGTAAAGGTCCGTACTCCCTGTATGAAACTCATAAAATAGCCTTTGTTTTACATTTTCTTCACACTTAAAGATTGAAACCACCAATTTAAGGAAATTAGAGAGAGAAAATGAATCATGAAGGAGATTATAAAAAGTATTAAAACTTTTGACATCTTTATGGGGCTAAATTTGGCATGTGTGAGCTCATTAGGTGCCTTTTCTATGCTTAGACTTACATGAAATGATATTTTCAAAGTATGAAACATTTAACTTAAGGTAAATTCATAAATATGTAGGTGATTCAAAGTATAATTAATTATTTATTAGACAATTAAGGTGAAATTAATCATTTTAAGCCAAAACCTTCACTTTTGACCTCATACACATACTTTCATAAGAAAATTATAATAAATATCAAGAAAAAGTACCTCATCACCTTCAGTTAAGCTCTTCATGAGACTCTTTATATATATTCATCACCTCTATTTAAGGCTTATAGACCATTAGTTGAAAACATTGAGTATATATATGATTAATCAACTACCACCTTTTGTATATCTCCATTAAATCACTTTAGATCATAAAACCTACTTGAATTATTTGTCAAAACCTTAGAATGACACTTGAAATTATTGACATGACACTTGATACAAACTCTCTTTACTTGATAGTAAATAATAATATGATGGCCATGAAAAGTTTTCAATTGTAGGAGTTGGCATTTGGCCTTGATAAGCCAAATTACCAACATTTTTGGTGACTCGCAAAGGTTGACCATCATGTTGGTCAAGAAAAATTAGAATTTCCTTACTGTATCAGACTTTGAACTATAGTCTAAAACTATCAAAACTTGTAGAGTTGATATAAAACAAACAAACAAGACACAAACAAGAAAAAACAACTGACAACTAAAACAAAAAAAACTAACAAACATGTGCAATATGTGCACTTAGAGGAATGATAGGAATAGGGAGCTCCTCACCACTCATATTAGACAATTAGAAATCATTACGTTCCTTACAACTAGGAATAACATATGGGCCACTCCAAAGTCTATCAAATTTAGAATGTTTACCTAGTTTAGCACAGTCTTCATCTCACTTGAGCACAATGTCACCTTGATGAAAGGTCTATGATGAAGCTCTCTTGTCAAAGGATATTTTGAATTAATCTTGGTTGGACCACATAATATGCATATAATTGTCTCTGGTTTCCTCCAACTCTCTCAATTCATTCATTCTTACCTCCATTGCATCATTCTCCGTAAGCTCCAGCTGATGTGCAAGCTCCAAAGCTAGAAGTTCCAATGAAACAGGTAGCCTTGATTCTATAACATAAACTAGAAGGTAAGGAGAGTGACCAATGGCCTTATTTGGAGTGATTCTATCTTCTCATAAGGTAGTCTTCAACTTGGTATGTCATCCTCTCTAATTATCTTCCATTATTCTCTTGATGATCCTAATCAGATTCTCATTGGTGGACTTTGCTAGTCCATTACCTTGAGGATAGTAATTTGATGAATATTTAAGATAAATACCATGATAAAGAGTCCATTTAAATACATTTGCTCTACTGAATTCTAAATCATTATCTGATATGATGGTTGAAGGGACTCCAAAATGAGTCATTAGGCTATCATATAACTCTAAAATTGAGTTCTCATTTGCTTCCTTGAGTGCAATTGCCTCCACCCACCTAGTAAAGTAATATATGGATATAAAAACCCAATTATGACCAAAAACTGATAGAGGATGAATCATTTCAATAAATTCTAAGTCCCATCTCATGAAGGGTTGCTCAACTTGAATAGGTTTCAAAGGCATGGCAACCAATCTCTATTTCCCAGTAAACATTACACACTTGGAACATCTTCTAACCCATGCATGTGAGTATTTAAAAAAATTATGGAAAATATAACCAGATATTATGATATTTTATTCTATATTCTTGGATCTAAATTATCCTCCTGAAGGCCCATAATGGTATTGATCTAATAATTTGTCTATTTGACTGGTTTCAACACATATTAAAAACATACCTCCAATGTACTTATTGAAGATTAATCCATAAATCAAGATGAAATGGATAAATTTAAGATTTAGGTATCTCCTATTTGTCACATATAATCCTATAGGACACTCTCCTATTTGGAGGAATCTTTCTATGTATTGTGTCTAGCTAGAAGGAGATATAATTACAACTACATGTTGAGTGTTTTGAACTATCAAAATCACTTCATTTTATTATTTAACATCTAATACAAGGTGCTCACAAAGTCCTCTACCTCTAAATATATTTTCAACCTTCACTTCAATGTCATGTTTTATGCATTTGGTCACCCAACTATCCCTTGTTTCACTTAAGTCTCTGTTAAGTATAAAACCCTTCACTCTAGGATGAGCTACCATCAGGAAAATATTATTGTTAGAGACCAAACATCTAAATTTTTTCAAGCATATTATAATAGGAAGGACATGTTTCTCAATAAATAAATAATTCTCCTCATAACCTTCCAATGATTTACTAAAAAAATAAATGGTTATTCCAATCCTTCACTATTTTGTTATATGAGCATGGCAAAAATTGTGTTACATGTGGAGAAGGCATACATGAAGAAATATTTGGTAAAATTAGGATTGAGAAAATTAGGAGCTTGGATAATGGCCTGTTTGATGACCTAAAAAATTCTCTTACCTTATTTTCTCCATGTTGACTCTTAATGTTTCTTAATCATATGAGTTAGTGGCCTTACCAATTCTACAAATCTAGGTATGAATCTCCTAATGAAATTGATCTTTCCAAGAAGCTTTACAATCCATTCTTGTGTTTATGAAAGGATTGAATCTATTTTTTTAGGATCAATAGAAAGTCCAACCTTTTATAATACAAGTCCAAGAATTCTTCCTTCATGATGCAAAGATACACTTTTTGAGATTCAAAGAAACCCCAAATTGTCTACACCTATCAAATACCAATCTCAAATGTGTCGAATGATCTTTAGGATCTTTAGAAAACATAGTAATATCATAAAGATAAATAAGTACCATTTCACTTATGAGTCCCTAAAAATCCACATGCATTTCCATTTTGAAAGTAGCTACATCATTGGAGAGTCGAAAAGGCATTTTATTATATGCATAGGTACCCCACTTAGTTGTGAAGGTAGTTTTATATTGATCTTGCTCCTTTACCAATATATTATTATACCCTAAGAATACATAAATTTTATAAAACATTTTAAAACCTAAAACTCTTTGCAAAATATAATCCATGGAAGGAAGAGGATAGTGATCTCTCAATGACACTCTGTTAAGATCTCTAAACTCTACACACAACCTAATCTCCCCATTCTATTTAATAATAGGTAAAATATTTTCAACCCATGTATAATGTTTTATGGAAAATATTATATTAGATTGAATAAAATTTGTAAGTTCTTTCCTCATAAGAATATCAACCTTGGGTTTGATTGGCCTTTACTTTTATAGTATGTTATGATAACCTAGGAAAAAAAACTTTCAAATCATGATATTCCCATGAAAAAAATCCATAAAATCCTTGAAAAATTCTATGAAATCTTCTCTCTCATTCTTATCATTCAGGTTTTCCTAACTTGAGTAGCTTACCTTCAATTGTATAATTTGATCATAATGTTCATTTTTGGTAGAGATAATTACCTTATCTTTTCTCAACTAATAATCCTAATTAAGTATGATTTATAAAGTTACCAAACCCTTAGGTAATATATATTATCTTAATTGGAAAATATGGTCCTCATATTGGCATTGTAATTTATCATGATTCTTTGGGAAAAATTCTACCTCATGTTGTAGGAAACAAACAATCTTTTGTCACTACCAAAATTTTTCCAACTTACCTCATTATTTGGAATTGAGGGCCTACATACAAACTTTATTTGGGACTGATAATTAGTATATTTGAGATCATCAATAATATCATATTGTACTCCAATGGTAGCTAACTTGTCTACATGCTGATTGGCTCCTCTAGGAATGGAGCTAATGTCAAATGCTTGGAAGTCCTCCATAAGGTATAAAAACCTATTTGTTAGGAATTTATAAGTGGATTATTGGCTGAAATAATACCTCTTAATTGATTCACTACCAATTCACTTTCACCTTTAACCTGAAAAATCTTAATACCCCTCTTTCTTGCCCACTATAGACCATGAATAACAGCCTCATATTCTGTAGTATTAGAGGTAAAATTAAATTTAAATATTATAGAAGAATAATACATTTAATTGAGATGAGAGATAATAATAACACCTTCCCCACTCCAATTCTTTGATCTAGATCCATAAAAGAATAAATTCCACACTCCTTCCCACTCCTGTGTTGTGCTAGCGAGACTAAGCATTATGTCACCTTCTTCATGCATGAAATAGACTCCAAAAATTTATTATTCAATGATTTTATAAGGATAATATCCATTATTATCAATTTACCACTCATCAAGGAGTAGATCTGGTGTACCTTCAACTAATTTTGAAGGTTATTGATCACTGAAGTGTTCATCTTCTTCTGAGACAGTGCAATTTACCTTTGACAAGTTAGACATATAAGGTTATAAGTGGAATATGGATATAGGTTCAAACCTTATAGTGACATTTATTACATACCTGGTTATAAATACTATATAGGACTAATTATAATAAAGATATCCCCTTATTTTAGTAGTGAAATCTCTAGACAAGCATAAGGCAAAGTAGGGGGAAGATCAACAACTATTACATCTTATGAAATAGTAAAATTAATACAAGTGATAAGTATGACCTTAATATCCCTAATAAAAACCATGTTATTAGTAGTATACCCATATAATTTTAAAACTCCTTTCTCATGAGGCTCATACTGATGTCCTAGTTTATCAGTTATAGATTTAGGCATGACAGAGGTACTAGCCCCACTATCAATCATGCAATTATGAACTAGAAAATCACCTATAATAATTGAAATATAGAAGGGAGTTGGATTAATCACATTTAGATATTGAGGCTCAAGAGGTTAATTATAATTTGTGAGAATAAAACTTACTCTTTTTGGTTATTTATTTGAAACATGAAGTTTTGATATCTCTTCTTGAATGAGGTCCTTTTGACCCAGAATAAGCATTGTGTCCCACATAGAAATAGAGATAGAGGCCTTGTTAATCTAATAAAAAATTCTAAGAGGATAAATGACTATCTTGGGTTACAATTTAGAAGCATAAGTACTACCTAAATGTTGTGTGAATTGTGGAATAAAATGACCTTTCAAATTCTACCCTTTACCATCTTGTACTTATTGCATTGATGATGAATTTTGAGGTGCATCTTGAGTGGTGGTATTTTGAGGTGGTTGAGAAGGAAGAGGAGATACCTTTTTAAGACCTAAACCATAACCAATTGTCCTTGCTTTGGACCTTGTATGATATGCAACTGAGTTGTCTACATTGGACATGTTTTGACCTTGATTTGCTGCTATTTAGTCAAAAGAATTTTCACCTCCTTGAAAATTAACAAAAGTATTTTTAGTAGGTGTTTTGATACTACCTTCTCTTTATTGATTTGGTACCTCATCTTGAGTGAAATAAATAATGTCTCCATGTGGTAGAGAAGCTTCCTTTTGTTTTGAAGGTGGATGATCATGATGGGAAGGAAGAGTTGAACCTTTTTGCATAAAAGATTGTTGACTACCCTCACCAATTGAAGCCATTGACATATTGTTTGATTGCTCCCATTGATTATTCCATTGGCCTTCTTGAGCATAATTCTTCTTAGTTAGAACCAAAGCTTTATAAATATTAGAATTATTAGGATTTTAAGCATTTTAAAGCTTTGATTATGTATTCTACCTTGTCCTTGTTGATTGGGCTAATACAGAAGACTATTATACTAATATGATTGATTAGGAGCTTGGTAAGGCTTGTAAGGTGGAGCTTATTGCCTTTCTAAAGACACTAACTTGTTATTTTGAGCCTTTAGTTCACTCTCTATCATACCTAATCTATCTACCTAATTACCATGTGTTTGATGAAGACTAACTAAATCTAGTTATAGTGCAACTGTAGGCATAAGAGGATAAATATTTGGAAACAAAGGCATAGGTGGTATAGGAGATAATTTACCTGCTTGTATTAGGGAATTTTCAACCCATATGGATAAATCATAAGCCTCTAAAAAAGTGTTTTCTCCCATGGATTGTATCATAACCATCACATATGAATTGAGAGATTTTAGATATTACAAGAATGCATATTTTGGAGTGGGTTTGATAACTATAGGGATCCTATTCTAGGTTTTATAAAACCTATAGTTTAAATCCATCATGAACTCATGAGGGAATCTTTTGATTGTAATTAGCTATTCCACCAAGGAAAGATGATCACTTTTGTCTTTAAAGTGTTTGCACAAGAGTTCTCTAAAATCATCCTAGGAGTTAATGGATGTAGGTGTCAACCCTCTGTACCATTGGAGTGCCTTGCCTTTGAAAGAAGTTTCCAACAACCTCTTTAACCAAATTTTCTTGAGTTACATTGTGCACTAAACAAAGATTGGCTATATATTATATATTACCAATATGATTAATTAGATTTTCTCCTATGAAATAAGGAAGCAATATGAATGTCATCAAACTTATTGATGTTTAGGGGGTTACCACCACTAAAAGGTAAAAAAGCTTATCTTCTAAGAATAACTATTTGGTGTATGGGATTTACAACAATGTTTGGTTAGATAATTTATTTTTGAAAAAAATTAACTCTTTGGGTAAAAATAAGAGAAATAGGAGGTGTAGGATTTAGATTGGACTAAGATGCCTTTTTTTTTAGTTGATTGAAAAGACAACTCAATGAATCCAGTCTCTTTCCCTTTTGAGGAAGACTTTACAACCACTCTTGGCATGAAATGTTTGTAAATATGACTTTAACATCTTTGAATCTTGATACTATACTAAAATTTATAGAAGTGTGCTCCAAATCCTATGAATAAGTATTCCCACTAGGCATGCCATAACTGTTAGCAACCCAAGTTACACCCTTTTAAAGTAGACTACTTAGATCTGTTTCAAACCTAGACTAACATTGGATTGGTCTAAAGTTGTGGGATAACTATGAATAGAAAAAACCTATAGATTATGAGGATAACTCCTCTAAATATATAAATTTTGGATCAGTTACTAAAACCCATTTGATTTGGGATGGAAATAGTTATAAGGATTACTAAAATTTAAAATCTATGATATTGATGGTGATGCACCTAAATGATGAATGATCTTCTATAAAACTTGAACTTGGACACACTTGTAAATCAAAATGGGAAAATTTGTCAATAATGGTTTATTAAAATATTCATAAACACGAGTTTTTTAGATGAAGGTTTGATATAAGGCTTGCAAATTGAAGGTAGAGGAATGAAGGTCTATAAAGACACTACATACTAATACTCTTCAACACAATTTCTATTTTTTAAACTTTAGGTGACTTATAGAGGATGAAAAAACAATAGTAGGTGGATGAGAGGACATATAAAAAGGATATAAATATCACACTCATCTATAAATCAATAATAAAAAAACACACAATAACCATGAATAAGTCTGCAACAAACTTTCTTTATTAACTCTAGGTGCAAGTTACAATTTCAACATAGTTTTTATATACCAGCTTGAGGGATCCCAAAATTAGCCATAAGGCCTTAAATATATTTAAAAAGTAAGAATAAAAACCAATGTGTCATAGAGGATAAGACAA
The DNA here is from genome assembly GCA_037957365.1 of Torreya grandis. Lineage (NCBI taxonomy): Eukaryota > Viridiplantae > Streptophyta > Pinopsida > Cupressales > Taxaceae > Torreya > Torreya grandis. The sequence continues at coordinate 1,197,511 of JARHVA010001053.1, forward strand.
GACATCAACTTTAATACAACTCTAGTATTAATTTAGTTATCAATAGTTACAAATAGTCTTCTTATGTTTGGTGTCTTGCATGAGTATTTGGCATTGGAATGTGGTAGTCAAAGAAGTGTTTGAATAATTTAAAACATTATTGGAACATTATATGTCTTATATTTATTATATAACTCCTATTTTATGCCACTCAAGGATGAGTTAACTCCTAATTTGACACTTAAGATGAGTCATACATGTGATTGGTAGTTGAAAACCAATTATGCATGGAATTAATCCTTGAGGACCTGATATGCATGTGATTTACATTAAGGGCTAGTTATTTGGCATGGATTTACTCTTATAAACTTTATTATAACTTAATTCAACCTTAGTAATAGCTTCTACACCATTTTTATCTTCATTAATTTGACCAAGTAGGTCTACTAGGCCAATTAGGCCTAATAGCCTAACAATTTGTATTTTATAGCCATTATAATCTGAATAAAAATTTGAAAACCTAAAAATAAATTATTTTGATACCTTTAAAAATATCCCATATCATGAAGTAGGTCTTCTTTTATGAGAAACTCCTACAACTTGGTCAAACTAGGTGAGTAGGTCACCTTGTCCTTCAATCCTATAGACTGGCTATTTTGAATGAGCTCCCAAGGGAAATTTCAAGAATTTTTATGATTATATGATGATTTTAGGAGGTAAAAAATGTTTTAGGTGTCACTCTAAAATTATTGTAATTTCATTAAACTACATTGTACCTCTCCTTGTGCACTTTTTATTCTTAAAATCCTATTTTCTACCATGTTCATACACCATCCATATAAAAAATTACCATGGAAATGAATCTCTTAGAGTGTAATTGATAAAATAGGTGGTATTTAGGTGGTTTCAATCATTTTAGATTCATTTTTCTTCAATTATTCAGAAACAGGTCTGTAGTAGGGTTTTACAAGGTTTTTAGAGTGCTCAAGGTTCTTAATGATGATTAATAAATCCTAGGCCTTAAATGCATTAAAAAAATGCCAAAAAACACTAGTTTATTATTCCATATAACTCTCCCAAAGTACTCATCTTCCCATACAAAATATCCATACCATGGTGAGCATGTGAAGTCACACTTAGAGTGGAAAACTAGCTTTTTGAGCATGTTTGGTATTCTAAGTCCAAGATGATCAATCATAATGAATATCCTATGGCTCAAATTTGGAATAAATCTCTATTAAGACCTGATGGTGATATTAATGAATATTTGGAGTGCCCTCATGTCCTTAATTTTTCTATGTCCATCCCTTCTTGATGGCCTTATCTAGTGATGTCAGTAGACAAGCATAGGTGTATGCATAATTCTTCAGTATCTTGACCTTATTGTGAGTTTTAAGGTTCAAATATATTTTATAAAACATTAATAACCTTTATAAGGTTATTTTAAGTCATGATATTGGCTTTATCAAGCCATTATTCTTATACTTGTATGTAAACATCTCCTTATTTTGACCTGTAGACCTATCTACATGTGGAAATGAACAAAAAAACCCATAAAAATTATGTTATAAATGTTTTTCAAGAATATTAGGACCCCATATTGATTAAAAAACTCATTTAATGTGAAATTACCCTTCCTTTTCTTTTTTATTAGCTCAAATTAGCCTTATTTGGCCTAGTTCGTATAGTAAGGGTGTTGTACCTATCAACCAACATGCCATGGAGGTGCTCAGGGGAGTTTATAAGACCATAAAAATAATTTAATATCTCAAACCCATCATTTTAATTCAAATTTAGACTTCTTTCTTCCATTGGGTAGCTATCAGGGTTTTACAAAGGCTTTAGGGGTCCATAACTTCTTAGTAATAGTTCATAATGTACAGACCCCTAATGGAAAAACTCTTAGCCATAAATATGTAGTATATTGACCCAATTAAAAACCATGATAAGCATAATCTCCCATGTAAAATGTCTGTATAGATGTCTACATGGTGAAGTTGTGCCTCAAGTGCTTGTCATGGACTATGTGTGAAAGAAAAAAGGTTTAAGAGTCAAACCAAACAATTTTTCTTCATTACATTCAATTTAATATCTCTATAAGGATTTTAAATTATTATATACCTTATTATAATGATCACAATGTGAAAATAAATCCTAGATGTGTTCAAAATGATGGTTGTGTCTCTCAAAGGTTTTGAGCCTACTTGCCTATTTTAGCCCTCAAGGGCATGTTTTTCATGAAAATATGAAAGTTATCATTCTTATCATGTTTATTAAGGTTTATAATCACCTTAATATTCTTCATATACCTTCCCATGAGGTTTTAACCATCAAATATACCTGTAGCCTTCCAAGAAGGTCTTCCTAGCCCCATGTTGAAAAGTCAACAGATAGGTGGTTCCCTATAAAAACATAGTGGATGATTTCACTCTTATTTTTACTTGAAAAATATTGTGTAAAATTATAACCACTTATGATTACCATTTATACCAATTTTTATACTTGGGTCTTGCCTATACAGGCCTCTAGATGCATCTTTCTTAAAACTAGCTTAGGTTGCATGTGTTTTAATTTCTCATAAGACCTATGACTGAGTATTCCTTCTTGATTCACCTTTTATTGGATCCTAAGAGTGTAAAAAGTTATTTTTTAATTTTATGAGAACCTTCTTTAAATAATCCTTATCCTTCATTTGTTACCTTTCAACCCTAAGCTACCTATGCCACACCATATCTCTTCAAGAAACCTCAATGTGACTATGTATTAACACTATTGTAAGTGATATTTGGGGAATTTTAAATGTTTGATATCTATTCCACTATTAATTATAACTTTTTATACCTCATAAGTCACTTTTAACCTTCTTATTATCTCTTTCTTGATCATATTACTCTTCAAATAGTGTTTTTAGGCCTTACATAGTCCTAATCCATACACAGTCTTGTGTACTATATCTTCATGAGTTGGAAGTACTTTTAGTGGTCTTTAAAAATGTTTTGAGATGTAAATTAGTCATTTTATTTCATAATAAACATCACAATTTTACCCTCTTGAGTGGATGTAACTTTTACTACATCTTTAGGGTATATGAATGTATCAATGCAATTAACCACCTAGTATGGCTATAGGTGGTCATTCCAAGGTTGAATTTTACTTCTTACTACTTTTAAAACCTTCTTCATTGTATTTATGATTTCATATCTCCATTATTTATTATTATACTTGCATTTTATCAAGGAAATCTATCACAAACCACTTTGCTCTAATTCTCTTCATGCTTGGAGGTAAGCCTATGTTTTCATGGTTGTAGATGACTATTCATGAGTTAAATTACTGAGTTACCTTGAAATTTAAACCTCATGGCTTGATATAAATATTTAAATTCCATGTGACTCTCAAAACTAGGAAAAAAACCTCATTTAACTTAAAGGTATGGTAACACCTTCTTGATAGTCTTGATGTGATTTAAGATTACACACTTTAAGAACCTTCAAAAATGCTACTGTATGTGATCATTCATATAAACACATGAATTAAAATAAGTTTGATCTATAAAAATGGATATTTATAATCCAAGTATAATATCCAACACTTAATCATATTGTGTTATTCATAGACATCATTCTACCTTCTTAAAAGTAGACCCTTCTCTATCATATACTTGACTGTTTAGAGAGATTTGGATCTTATACAGACTATGTACAAGTTTTAGGATGCTTAGAGATATTGAACAAGTTACAAGATGTAAATGAATCCTCATACATTTATGAAATGATTTACATTAGTTCTAAAACCTCACTTGAAGGTCAGACTTTTTGAAAGTCTCATTCATTCATTGCTCTGCCCACTCCTTGGGCTTAGGAATATGTCCATGAAGAGATAAATGCAAGTCTCTTTAGACTGGTTCTAGATAAATTTGATGATATTTTTGATAAGGTTTTGGAATTATTATCAGTGCTAAATAAGAGTTTAATGATCCATCTAATCCAATATTTATATTAAGGTTTCAATATTCTCTCTATAATTTATTCGATTCATCTCCTTTAGCATGGATATAGGTGATGTTATAGGGCTCATTTGTATAGAATTTATCAAAATTATACCTTGAGAATGTCACAAAATAATATTAATAGGCCTCTACTTCACTCTAAGTAACTTGATGAGATGGTTCAACCTCCTTCATTTGATAAACATGCTTCCTAGCCTATTCAAAATAGTTCTCTCATGAGGCACATCCTTGAGTGGTTTTAGGTGGATGTTGTTCACTATTTCAGTAGGATTTAATGGTTTTATTACCATACCCTCATGACTATGATGTTTTTTGGTTCCCTTGAATCTCTCTTGATAATTAATCTATGAGATGTAGATGAGTGGAAGGTGATAAGATGGGAATGGATCATGGAGATGGTAGTGAAAAGTATGAAACAATGATAAAAGGAAGTGAAAAGAATATGTGATGGGGATGAAAAAATATGGAGTGTAAAGAAAATTAAATCCCATCTCTAGGTGTAGACACCTAAATTTGGCTACTAATGACCATTAATTAGGCTTTTGACCAATTTATACCAAAATGCACAATTTGGACTAAAGACACTAAAACACATTAAATGAGTTGAAATTGATATATTCAAGTGCTAATTTTGGCTAGAGTTTCATTAAATAGGGCAATGTAATTTATGGGACAACTAACTTTGATTAGATCATTTTGAGTCAAAATGCTAATTTTGTACTTGGGTGCTCTAGATTGTCCTTTTCTATCAATTTTTTGTACAAGACATGCCTTTGTTATTTTGCATTGGCAAAATCCTAAATGGGATAATAGTTCCAATGCATCTAACATTGACTTCTAATTCCAATCAATCAAATTTCAAACCAATAATAGGACATTTTGACCAATTTGATTAATTTGAGCATAAATTGCCAAGGTTTGCATCAAAGTTGACTAATCATGTTTAAGGTTAATTAAACCAAATCAAGAGCTTAAATTAATTTTCCATGAAACTTTTTGAATATTTATTTTTAAAAATTGATTATCATTAAATACATCATCAAATGACATCATCCTATGGGGTGACATCCACAAGCCATAAGTGCCACAAATATCTAAATTAATGCCCCCCATACCTCATCAAGACCCTCCATGCCTCTTTATTTCCTCTCTATCCCAAATATTTATGAAGGAATTTATTGATTTTTTTCCTCAAAAATTGAATATATTCTTAGTCACACATCTTCATCTTGAGATGGACAGTTCAGGTTCATTCTAACCATTCTAAAAAATCTATAAATAGGAGGCCTTACCTATTGAATTTTAAATATCTTTTATGCCAAAATTATAATTCCTAAATGCATTCAAAAATACATTTAAATTAGTTTTATAATATCAAATTATTGAGCCAAGCCAAGCCAAGTCAAATCCAAACATGGTGCAAAGGAGAGATGGAGGTAGCCACACTTCATTGATGCAGAATTAATGAGCAAAAACTGAGAAAACCACTTCAAAAAAATATTTTTAGAATCTAAAGAAGGTGAAAGAATGTTTATTTTGAATTTTAGTTGTGTTTTCCATTCTAGTCTTGTTAAATAAGCTCCCCCATTGAGATAGAATTAAGGTGTTAGCTATTAGTGTGTTATTTTGATTTTGATGTTATATACTAACACAATACTAATCTCCCCTTATTGCAATCCTATGTTCACAAATGGCATGCCCAATGGGACATAGCCTCAAAAATTTGATAAAATTATACCTAAAAGCAACACAATAACCATTTTCATGCAAGATCATAGAGTGTGGAGGCAAACAAGATAAAAATTTAAGCAAAAATCCATTTTTTCTAAGCCATGATTTTGTTCTTGGGATTGTCAACCCAACTCACCTATCAACCTAATTAACATATAAACCCAAATCGCTTGTCGGCCCAACTCACACGCTAACCCAAGTCACTTGTCAACTCAATTCACCTACTAACCTAACTTGCCTATCAACCCAACTCGACTACCAACCCAAATCCCCTATCAACCCAACTCGACTATTAACCCAACTCGACTGTCAACTTGAGAGCTCATTTCTCAAAATTCCTTATCTCATACTCTAAAGTGCTTCAAAGTAGGTAGTCCTAATCTTATTTTTGTAGGTTAAAAGAATGGTTTGGAAGTTATTTTGGGTGTTTTAATTAATCATACACTTCAATTTGGAGTTTTAAAAATAACTTGGTATAAATCATGCACACTTCAAATTTGGTGCCTAAAATGAATCTTTAACATGCTAAGTATTGAACAATTAAAACTTTGGGTTTTAAATGAATATAGGTGCTTATTATTTCATTTAGTATTTTTTGTTATAATATTTACATGTTTTTATAACTTAAGACCAAGGGGTCAAAATAACATCACCAAACTTTTGTTTTAGTGCTTCAAATTGGACTCATTTGTCAAGTTTTTATTTAATAGATGATTAATTAATTGATTGGAAAAAATAAGGTTCCTGTGTGTATGCTCTTCCATCCATCCCCTTTAGGGAAATTTTGAAATCAAAAACACCATCCTTATTAAAAACATACCTAGTCCAAGGCATAAAAATAATTCCATCTAGAGTAATCCCCAAAAACTCATAATAGTTTGGGTGACTTAAAATGACCCTAAAGTCTTTCTATTAAGTCATTTATTTATATGAAAACTTGGCTTGTGAGGAGCACTTCATTACCTCCCACAAGTTCTATAGGGAATATTTGACCTAGGGTTTCATCTCATGGCATTGACTTCAACCACTCCCACTAGATCAAAGGTTTGAGTAGTTAAACCACCTTTTAGTGTTGGAGTTGCATATGGGATGTATCAACACTTTGGACATCCACTGCACTGAGCAAGCAATGGATGTAGTGGTTACAAAAAGGACAAGACCTTTTTGCAACAAGCCAAGTGTCATAGACACCCAATTTAAGTTCATTTATTTTGCAACATGACATGAAATTTATTGGGTAATTGATCCATATAGACATTCAAAAACTAATTAGTTTTAATCAGCCCCACTTTGCCATACCCTAGTTAGGATTTATGGTGATTATACTTAATGTATTTTTTTTTACTTTTCTTTATTAATTGGTATGTTTTGAGACTAATTTTTTTCTCTATTTATAAACCATGTCAAAATCAATTTGTTTATACATCACTCTTGTAGTTAAAGAGGCATTATGCTGGCCATTTTACACCACACTTGTGCGTTAAAATTTTGTTAAACTTATTTGTGTGTGTGTCATTTGAGTTAAAGAGGGTAGTTTTATGCTACCAAAATCATGTCAAACTATTTTGCATTTGAGTCTTTAAAAAATAACATTTATCACATCATTCAAGCATGCTTACACTGTTAGGCTACTCAATTTGTTTCAAAATTGGTTTACCATTGTGCCAAAAATCATTTGTTTCAAACCATGTCATATCAACCATTTGGACCTTGTTTATGCACCATCATGCTTCCCAATCTTGTCTATCTTGTTTGGTCAAATCCTAGTTTTCAATGTTGAATTTTCAATTAACCTTATCAAAGTTTGGATTTAAATATTGATTGATTTTTATTTAGGACTTAATTTGTGGGGTTGATACATAGATCTTTCTCTTTTGGATTGCATAACTTTAGTTAATTAATTACCCAAATTTGAAGACTATTGATTATTTATTTGTTTAATGCCTATCCTCATCATTGTTTGTGCCTTTGTTTGGTAGAACATAGCCTTTTTCCAAGTGTCTTTTATCTTATGTCTTATACCAACTGATCATGTTTATGTTTGATTCTATGTGCCAGGTCTATGTCAAAGTTATTTCTAAACTTGTTAGATTAAATAAATTTCACATAAATCCTTTGTTTCAAGTCTAGATTTTGATTTCACTTGGCCAAAAGTCCTAGCATAGTCTATTTGAGCCTAGCTTTTGACTTTGTGTTTGGATAAAAGACCTAGCGACTCTTTTCCCTTTCCTTATTTATACCTTGTTTGGAACACTTTGACCTAGACCTTTAACATGCCAGTTTTTATTCATACGCTTGACCTTTTATGTGTATGACATTTAATTTTAGACTTTTTTATGCCAAATCTTAGCAAAAACCATTTTAGAGATATAGATCCATGATCAAATCATTATTTGGAGATACAACTCCATCATTGACCAAGTTAGACCAAGTTTGAACCATTTATATTTTGGACATAGTTTTTTAGAGTTTAAAAAACTCTGAGCCTTTTATTTCAGAGGTTTCATCATTTATGTGGATATGTCTAGATACACTTATGGTGGAGTCATGTATAATCCAAATTATGATAGAATGGCTACATAAAATCTAACTAGAAACCCCTACAAAGATAGATTTTTTAAGGAGTCTTATTATTCTCCCTACAATACTCTATATGGGGAACAAAGTCAAGGACCAGCTTATAATCTAACACAAAACCCCAATTGGGATGATATGGTTTATGAGGAGGATTTAGATGCTTTAACTTATATGACTAATCAGGCTCCACCACATCATATCATTTCTATTCCAAGACCACATCATGCCATTTTCATATTAGGACCTTCTCCTTTGGCTTGTGTGAGCAACCATGATCCAAAACACCCCAAACTTGTCCTTCCAAGACCTCATCCTTTGGCTTGTTGAGTAACCATGCTCCATAATGCCCCAAACTTGTCCTTCTAAGACCTCATCCTTTGGCTTGTGTGAGAAACCATGCTCCACACCAACCCTTCATCATTACAAGACCTAGTCCTTTGTCTTACATGAATAACCAAGATCCACACCACCTTGTGGTTACCATTTTAGGACTTCATCCTTTGGCTCATGGGAGAAATTAAGCTCCATGATGACATACCATTATCAAACCATAGGAATTTCCTCATCTAGTATGAATCCCATTATAACCTCAATTGATCCAATCATTTGAAGACCATGATGTGTTCAAAACTAGTATTTTTCAACTCGTTAAAAACCAAGGCCAAAAGAACCAACCAATCCAAGATGTTTTTATTGAACCAATGATTTGTGATAAGTCAACCAATGATGTATAACCTTTAAATCCCATACCTATTGTTGAGAAGTCTCTCTCTGATGAGCTAATCTTTGCTAAGTCACTTATTAATGATTAAAACCACCTTTGGGTAAATCATTACCTCAACCATATGATTATTTTTTAAGGGCCTCCATTTGACAAGCTAGTTTTTGAGGAGTTATCTCTTGACCTTTTTCCCATCCTAGAGGAGTCCCACTCTGACAAACTAGTTTTTGTTGAGCCCATTATGCCTTCACATGCTATTACTTGTCCAATACCAAACAATCAACAAGACATCATTGTAATAGAGTACCCATCAGATGAAGAATCAAAATTAGAGTCAGGTTCTATTCTTGAATTAACATCAAATTTAGTATCAAAATCAAAATCAACATTAGTCTCAACATCAAATTTAGAGTCCATTTAGTCAGATTTAGATTCAAAAATAGAATAAATTCATGACTATTACAATATTGGTTATGCATGCTTCACAGATCAATTTTAATACATTTATGATCTTTCTATAGTTTTTGAGGATGATTAATTCAACTTTGACATGAGTTATCTTAGTATCTTCTACGAGGATTGTGCAACCTCTCCCCATCCCATTACTATTTCATAGGCCATTACCATCAACCAAAATAACCATATTATTAACATTCCATCTCCCACAAGTGTCAGTTAGGACTAACAAAATCACACTTTATTGAAATGCATCCATGGTGACATAGCAGTTGAAAAAAAGCAAGAAGATCAAAGCCACATTCATATAGTAGAAGAACACTTTCCTAGTGAAACCTTTTTAGAGGTACTAATGGACAAGCAAAGTTCAAACTCAACATCTTCTAGTGAATTTTTTTTAGAAGTGCTAGAAGACAATAAAAGTTAAAATTCAATGTTCCTTAGTGAAACATTCTCAAAGGCATTATGGAACAATCAAGACAACTTCATTGGTGAAAACCTCATCGAGGCACTGACAGCTGAGCACAAAAGTCTTTCACTACTTGATGAATATAATATCAAAGATCAAATCAAAATACCTTCCAATCTATAACATAATTAGATTGTAGCTACTTTCAAGATAAAGCAACAAAAAAATCTAGTGATCCTATAGAGATAATATTTGGAGGTCTTTGGCCCTACCACATCCAAATTTATGTTGAATCTGACATCAAAAACATTACATTTGACTGAACATCTTGATCTTCATTTATTTCCCAAGCATTACCCATTCTATTATAATTTACCATTCCATTTCAAAATCAAACCTACCATCCATTATTTGTCCTTTTTTACCATCCTTAGCCATACTTTTCTTTGTAGAGGCTACAAAGATACATTATCTTGATGTTTGAATGAATCATAATCGATGACTAATGAAGATCACAAAAACATTCTTTCCATCCAAATATATACGTAGTTCTTGACAAAGCAACTATTTAGATGAGGTGTGGGATATCATTTAACATGATCATGTATTCTATTTGTATCATTTGTTGATTAGGATGTGCATCTCTACATCAACCTGGCCAAAAGCATATACCATACCATTTGAAATTGCCATGCCATTGCCATTATTGCATTTTATTTTTGCCATTATTGCATATCCTAACCAATCACCTTCTCACTTGGGGGCAACCCTCTTAAAATTTTATCCAATTTATCAAAAACCATCATTATCCTAGAGCAATACCATTCCATTTTACCATTCTTATCTAAACTAAAACTTGTTTTTAGTCATCCTATCCAATCCTATTTTGATCTTCATTACTTTAGTTCTTCCCACACCTTTTTGTGAAGGGATTTTGGTCCAATTTCAATAATCAATTGAATTCTATGTTTACAATGATAGTCTATGAAAGTATTATGATAGTTGATCTAGCAAGATATATTTCATTTTCCATCTTATATCAAAGTTGTTTTATGTGATCTTGATTATAACTACCTATTGGAAAATTAGTGTTTCACTAGTATTGCTACTAATTATAACTACCTGTGGGCAAATTAGCATCATTGATATAATCCATTATATCCTAGTTATAACCACCTATGGGAAAACTAGGGGAAACATTTGGCTATCATGCATTGCCACATCACCTTGCCAATTTTATTTTCATTTGATTAGCTATTTGCTAGATTTGAGAATTTTTTGGGACCTAGTTGGTTTTTCCGTACCTTTTGTGTAGATGGAATTAATTTGACTTGGGGTCATTTCAAGACTATGTGGGTCATTCTCAATTCATGTTAACGTCACCTTAGTCCCCCTTAAGCTATGCTCTCACCATTTTATGAGCAACCAGTACCACACTCTCACAATTTTGCATGCAACCTAAGACAAATGATCTCACCATTTTGTGATTATGTATCTTTTCATTATATAACAAGTTAATATACCTAAAAATTCCAAATACATTTGTCCTATCTAAACCTAGTCAGTTATCCTTGATCTACCTTAATGGGGCATGGCCATTACTAAGATGCTTTCTTTTGTTTTTGTATTCAAGATTTCTATTTGTTTATTCATTTCAAGTTATTTGTTTTATTTTTGTGTGCTTTTTATGTGTTTATTTGTTTGTTTGTTCACTTGCCTATTTATTTTCTTTCAACACTGTTGCCTTGACTCAATATATATGTGTTCATTAGGTGATTCCTTATTCATATTAATATTGAGTCCATCCATATTTATATGTCAAAATTATCATCATGGTTTTTATCATTGGTGCATTATTTTTGATTATTTATTAGATCGAGAGTCAATCCTTATGTATATTTTAGCCAAGTCTTCATGGTGTTCAATCATGATTCCTACCATCACATTCTACAATAAAAAATAGATTCAAGGTCTATAATCAATGAAGCTACATAATTTTATCCTTATGACCTTGGAAAAATTCTCCCATCCCACCCTTGATCAAATCAACCCATTGACCATTCTATTTATATCATTGTTAATAAGGATGAGCATCTCCTCATTAGTAGGTACAACTAAATCTTTTTTATTGATCAATCTTAGTTTTCTATTGATCTCTTTCATCACTTTTCACCCACTCATATTTAATATGTATTATAGGTTATATCCTTGAGTTATGATTGCTAATTAACCTTAAATGGGACACAATAATCTTTATAAAACAATCCAGGTCCCCTAAATGATTATAAATGCCTATGGGTAAATCATTATTTTGAATTTTATTCCTGATTATAACCACCTTTGGGAAAATCAATATCTTTTTTAAATCAATGTATGCAAGAATTTTATCATTTGGATTAATCTCAATAATGGGTTGATTCCACCTTTCTTCTTACTTCTTTTTCGAGGGACTATCCATCAATAAATGTGATGGCCACTCCCTCAAGGGGGCATCATCATAGGTTTCCCAAACACTCTTTGGAGATTTTTCTTCAACCATCATCTTCTTTTTGGCATACACGAAATATATCATTATTTGAGAATATATTTCTTTGCCTATGGTTTGTAACATCTTCCCAAATAGGGGCAAACTATAGACACCTAAATCTGGCCACCAATGACCATCAATCAAGGTTTTGACCAATTTCCACCAAAATGCACAATTTGGCCTAAAAAAAGTAAAACACATTAAATGAGTTGAAATTGATATATTCAAGTGTTGATTTTAGCCAGAGTCATTAAATGGGGCAATATAATTTATGAGACAACTAACTTCAATCATATCATTTTGAATCAAAATATCAATTTTGCACCTGGGTACTCTAGATTGCTCTTTTCTATCAAATTTTTTGTACAAAACATGTGCCTTTGTTATTTTGCATTGGTAACATCCTAAATGGGATAGTGGCTCTAATGAATCTAACATCGACTTCCAATTCTAATCCAGTCAAAATTTAAGACAATAATATGACATCTTGACCAATTTGATTAATTTGTGCATAAATTACTAAGGTTTGCATCAAAGTTGACTAATCATATTGAAGGTTAATTAAACCAAATCAAAAACTTAATTTAATTTTCTATGAAACTTGTTGAATATTTATTTTTATAAATTGATTGTCATTAACTACATCATCAAATGACATCATCCTATGGAGTGGCATCCATAAGCCATAAATGCCACAAATATCTAAAGTAATACCCCCCATGCCTCTTTATTACATTTCTATCCCAAATATTTATGAAGGAACTTATTGAATTTTTGCATCAAAAAATGAATGGATTCTTAGCCACACATCTTCATATTGAGATGGATGGTTTAGGTTCATCATGACCATTTTGCAAAATTTATAAATAAAAGGTCTTAAAATTTAAAATTGGACTCATTTATCAAGTTTGTATTCAATAGATGATTAATTAATTGATTGTAAAAATAAGGTTCGTGTGTGTATGCTCTTCCATCCATCCCATTTAGGGAACTTTTGGAATAAAAAACACCATCCTTATTATAAACATGCCTAGTCCAAGGCATAGAAATAATGTCATCTAAAACACTTCCTAAAAACTTGCAATAGTTTGGGTGACCATGAAATGACCCTAAAGTATTTCTATTAAGTCATTTATTTTTATGAAAACTTAGCTTGTGAAGGGAATTTCATTACCTCGCACAAGTTATATAGGGAAGCTTTGACCCAGGGTTTCACTCTTGGCACTGACTTTAACCACTCTAATTAGGATCAAAAGTTTGAGCAGTTAAACCACCTTCTAGTGTTGGAGTTTCACATGGGATGTATCTATACTTTAGACATCACACTACACTTAGCAAGTGATGGATGTAGTGGTTGAAAAAAGGACAAGACCATTTTGAAACAAGCCAAGTGTCATGAACACCCAATTTTAGTGAATTTATTTTGTAACATGATGTGAAAGTTATTGGGCAATTGATCCATCTAGACATTCAAAAACTAATTAGTTTTAGTCAACCCCACTTTGCCATAATCTTGTTAATATTTAAGGTGATTATACTTAATGTATTTTTGTCACTTTTTCTTTATTTCTTGGTATGTTTTGAAACTAAAACTTGTTTCTTTGTTTATAAACCATGTCAAAACCAATTTGTTTATATGTTACTCCTTTATTTAAAGAGGCATTATGCTGACCATTTTACACCACACTTATGCCTTAAATTTTTTTCTAAACTTGTTTGTGTGTGTGTTATTTGAGTTGTGAAGGGTAGTGTTATGCTACCAAAATCATGTCAAATCATTTTGACTTTGAGTCTTTGGAAAATAAAATTAATCACATCATTCAAGCATGCTTACACCATTAGACTGCTCAATTTGTTTCAAAACTTGTTTACCATTACACCAAAAATTATTTGTTTCAAACCATGTCACATTAGCCATTTGGACCTTATTTATGCACCATCATGCTATCCAATCTTGTCTAGCTTGTTTGGTCAAATATTTTTTTTTAATGTCAAGTTTTTAATTAACCTTGTCAAAATTTTGATTCAAACATTGATTGATTTCTATTTAGGCCTCAATTTGTGGGGCTGATACATAGATATTTCTCATTTGGGTTGCATAACTTTGATTAATTGATTACCCAAATTTAAAGACTATTGATTTTTTGTTTTTTCAATGCCTATCCTCATCATTGTGTGTGCCTTTATTTGGGAGAACATAGCCTTTCTCCAAGATCCTTTTGCCTTATACATTATACCAACTGATCATGTTTATGTTTTATTTTGTGTGTTAGGTCTATGTCAAAGTTGTTTCCAAACTTATTAGATTAAATTAAATTCAAATCAATCCTTTGTTTCAAGTTTAGCTTTTTATGCCATTTGGCCAAAAGTCCTAGAATAGGCTGTTTGAGCCTAGATTTTGACTCTATGTTTGGACAAAATACCTAGCATCTCTTTTCCCTTTCCTAGTTTAGACATTGTTTGGAATAATTTGACCTAGACCTTTAACATTCCAATTTTTATTCAGATGCTTGACTTTTTATGCATATGACATTTTATGTTACACTATTTTATGATAAATCTTAACACAAACCATTTTAGAGATACAACTCCATGATCAAATCATTGTTTGAAGATACAAATAACCTTCAACAAAGTTACACTAGGTTTGAATCATTTGTATTTTGGACATAGTTTTTTAGAGTTAACAAAACTCTGAGCCTTTTATTTCATAGCTTTCATGATTTATGTGGATATCTCTAGCTACACTTATGGTGGAGTCATGTACAATCCAAATTATGATAGAATAGCTAAACAAAATATGACTAAAAACCCCTATAAAGATAAATTTTCTTAAGAGTTTTTTTATTCTCCCTACAATACTCCATATGGAGAAAAAAGTCAGGGACCAACTTACAATCCAAATAAATACCTTAATTGGGATGATATGTTTAATGAAGAAGACTTAGATGTTTTGGCTTATGTGAGTAATCAAGATCCACCATGTCTTACCATTTCTATTCTAGGACCACATCACACCATTTTTGTACCAAGACCTTGTCCTTTAGCTTATGCCAGAAACCAAGATCCACAACACCCCAAAATTGTCCTTTCAAGACCTCATCCTTTGGTTTGTGTGAGTAATCATGTTACAAAATGCCCCAAACTTGTCCTTCTAGGACCTCATCTTTTGTCTTGTGCATCCAAAACTATTGCAATATTGGTTACGCATGCCTTGTAGATCAGTTTTAATACATTTGTGATCCTTCTATAGTTTTTGAGGATGAGTAATTCAACTTTGACATGAGTTATCATAGTATATTTTAAGAGGATTGTGTAGCCTTTCCCCATTCCATTACCATTCCATAAGCCATTACCATCAACCAAAATATCCATATTATTGACATTCCATCTTTAACAAGTGTCAATTGGGACTAACAGAATCACACTTTGTTAAACTACATCCATGGCAACATAGTAGTTGAAAAAAAGTAAGAAGGCCAAGACCACATTCATATGGTAAAGAAAAATCTCCTAGTGAAACCTTTTTAGAGACACTAGGGGACAATCAAAGTTGAAACTCAACATCTTTTAGTGAAACTTTTTTAGAAACACTATAAGACAATCAAAGTCAAAATTCAATGTTCCTTAGTGAAACATTTTCAAAGGCATTATGGAACAATCAAGACAAATTCATTGGTGAAAACCTCATCGAGGCATTGATAGCTAAGTACAAAAGTCCTTCACTAGCTTCCAATCTATAGCCTAATCAGATGGTAGTTAATCTCAAGATCAAACAAAAGAAAAATATAGTGATCCTATCAAGAGTCAGCACCACCACATCTAAAGTTATGTCAAATCCAACATCAGCAACATTATGTGTGACTAAACATCCTGATCTTCATTTATTTCCCAACCATTACCCATTCTATTGTCATTTACCATTCCATTTCACAATCAAACCTACCATCCATTATTTGTTCTTATTCACCATCCTTGGCCATAATTTTATTTATAGAGGAAATAAAGATACATTGTCTTTATGCTTGAATGAATCATAATCAATTACTGATGAAGATCACAACAACATTCTTGACATCCAAATCTGTAGGTAGTTATTGACAAAGCAACTATTTAGATGAGGTGTGGGCTAGCAATTAACATGATCATATACTCTGTTTGTATCATTTATTTATTAAGATGTACATCTACACATCAATAGGAATAATAGAATCAAAAACCAACAATCACCTAGGCCAAAAACATATACCATACCATTTCAAATTTCTATGCCATTGCCTTTATTACATTTCCTTTTTGCCATTATCACATATCCTAGCTAATCACCTTCTCACTTGGGGGTAACCCTCTTACAATTTTATCAAATTTATCAAAAACATCATTATTAGAGTAATACCATTATATTTTACCATTATTATCTAGACCAAAACTTATTTTAAGTCATCCTATCCAATCCTATTTTGATCTTCATTACTTTAGTTCTTCCCACACCTTTTTATGAAGTGATTCTGATCTAATTTCAATAATCAATCAAATTCTATGTTTACAATGATAGTCTATAAAATTAGTATGATAGTTTATCTCCCAAGATATCTTTAATTTTCCATCTTATATCAAATTTGGTTTATGTGGGCCTAATTATAACTACCTATGGGCAAATCAATGTTTCACTAGTCTTGCTACTAATTATAACTACCTATGAGAAAATTAATATCATTTATATAATCTATTATATCCTAGTTATAACCACCTATAGGTAAACTAAGGGTAACATTTATTTATCATGCATTACCACATCACCTTTCCATTTTTATTTTCATTTGAATGGCCATTTGTTAGATTTGAGAACTTATTGCGACCTAGTTGGTTTTTCGACACCTTTTGTGTGGATGGAATTAATTTAACTTAGGGTGATTTTGGGACTATGTGGGTCATGATTAATTCATGTTGAGGTCACCTTGGTCCCCCTTAATCCATTCTCTCACCATTTTATGAGCAACCAACACCATGTTCTCACCATTTTGTGAGTAACCTAAGCCAAACACTCTCACCATTTTACAAGTAGGTATCTTGTCATTATCTAATGAGTTAAGATACCTAAAAATTCTAAAAACATTCATAATATTTTAAAATCTAAAAACATTTATCCTATCTAAACCTAGTGAGTTATCCTCGATCCACCTTACTGGGGCATGGTCATTGTTAGGATGTTTTATTTTGCTTTTGTTTTCAAGCTTTCTATGCATTTGTTTATTTCAAGTTGTTTGTTTTATTTTTGTGTGTTTCTTTGTTTGTTTATTTTATTTCAACATTGTTTCCTTGACTCAATCTATGTGTGTTCATTGGGTGATTCCTTATAAAAATTATTCTTGAGTTCATCCATATTCATACATAAATATTATCATCATGTTTTTTATTATTGGTACATTTTTTTTGAGTGTTTATTGGATCGAGAGTCAGTTCTTATGCATATTTTGGCCAAGTCTCCATGGTGTTTTATCTTAATGCCTAGCATCACATGCTGTTACAAAAATTAGCTTTAAAAAGGTTTAAAATCAATGGAGACACATAAATTTATGCTTGGGACCTTGGAAAAATTCTCTCATCCCAACCTTGATCAAATCATCCCATTGACCATTATATTTATATCATTGCTAATAAGGATGAGCATCTCCTCATTGGTAGGTACAACTAAATATTTTATATTGATCAATCTTAGTTTTATATTAATCTCTTTCATCACTTTGGACATGATCATCTTTAATCTATATTCTAGGTTATATCCTTGAGTTATGCTTGCTAATTATCCTTAACTAGGGCATAATCATATTTATAAAACAATCTAGGTCCCCTTAATGATTATAACCACCTATAGGTAAATCATTATTTTGACTTTTATTCCTGATTATAACCACCTTTGGACAAATCAACATCCTTTTTAGATCAATGCATAAAAGCATTTTCTCATTTGGATTAATCTCAACCATAAATTAATTCCACATTTATTCTTACTTCTTTCTCCAGGGACTGTCCATCAACAAATGTGATGTCCACTCCCTTGAGGGGGCATCATCATAGGCTTCCCAAACACTCTTTGGAGCTTTTTCTTCAAGCGTCATCTTCTTTTTGGCATATAGGACATCTCTCATTATTATAGAAGATATTTTTTTGCCTATGGTTTGCAACATCTTCCTAAATAGGGGAAAACTATAGACACCTAAATTTGGCCACCAATGACCATCAATCAGGCTTTTGACCAATTTCCATCAAAATACACAAAAATCACTAAAATACATTAAATGAGTTGAAATTGATATATTAAAGTGAAAATTTTGGCTAGAGTGTCATTAAATGGGGCAATACAATTTATGGGCTAGCTAACTTTGATCAAATCATTTTGAGTCAAAATGCAATTTTTGCACCTTGGTGCTCTAGATTGCTCTTTTCCATCAAAATTTATTATACAAGACATGTGCCTTTGTTATTTTGTATTAGAAACATCCTAAATGGTATAAAAGTTCCAATGCATCTCACATCTAGTTCCAATTCCAATCCTATCAAATATTGAGCCAATAATACAACATTTTGACCAATTTGATTAATTTTTGCATAAATTGCCAAGGTTTGCATCAAAGTTGACTAATCATGTTTCAGGCTAATTAAAAAAAATCATGAGCTTAAGTTAGTTTTCCATGAAATTTTTTGAATATTTATTTTTATAAATTTATTGTCATTAACTAAATCATCAAATGACATCATCTTATGGGGTGGCATCCACAAGCCATAAATGCCATAAATATCTAAATTAATGCCCCCATGCCTCATTAAGATCCTCCATGCCTTTTTATTTCCTATCTATCCCAAATATTTATGAAGGCATTTATTAATGTGTTTCCTCAAAAAATTAATGGATTCTTAGCCACACATCTTCATCTTTAGATGAACAGTTTAGGTTCATTCTGATCATTTTGCAAAAATCTATAAATAGGAGGCCTTGCCTATTGAATTTTAAAGATATTTTATGCCAAACTTATAATGCCCAAATTTATTCAAAAATAAATTAAAATTAGTGTTATAATATCAAATTATTAAACCAAGCCAAGCCAAGTCAAATCCAAACATGGTGCAAAGGAGAGATGGAGGTAGCCACACTTTATTGATGTAGACTTCTTGAGCACAAACTGAGCAAGCCACTTCAACAAATTGTTTGAAGCATCTAAGGAAGTTGAAAGAAGGTTTCTTTTGCATTTTAATTGTGTTTTCCATTCTATTATTTTTAACTAATCTCCTCCATTGAGATAGACTCAAGGTGTTAGCTATTAGTCTATTATTTTGATTTTGATTTCATATACTGACACAATACTAATATCTCCTTATTTTAATCCTATGTTCACAAATGACACTCTCAATGGGACCTAACCTCACAAATTTGGTAAAATTGCACCTACAAGTAACATAATAACCATTTTCATGTATGATATTAGAGTGTGGAGGCAAACAAGATAAAAATTTGAGTAAAAATCCATTTTTTTAAGCCATGATTTTATTCTCAAGACTATCAATCCAACTCGCCTATCAACCCAATTCGCATATCAACCCAACTCACATGTTAGCCCTACTCACCTACCAACCCATCTCACCTACTAACCCACCTCACCTACCAACCTAACTTGCCTATCAATGCAACTCGACTACCAAACCAACTCGGATGTCAACCCAACTTGGATGTCAACCTAACTTGCCTATCAAACCAACTTGACTGTCAACCTAACTCGACTGTCAACACAAGATCTCATTTTTCAAAAGTCCTTGTCTCATATTCTAAAATAATTCAAAGAAGGTAGTCCTAATATTGTTTTTTTAGGTTGAAAGGATGGTTTAGAAGTTATTTTAGGTGTTTTAACTAATCATACACTTCAATTTGAAGTTTTAAAAAGAACTAGGTATAAATCATGCACACTTCAAATCTGGTGTCTAAAATGAATCTTTAACATGATAAGTATTGAACACTTCAAAATTTGGGATTAAAATGAATATATGTGCTTATTGTATCATTTAGTATTTTTTGTTGTAATATTTACATGTTTTTACAACTCAATTCCAACTCAGGGGTCAAAATAACATCACCAAACTTTTGTTTTAGTGCTTAAAATTGGACTCATTTGTCAAGTTTATATTTAATAGATGATTAATTAATTGATTGGAAAAAATAAGGTTTGTGTGTGTATGCTATTTCATCTATCACCTTTAGGGAAATTTTCAAATAAAAAACACCATCTTTATTACAAACATGCCTATTCCAAGGCATAGAAATAATGTCATCTAAAGCACTCTCCCAAAAAATCACAATAGTTTGGGTGACCTTGAAATGAATCTAATGTCTCTCTATTAAATCATTTATTTTTATGAAAATTTGGGTTGTGAGGGGGAATTCATTACCTCCCACAAGTTCTATAGGGAATCTTTGACCTAGGGATTCATCTCTCAGTACTGACTTCAACCACTCCCACTAAGATCAGAGGTTTGAGTAGTTAAACCACATTTTAGTGTTGGAGTTGCACATGGGATGTATCTAAAATTTTAACATTATACTACATTGAGAAAAATGATGGATGTAATGGTGGAAAAAAGGACAAGACCTTTTTACAACAAGCCAAGTGTCACGAATACCTAATTTAAGTGTGTTTATTTTGTAATGTGATGTAAAAGTCATTCGGTAATTGATCTATCTAGATGTTTAAAAACCAATTAGTTTTAGTCAACCCCACTTTTTCTTTATTGCTTGGTATGTTTTGAGACTAAAACTTGTTTCTATATTTATAACAATATCAAAACCAATTTGTTTATACGTCACTCTTTTATTTAAAGAGGCATTATGCCAACCATTTTACACCACACTTGTGCCTTGAAATTTTTGCTAAACTTGTTTCTATGTGTTTTATTTAAGTTACGAAGGGTAGTTTTACGTTGCCAAAATCATGTCAAACCATGTTGCATTTGAGTCTTAAAAAAATAACATTGATCACATCATTCGAGCATGCTTACACCATTAGGCTACTCAAATTGTTTCAAAACTTTTTTACCATTACAATAAAAATCATTTGTTTCAAACCATGTCACATCAACCATTTGGTCTTTGTTTATGCACCATCATGATGTTCAATCTTGTCTAGATTGTTTGGTCAAGTCTTAGTTTTTAATTAACCTTATCAAATTTTGGATTCAAACATTGATTGATTATCATTTAGGACTCAATTCATGAGGTTGATACACAGATATTTCTCTTTTAGGTTGCATAACTTTGATTAATTGATTATCCAAATTTTTAGACTATTTATTGTTTGTTTTTTTGATGCCTATCCTCATCATTGTCTGTGTATTTGTTTGGGAGAACACAACCTTTCTCTAAGAGACTTTTTCCTTATGGTTTATACCAACTAAATCATGTTTATGTTTGATTCCATGTTTCGGGTCTATGCCAAAGTTATTTCCAAAATTGTTAGATTAAATTAAATTCACATAAATCCTTTGTTTCACATATAGCTTTTGATGTTTCTTAGCCAAAAATCCTAGCACAGTCTATTTGAGCCTCGCTTTTGACTCTATGTTTGGACAAAAGACCTAGTAGCTCTTTTCCCTTTCCTAGTTTAGATCTTATTTGGAACACTTTGACCTAGACCTTTAACATGCCAATTTTTATTCAGATGCTTGACCTTTTGTGCTTATGACATTTTATGTTAGAATATTTTATGCTAAATCTTAGAAAAAACCATTTTGGAGATACAAATCCATGATCAAATCATTGTTTGGAGATACAGCTCCATCTTCAACAAAGTTAGACTAAGTTTGAACCATTTATACTTTGGACATAGTTTTTTAGAGTTTACAAAACTTTGACCCTTTTATTTCAGAGCTTTCATCATTTATGTGAATAAGTCTAGCTACACTTATGGTGGAGTCATGTAAAATCCAACTTATGATTGAATGGCTGCATAAAGTTTGACTAGAAACCCCTACAAAGATATATTTTCTAAGGAGTTTTATTATTATCCCTATAATACTCTATATGGGGAACAAAGTCAAGGACTAGCTTACAATCTAACTCAAAACCCCAATTGGGATGATATGGTTTATGAGGAGGACTTGGATGTTTTAGCTTATACAACTAATCAGGATTCACCACATCATATCATTTTTATTCTAGGACCACGTCACACCATTTTCTTACCAAGACCTTGTCGTTTGGCTTGTATGAGCAACCATGATCCACAACACCCCAAAATTGTCCTTCTAAGACCTCATCCTTTGGTTTGTATGAGTAACCATGATCCATAATGCCCCAAACTTGTCCTTTTAGGACCTCATCCTTTGGCTTGTGTGAGTAACCATGCTCCACAATAACCCTTCATCATTCCAAGACCTAATCCTTTGTCTTATGTGAACAACTAAGATCCACACCACCCTATCATTACTATTTTAGGACTTTATACTTTGGCTCATGAGATCAATCAAGCTCCACGATGCCCTACCAATCCCATCACAACATCAATTGATCAAGTCATTCAAAGACCATTATGTGTTCAAAATTGATATTTTTTAACTCATTGGAAACCAAGGCCAAAAAAACCAACCAATCCAAGATATTTTTATTGAACCAATCATTTGTGATAAGTCAACCTATGATGAATCACCTTTCAATCCCATACCCATTATCAAGAAGTCTCACTTTGATGAGCCAGTCTTTGCTAAGTCACTTCTTAATGATTATAACCACCTTTGGGAAAGTCATAACCTTGAATATATGCCTATTTTTCAAGGGACTCCCTTTGACAAGCCAGTCTCTAAGGAGTTCTCTCTTAACCTTTTTCCCAATCTAGAGGAGTCCCACTCTGATAAACTAATTTTTATTAAGCCTATTATGCCATCACAGGCTATTACTTGTCCAATACCAAACATTCAACAAGAAATCATTGTAACATAGTACCCATTAGATGAAGAATCAAAATTAGAGTTAGGTTCTATTCTTGAACTGACATCAGATTTAGCATCAAAATCAGAATCAACATTAGTCTCAACATCAGATTCAGAGTCCATTGAATTAGAATTAGATTTAGAAATAAAATACATTCATGACTATTACAATATTGGTTACACATGATTCGTAGATCAATTTGAATACATTTATGATCTTTTTATAGTTTTTGAGGATGAGTAATTAAGCTTTGACATGAGTTATCATAGTATCTTCTATGAGGATTATGCAGCCTCTCCCCATTCCATGATGATTCCATAGGCCATTACCATCAACCAAAATAACCATATTATTGACATTCTATCTCTCATAAGTGTTGATTAGGACCGATTTAATCATGCTTTATTGAACTTCATCTTTGGTGATAAAGCATTTGAAAAAAAGCAAGAATGCCAAGGTCAAATTCATATAGTAGAAGAATAGTCTCCTAGTAAAACCATTTTGAAGGCACTAGAGGACAAGCAATGTTCAAACTCAACATCTTTTAGTGAAACTTTTTTAGAAGTGTTAGAAGACAATCAAAGTCAAAATTCAATGTTCTTTAGTGAATCCTTCTCAAAGGTATTATGAAACAATCAAGACAAATTCATTGGTGAAAACCTCATCAAGGCACTAGTAGTTGAGCACAAAAGTCCTTCACTGCTTGATGAAGATAATATCAAAGATCAAATCAAAATAACTTCCAATCTACAACTTAATTAGGTGGTAGCTAATCTCAAGATCAAATAATAGAAAAATATAGTAATCCTATCAAGAGAATATTTAGAGTTTTTTGGCCCCACCACATCCAAAGTTATGTTGAATCAAGCATCAACAACATTACATGTGACTAACCATCTTGATATTCATTTATTTCCCAACCATTACCCATTCTATTATCATTTACCATTTCATTTCACAATCAAACTTAACATCCATTATTTGTCCTTATTTACCATCTTTGAAAATACTTTGCTTTGTAGAGGCTACAAAAATACCTTGTCTTGATGTTTGAAGGAATCATAATCAATGACTGATGAAGATCACAACAATATTCTCAACATCTAAATCTGCAAGCAGTTCTTGACAAAGCAACTATTCAAATGAGGTGTGGGTTATAAATTAACATGATCATGTATTCTATTTATATCATTTGTTGATTAGGACGTGCATCTCTACATCAATAGGAACAATAGAATAAAAAATCAACAATCACCCTAGCCAAAA
Source organism: Torreya grandis (assembly GCA_037957365.1). Classification (NCBI taxonomy): domain Eukaryota; kingdom Viridiplantae; phylum Streptophyta; class Pinopsida; order Cupressales; family Taxaceae; genus Torreya; species Torreya grandis. The sequence continues at coordinate 1,222,158 of JARHVA010001053.1, forward strand.
ACATATACCATACCATTTCAAATTGCCATGCCATTGCCATTGTTACATTTCTTTTTTGCCATTATCGTATATCCTAGGCAATCACCTTCTCACTTGGGGGAAACCCTTTTACCATTTCCCCTGATTTATCAAAAGCCATCATTATCCTAGATCAAGATGATTTTGTTTTACCATTCCATTCCTATCTAGACCACAACTTGTTTTTAGTCATCCTATCAAATCCTATTTTGATCTTGGTTACTTTAGTTTTTCCTATACTTTTTTGTGAAGGGATTATGATCTAATTTCAATAATCAATCAAATTTTGTGTTTATAATGACAATTTATGAAAGTGGTATGACAATTTATCTAGTAAGATATCTTTCATTTTCCATCCTATATCAAAGTTAGTTTCTGTGATCCTGATTATATCTACCTATGGGCAAATCAATGTTTCACTAGTCTTGCTACTAATTATAACTACTTATGGGGAAATTATTATCATTTATATAATCAATTTTATCCTAGTTATGACCACATATGGGAAAATTAGGGGAAACATTTATTTATCATGCATTGCCACATCACCTTACAATTGTTGTTTTCATTTGACCAGCCATTTGTTAGATTTGAGAACTTGTTGGGACCTAGTTGGTTTTTCCCTACCTTTTGTGTGGATGGAATTACTTTGACTTAGGGTCATTTTGGGACTATGTGGGCCATACTCAATTCATGTGGAGGTCACCTCAGTCCCCCTTAAGCCACACTCTCATAATTTTATGAGAAACCAACAACACACTCTCACTATTTTACGAGTAACCTAAGTCAAACTCTCTCACCATGTTGAAAGTAGGTATCTTGTCATTATATAATGAGTTATGATACCTTAAAATTCCAAAAACATTCATAATATTTCAAAAAAATATTTATCCTATCTAAACCTAGTCAGTTATCCTCGATCTGCCTTACTAGGACATGGTCATTGTTAGGATTCTTTCTTTTGTTTTTATTTTTAGGCTTTCTATTTGCTTGTTTATTTCAAGATGTTTGTTTTATTTTTTTATGATTTTTATGTGTTTCTTTGTTTTTTTTTCTTGCATGTTTGTTTACTTTCAAAACTATTACCTTGACTCAATCTATATGTGTTCATTGGGTGATTCCTTGTGCACATTATTCTTGAGTCCATCCATATTCATACGTCAAAATTTTCATCATATTTTTTTATCATTAATGCTTTATTTTAGAGTGTTTATTGGATTGGGAGTTAGTATTTATGCATATTTTGGCCAAGTTTTCATGGTGTTTTATCATGATACCTACCATCACATGCTACAACAAAAATCAGCTTCAAGAAGGTCTACAATGGAGCCACATAAGTTTCTCCTTGGGACCTTATCAAAATTCTCCCATCCCACCCTTGATCAAATAAACCCATTGACCATTCTAGTTGTATCATTTCTAATAAGGATGATCATCTCTTCATTGGTAGGAACAATTGAATCTTTTTTATTGATCAATCTTATTTTTCTATTCATCTCTTTCATCACTTTCCACCCAATTATCTTTAATATGTATTATAGGTTATATCCTTAAGTTATGCTTTCTAAGAAACCCTAATTGGGGCATAATCATCTTTATAAAATAATCTAGGTCCCCTTAATGATTATAACCTCCTATAGGTAAATCATTATTTTAATTTTTATTCTTGATTATAACCACTTTTGGGCAATTCAATATCTTTTTTAAATCAATGCATGCAAGCATTTTATCATTTGGATTAATATCAACCATGAGTTAATTCCACCTTTCTTCTTGCTTCCTTTTTGAATGAATGTCCATCACCAAATGTGATGGCCACTCCATCGAGGGGGCATCGTTATAGGCTTCTCAAACACTCTTTAGAGCTTTTTATTCAACCATCATCTTCTTTTTGGCATATAGGACATATCTCATTATTTGAAAATACATTTCTTTGCCTACAATTTACAATATCTTCCCAAACAAGGGCAAACTATAGACACCTAAATATGGCCACCAATGACCATCAATCAGGGTTTTGACTAATTTCCACCAAAATGCAAAATTTGGCCTAAAAACACTAAAACACATTAAATGAGTTGAAATTGATATATTAAAGTGCTGATTTTTGTTAGAGTGTCATTAAATAGAGTAATGTAATTTATGGGTGAGCTAACTTTGATCAGATCATTTTGAGTCAAAATACCAATTTTGCACCTAGGTGCTCTGGATTGCTCTTTTTTATCAAATTTTTTGTATAAAACATGTGCCTTTGTTATTTTGTATTGGAAATATCCTTAATGGGATAATGGTTCCAATGCATCTAACATCAACTTCCAATTCCAATCTTATCAAAATTCAAGTTAATAATACAACATTTTAACCAAATTAATTAATTTGTGCACAAATTACCAAGTTTTACATCAAATTTGACTAATCATGTTTAAGGATAATTAAAGCAAATAAAGAGATTAAGTTAATTTTTCATGGAATTTTTTGAATATTAATTTTTATAAATTGATTGTCATTAACTACATCATCAAATGACATCATCCTATGGGGTGGCATCCACAAGCCATAAATGCCACAAATATTTGAATTAATTCCCCCATGCCTTATTAAGACCTTCCATGACTCTTTATTGCCTCTCTATCCCAAATATTTATTAAGGCATTTATTTATTTTTTGCCTAAAAAATTAAATAGATTCTTAGCCACACATTTTCATGTTGAGATGGATAGTTTAGGTTCATTCTGACCATTTTGTAAAATTTATAAATAGGAGGCCTTACCTATTAAATTTTAAAGATATTTTATGCCAAACTTATAATGCCTAAATGCATTCAAAAATACATTATAATTAGTTTTATAATATCAAATTATTGAGCCAAGCCAAGCCAAGTCAAACCTAAACATGGTGCCAAGAAGAGATGGAGGTAGCCACACTTTATTGATGCAAACTTCATGAGCACAAACCAAGCAAGCCACTTCAAAAAAATATTTAAAGCATCCAAAGAAGGTGAAAGAAGGTTTATTTTGAATTTTAGTTATGTTTTCCATTCTAGTCTTGTTAACTAAGCTCTCCCATTGAGATAGACTTAAGCTGTTAGCTATTAGTGTGTTATTTTGATTTCATATACTAACACAATACTATCTCCCCTTATTACAATCTTATGTTCACAAATGGCACACCCTATGGGACCTAACCTCACAAATTTGGTAAAATTGCACCTAAAAGAAACATAATAACCATTTTCATTTAGTATCTTGGAGTGTGGAGGAAAATAAGATAAAAATTTGAGAAAAAATCCATTTTTTCTAAGCCATGGTTTTATTCTCAAGATTGTCAACCCATCTCACCTATCAACCCAATTTACATATAAACCCAACTCATATGTTAGCTTAACTCACCTACAAACCCAATTTGACTATAAACCCAACTTGCTTATCAACTTGTAGAGTAAAATACTCTATATTTTATTTTTGAGTTTCAGTTGTGCACTCCAAGTTTTGTCCCTGCATGTTTTAGTTTTGAGGCAGTGAAGTTTTGACACAGAGCGCAGGTGCAGGTTTCATTTTTGCCTAATTTTTGTCTAAGTATCAATGCACAGAACATGCCAAGTGTCATCATCTGGGACACATTATAGTTTGTTTCTAAAATCATCAGAACATGCCACGTGTCTCATAGTAATTTAGCAGAGCACGACAAGTGTCAACATCCACATCTCGTGTTTCTTATGTGTTTCAAAAGCTTATTTCAATAAGCTTCTCTCAGGGTCAAGTGGAAGGCACCAAGTGGCAACTGCAAAAGGTTTTAATATGTTTTTCTAAAAATAGCAGAAGCTGCCACATACCCCTAGCTAAAAGTAGTGAAAGCTGCCAAGTGTCGACATCCACAGTTTCTTCATTTTGTTTTGTTGATTAAGTAAAGACTATGGTGGGCCTCGAGTTTTGTTTCTAAATTAAATAGAAGCTACCAAGTGTCACCATCCGTATGAATCTAAAATGAGTCCCAAATGTTTTATAGTGTAGCTAAAGCTCAGCAGAGACCACCACGTGTCACCTTCCATAGGACTCTCAAAAAGTTCTAAAAAGCTTCTATAGACAAGCAGAGGCTGCCACGTGTCCCTTGTTAAAGATACATGGAAAGCGACACTTTTTCCCATTCCCCTTTTGAATTTGCTTGAGCAAGAAGTGTTATGGGTCCTATTTTATGTAAGTTGGTAAAGTTTTGGAGCAGCAGACTGTGATAGATGTCAAAGACGGAGCACTCCCAATACCAAGACATAGTAAAGAGTATAATGCAATGAAAAGTGTCGTGTGTCTCCTGTAAGTGCCATGGAAACTTCCAAGTGTCATTTTCTAGTGCCTCCTGAATAATGAGATGGTTCTCAAGTAGAGTAAGTAGAGCACATCAAGAGTCCTCATCTGTTTCACAATGAAAAGTGTCACATGTGTCTAATTCAGCCAATGAAATTATAAGGAGACCAAATGTTTTAGATCCAAAATATATCTTTTGTTGAACACTTCTAGTCCAGTTAAATTTTAGTTAGACTATTAGGTCAGGAACATGCAGGCAATCTAGAGCTAGTCTGATGCTATAACTATGGGTGCAGAGATCATTAGAAATCATCAAAAGATAGAGAGAATTTTCTATGAGAGATTATTATCAAGAAGTTTTAGACTTTCTTGCTATGGCCAGTAATATCATTTGCCTTTGTTCTATTTTTATTGAGTTAGAAAGTTTGTATAACTATGCATGTATTTGTGCCTTTTATGTGACTGGAAAATTAATAAGAAGACTGAGTTCTGTGCCTTTGTTGATATTTTCTATGTTACTACAAAAATAGTCTAAGTTGTGAGCCTTTGATTCTATTGTTTTCATCTTTTACATTGATCATGCATTGTTTGCTCTTTAATGTAATATAATCCTAAATATAGCTTCACTATGCTTAGTGTTAAGGATCAAATTAAACTCAGGTGCATTGCCATAGTTAGATTTTCTTTCGTTACATTGGTGTTTTTTGTTTAATTTCTATCCTTTTTCCCATCATACTTTTGAGATAAAGAAGAGCTAGCTTCTTTAAAATTTGGATGTCATTTCAGGTTGCAAGTCCCAAATTCCTGAAACTTCCCATTGTTGGTGTTGGAAATAGTACAATTCTAAGCATCAATAGTTTTTGGCATGCCTGGTGGGACACCATCTTGAAGTTTCTTTCAAGACCGTATGAACCAGAGAGCTACAAGGAGTCAGAGCTGTGGACCAGTAACAAGATCTCAATCTACTGTGAACCTAGGTATTCTTTTACCATTATTGATAACTAGTCCAAGAAGAAGGGTAAATCAGTTTATAGAAATACCAAGAGCAAACATGGGAGCACCTATACCCCCAAGGAATTATGGAAGTTGGAACACTGGCAGTCCTTTGATTCTCCCAGTACCACTAGCTACTTGGGATCCTATTCTAGTAAATGCCCTGAAAGCTCTGCCCAAATTCAATGGGCAAACTTTCAAAACACCGAAAGAACATCTACAAGATGTGTCTGATGTTTGTGTAATACATGTGATCACACAACAGAATGTGGCTATAAGATTATTAGCATCTTATTTTAAAGGGAAAGCTTTGAAATGATACCGATCTTTGACCCCAAATACAATATCTATATGGGATCAGCTTGGAGATCTTTTCTTTGAAAGATTTGAAGAAAAGGGTGATAAATCTTCTTTATTACAACAATTGATTACTATCAAAAGAGCACCGCAAGAAGTAATGACTAATTTCAATTCAAGATTTCAAAAGACTTGGGAAATAATTCTTGCTACAACAAGACCATTACTAGGTATGGCTATAGTATTTTGTCTTAAAGCCTTAAATTCTGATATATCAGTAATGATTTAGTCACTTGGAGGTCAGACTCTGCCAGAAGCTTATGACTATGCAGTTAGAGCTAAAAATAATTTAATAGATGCTGGAAAGTTCCCCCCAAGGCCTCCCATGCCCATGTTTCTAGAGATTACCTTACCTTTGCCTCAAGAAGCCCCTAATCCCATAGCCCCACCTGTGTCTATGTATACATATCCTCAACAACCTACTAAAGAACTTGTTCCTACCCAGTCATCTAAGATGGATGATATCAAGAACATCTTAAGGACATTTTCTAATGAGTTGATCAACATAAAATGATAGTAGAATCCTTATCCTAAACCCCAATATCAAGGCTACCAAGGAAATAGATTTCCACCATAGCCAAACCAGTATCAGGGTCCTCAAAGGCAAACTAATCCTTAGCCAACAAACCAATTAGTTGCAGTCCTTACATCCTCACAAGTTGTTCCCCCTAATCCAAATAGAGAGATTGTTCAAGGGAAGAATAATTATGCAAATGGAACCAATGCCTAGTGTTTCCCTTGTAATAATGCTCATATGCCCAGAGATTGTCCCATGGGTAATCTACAACAAAAGGTAGAAAAGCAAAGAAGAATGGATGGACAATTTGTAAGTACTTCTGACACTCAAGCCTACCAATCCCTTGGTATGGAAAATTCAATCTTGATGGCTCAGATGCAAGGGATGTCCTTATAACAACAAGAAGAAATAGCCCCTGAACATGCTTTATTTTCATGGGTTGAAGACAAAGAGTCAATATTCTTGAATGAAGCTTCCACTTCCAAGAAGATAGTAGTACAATCAAATTACTACACCAGATCAAAGAGAAGGTTGATGGAACAACCTAAAGTCATAAATAATGAAGTCATGTGGAATCCTCCATTTCAAGGTCATCAAAACATAGCTGCTAGACAAGAAATTCCTTAGATAGTGCAGAACCAAGTAATTTCTAGACAAGTTCAAGAAAAAGTAAGGTACCCATATTTTCCAAGAACCCACACACTAAGACCAGTGAATGTGGTGGATCAGCTAAAGAGAACCCCAACACATGTGTCAATGTGGGACATATTAGCTATTCCTAAGCAAAAGACACTATTGCAAGAAGCTCTATAAGGCCAAGCAGTGCCTAAACATACTGGCACTAAAGGACCTGCTGATAAAGAAAAGCTCAAAGACACAGTTCCTCTATAGACAATAGCCCTTTTGAATAATGCAGTAGAGGTAAGTAAATCCAAACCAGAGCCCTTTTATTTGACTTTGATAGTTGGAAAGAAACTATTACATAATGCAATGATAGACTCAGGGGCCAGTATTACAGTAATGCCTAAACAAATAGTAGATGCTTTAAAAATAAAGTATGAGCCACTTATTAGAGGAGTTATGGAGCTGGATGGGAAATCAGTGTAAAAAATAGGGAGAGTTAAACAACTCCCATTGCAATTGTATACTTTCCCTAATATAATTGTCAATCAAGATGTGGTAGTCATAGATATACCCCTTATATTTGGCCTATGTTTATCCAGAGATTTCACAGCCAAGATAAGAGTATATATGTCACTTGATTGGTCTCACCTCATCCTAAAAACCAAATATGATTCAAAAATGAAAATACTATTTGAGCCACTATCTAAAGATCACATCACCAATGAACCAACCCCAAAATTAGAGGTAGCTTATGCTATGTTGAATAAGGAAGAAAGGGTCTTTGTTGAAGAGTTAGGTGACTGGACTGAACATGACCAAGAAGAGGAAAATAACCATTTGTTAGCTATGATGCAAAGTGACCCATATGGAAATTATGACTCTGCTGGTCTAGGCACTTATGTCATATTTGATGAAGATCATGAAATCCTAAATGTTTTAAGGGAAGAAACACTGACTACTCAAGAATCTAAAAAACATTAAAAAATTTGGACCATAAAATTTCAGATTGGGTTAGAAGTAAAAATGGTGCTGGAGTAGGAATTTATCTTGTTGCTCCAAATGGTGAGAACATTTTAAGAGCTATCCATTTCCAATTCACCTGTACTAATAATGATGCTAAATATGAATCCTTAGTACATGGGCTCATGTTATCCAAGAAAAAGGGACTAAAAAATATGATAGTAAAAGGAGATTCAAAACTATTGGTACAACAAATCAGAGAAAAGGCAATAGCCAAAAATGTAAGGATGAGATCTTATAGACACAAAATTTAGGACTTAATAGAAGATTTTGAAGCTTTCAATATTGAAGTAGTTCCTAGAACCCAAAATTTTGAAGCTGATAGGATGGCACATATTGGCTCACAGTTTGATCCAGCAACTAGTCTATTAGTCAACAATTAGTCAGTCAAAGTTATAGTAAGGCCAACTATCCTAGACAATGATGAAAATTGGCAAGTCTTTGAAAATGATTCTCATGTACTCTCATTCTTGCAATAATTAGGGGAATTTGTTGATTAATTGCAACCCAAAATTGAAGAAGCATATGGAGACCAAGTTATTCAATTAAAGACCAATAAGCTTCCTAAAGGCTTGATCACTTTAGAAAACCTATTTGATCTAGAAGATGTAAGCCTAGAAAAGAGAAGGTTCCAAGAAAATAAAGTAGATTATTCTGAGATAGAAGTGAGTGAAGGGAGAAAGCTAAAGATTGGAAATTCTACAACTCAAGATGAAAGGGAAAGACTAATTGATTTGTGCAAAAGATATGACAAAGTAATAGTCTATACCTATGAAGACCTTCATGGATATAACAGAGACATCATTTAGCACATAATAGAACTGACTGAAGGATCTAATCTAGTCAGATAGAAATAGAGGCCAATGAATCCAAGGATTGAACCTCTAATGTTGGATGAGTTGCAGAAACTTTTAGATTCTAAAATAATTTTTTCAATCAAACACTCAACCTGGGTATCCAATCTAGTACCAGTTAGGAAAAATAATGGTGACATAGGGCTCTGTGTGGATTTTAGAGACCTAAATAAAGCATCTCTAAAAGATTACTATCCCCTACCCTCTATGGAACAAATTTTACAGATTGTGGTTGGATCAGAGAGATTTTTCTTGCTAGATGGTTTCTCTAGATACAATCAGATTTGGTTGGCTGATGAAGACTAACACAAGACTGCATTTACTACCAAATGAGGAATATTTGCATATGCCAAGATGCCATTTGGCCTGTCAAATGTTGGAGCCACTTTTTAAAGAGCTATGGATTTAGAATTTGGGGAACTCATAAATAAAATCATCCTAATTTATCTTGATGATTTCACTATTTTTTCCAAGAATGTTGTTGATCATTTTGATCATCTAGAATCTATTTTTAAGAAGTGCCAAGAATTTGGAATATCCCTAAATCTCAAGAAGTGTATCTTTGCAGTACCTCAAGGCAAACTATTAGGACATATAGTATCTAAAGAAGGAGTCTCTATAGATCCAAAGAGAGTTTCAACCATAATGAACTTGCCCCTGCTAGTAAATAAGAAATCAGTTCAATCTTTTTTAGGGAAGATTAATTTTGTCAGTCGATTCATATCAGACTTTGCAGGCCTAGTGAGACTAGTGACACTCTTATTGAAGAAAGACCTAGTATTCAAATGGACTACATAAGGAAGACAAGCCTTTAAGGAGGTCAAGAAAGCAATTTCAATAGCCCCAGTACTTAGTAACCCAAACTTTTCTAAGCCTTTTATAATGTATGTTTATGGAGGAGAGTTCAGTGTTGCTATTGTCTTAACATAGAAAGATGATCAAGAGGGAGAACACCCAATAGGATTTTTCTCAAGGAATATTAGGGAGTATGAAATTAGATACAACTTTGTGGAGAAATAGGCATATGCTATGGTAAAATCCCTCAAGAAATTTAGGCATATGGTGACATGAAGTAAGATTTTGATATTTGTGGCTCATCCTAGTGTCAGAGAATACATTATGGAGGGTGAAATTATTGAAAAAGGGAAAACTAGATTACAAAGATCCTTGAGTATGATGTAGAAGTTAGACCCACTAAGTTAGTCAGAGGTAGGGGGTTGTCCAATACATGACTCAAGATATGGAAAAGATGATGCCTGAAGAAATAGAAAAGAAAAGAAAAGTGTATTGATACAAGAAGTTGATCAGAACTCCTAGGTCACAAATAGAATCCACTTTATGAAACATGGGATTTTTTAAAAAGATCTCTCTTAGGACAAGAGGAGATACTATAGGCAGCAAGGGGTCCATTTTGTTTTAATTGACCAAGTTCTTTTTAGAAGAAATACTGATGGCATCCTTTTAAGATGTGTAGAAAGAGATGAGGCTAAGAAAATACTATATGAAATGCACCATGGAGTCTCAGGTTGAAATTTTTTTACAAATACCATAGCTATAAAGATAACTTAGGTAGGTTATTTTTGGCCCACATTATTTGCAAACTATTATCAACTGGTAAAAAATTGCCATTCTTGTCAATATTATGTGGGGATGAGAAAGAATGCAATAATGCCCCTTAGTCCTATAATTGTTGATGAACCCTTTGCTCAATGGGGTCTTGATTTTATTGGAATGATCAATCTAGTGTCAAGCATGGGGAACAAATAGATTCTAACTACCACAGATTATTTCACCAGATGGAGTGAGGCAGTGCCACTCAAAGAAGCAATAGAAAATGTGTTCCTAGACTTTCTAAGGAGTATCACTACTCACTTTGGGCCTCCTCGTACCATAATTTATGCTAATGCTAAAGCATTTTTAGGGTCTAAAGTATTTGAATTTTCACTAAAGCATGGAATCTATCTAAAAACTTCCTCAAATTATTACCCTCAGGATAATGGTTTGGCAGAATCAACCAATAAAAACTTGATTAGACTTATTAAGAGGATAGGGGCTATTCATCACAAAGAGTGGCATAAAGTGCTTAATATAGCACTGTGGGCTGATATAATTATGCCTAAGTAGGTAAAAAAATGTCTCCATATGAATTGGTCTATGGTAAACCTGTTGTAATGCCCCTAAGCTTGGAGATTCTTGCTCTCCAGCTATTAAAACATATTGAAATTAAGGAAAATGGCCCCATGCATGTTAGACTTGCTAAACTCTTGGAAGTTCAAGAAAAGAAGGATGAAACACATGATTCATTAATGAAGCATCAAAAAATAATCAAAGACTACTTCGATAAGAGGACTTCAAATCTCCATTTCAAAGTAGGCTTAGTTGTTTTGAAATAGCTGTCAAGCCGGGTCAACTTACTAAGTTTAAAGCATTATGGACTGGCCCCTATAAAATTCATGCATGTAAACAAAAAAATTCTTTTGAACTAGAAATGATGGAAGGTGAACCTAAAGATATTCTTTTGAATGCTATCTACTTGAAACATTTGAGTTAAGCTATGTCTCTAATGTATTATAGTTAGATAGTTTCCCTTTCCTTGTTGCTTTATTTTCCCATTTTTTCTTTCCCACTCTTTCTTTTAAATAAGTGTTCTTTAAACACATGGCCATGGCTTAGATCCTTTTTCAAAAATTTCAAAACTCTTGACACATTAAATCTCTCTCAAATCTCCAACATTCCCCAAAGTACCTTATGTAGCCATTTCATGACATGTCTGACTTGTTGTCCCACACAGATTCAATAAGATTTGCTAATGGTTATTTGGTTTTAATGTCATTTTTGAGACTTGATGGGTCATTAAATACCTCATAACAAGAGTTAAAGCTTAACAGTGTCTCAAACATTCCCGTGTCTGCTAGAAAATCCTTGTTACCTACATTTTTAGTTCATAGCAAACTGCTTAGTGAAAGTGCCTTCCCTATTGCAAAACTCGATACCTATTACCATATTTCACTATTTCCAAGTATAGATATAGATATGGAGGGAGTACAGTCTTCACAACAAGGGTCTGGGATTTACGAATCTATTGATAAGCTTCTCACAAGTAAATCATATGCTTTGGCCCTTGCACAACCCTTAAAGACCTATCCATAGACTATAGTCCCTGAAGTTGGTTATGCAAATGACCCAACAAAGGTGAAATATTTTGTAGATGGAATCATGGACCCAATCCTTCAAAAGCCTAGCAAAGCTCTAAGAGAAGGGGCACATCAAAGATGTATTCATAGGGCCAAGGCTGGACAATATGAAACATTCACAATAAGGATTTGGACTTCCCAACTGGCACAATTCATTGTCCCAGGTGTACATCCATGCCTTGACTTGGTTGAAATATGATATGAATTATTTCATGTGCCCTCAAATACCATACAATAGGGTCCATTCATGGTACAAATTACACCAAAGCCATCAGGGACATGTTGGCCTTGTATCATGACAAGACAACCACATTTCCCACCATTGCTAAGATGCATAAAATGTGGGCAAATGTAAATAATCAATTGAGGTTTCTAAAATTAGAATTGCAATTAGGGGATGATAATACCAATGTACCAGTACTTCTAGCAGCAAGAGCATAATTTGTACAAGCCAATCAAGAGGCACTTTCCATGATGGCATTCATTTTTGGAATGAAAGAAGATATAACTATTTATAAGGAAGAAATGGCCATTCTCTTCAAGTTAAAAATTGTAGACAAGACTCAGGAGTATCGACTGGATTTCTCTAAGCAAATTACATATTCAATGGTTGACCAACTCACCCATTTTAAATATAAAGGGGTTTCTAGGTATTCTTCTTATCTATTTCACCTTATGTTGTATCAAAACTCTAGCATCTTTTCCCAATACATGCATCTGAATATGTATGACCCCAGTTTTGGTCATAATAGGACCAATCCTATGTCTGCATGGACACATATCTTGTTCAAAACTAGTGACCTATATAAATTTTGGGAACTTTTTGTTGCCTCTGCTTTTTGTCATTTAAGCCTAGAGCCGGTTGAAAATAGATTGACTTCAAGTGTCTTATGCTTTATGATAAATTGTACTATTCCTTGTGATTACTTTTTTGGATCCCATCATACTATTATTAGAGTGCATGGTTTTAGTGGAGAACTAGTGTTGATACCTAAGATTTTGACCCTTAGGTTATCATTCTTAGAGGTCACCCAGTAGGTGTTTGTGGTGGATAATGAATATGGAACTTGGAAGAAAAAGAAGAAAATGTATGATATTCCATGGGTAACAAACAACATGGTCTTAGAAGTCAGAGATGCTGAGCATGTGTTGCTAAGAAAACTAGACTTCTTGGGTTTCTTTCTAATTGAAGATAAATGGGGATATGACCCAAATGGTTTCATAACTTCATGGGTCAAGAATAACAAGGTTGCTACTAGAATTATGCATGAGGGCCATCCTTTTTGGGAAAATAGAAGAAACCCTCAAGAAGATATTCTTGATTGGTATGTGGAATTGATGGATTTGCCCCTTTAGGAAGCTAGGCCATGGGAAAATTTTTATGTTAGGCAAAAGGATTTTGATCCTAAAATTAGAATGACTTCTGGGTTAAGAAGGGCATTAAAGAATAAAGACTAGAAATCTAAGAAAATAGAAGCCTATTAGAAGTATAGGTAGGAGATTTGTGAGATAACTCACTCTTTTGGAAATGTAGATTCAGATGAAAAATAGAAGGAAATCTGGGATGAATGTCATCTATCTCCAGTCTCTAACCCTGATACAATGTAGGCCCCAGGAAAAACCTCACCTATAGTCACTATAACTGTCTGGCCCCAATCTCTTAGTGCTATTGAAAAACAAAAGAGTGTGGTACCCTCACCACCCAAAGCTTCTCCATCAGTGTCAAACTTTGGGGTTCTCAATTTTGTACAATCACCAATAGTAACAATGGTAAAGGATGGAGAAAAAGAAGCATAACCATAAGAAGAAACACCAAGTAAACATAAGAGGCTAAAGTTTCAGCCTAATTCAAAGGAGGGTGTATAACCCTCACAACACCAACTACTGAGTACATTGATTGATCCTAAAGTATGTGTTGTTTCTCCTTCTTCTTCTCAGTCTCTCTCTTCTTCTATAGGGGTGACAATTCCATTTGGCCAAATAATATCCCCTACCACCTCTGTCGTGCCCATTTCTCATTTTTCCCCACCTATTCATACTCAGGCCTCATCATTGCCTCATTTTTCCCCCTCTATCCCAAAGAGATTACCTCCTTAGATTCCCCTAGCCAACATTTGGCTATTCCCTATGGCTTGCCACAGGGTTATCCTTTTGCAGGTGGACACATTGCCTCTCCTTCTACCTTCCAAACTCAAGTAGATACTGCTAAGAAGGCTAGAGAAGCTCAGATGGAGAAAAATAAGTTGAAAGATAATAAAGCTCTAGCTACACCACATATGAGGTCACAATTTGACCCAATTCAGTAGCAACTAATGATGACCCATCTTTCACCTAATGTAGTTAAACCAAATGAGTAGATGCAACCTGAAGATTATACAATGAATGCAGTGGATATAGATATGTCACTTTTTAGACCACAAGATAGGGTTGAGCTATTAAATGAATCCACTTCTGCAGTAGCTAATGATTATTTGAAAGTATCAAAGAAGCTACAGAAGGTGGAGGTTATTTTAGCTCAAGAGAGAGCAAACTATAGCAGTTTGACTATAGAAATCAAAACTAAGAATAATGAAATAGAGAGTCTCAACAAACAGTTGCAAGATACTATTTATTTTTAGACTCACCAGGCTATTCAGGCCCAAAATGATTCTTTAAAAGAGGAGCTAACATAGGAGAAATCTACAGTGACAACCTTAAGATGGGAAAAGGCAACATTACAGGAAAAATGTGAGGAAATCTTGCAACAAGTCGCTCAACTTCAACAAAAGCTACTGAATGAGAAAAACAATACCACTGCCATACATGCCCAAATTTAAGTTGAGTGATAAATAAAAGAATAATTGACACTTGAGTTGGATAATAGGCCAAAGAATGTAGGGGTTTTGAATCTAGTTAAGGAGCTTTATGTATCAATATGGAAAAGAATCTCTGAGGAGATTAATCAGCTCAGACCCTCTCTAACCTTTCTGCTAAATGCATATAAATTGTGTGAAAAGGTGGAGACTTCAATTGAAGACACTCTGTCCATTGTCTCTTTGAGAGTGTTTGATTCTCAAATGCTGCTACAAAAGCTATATGACACAATTGATGGAATGTTATCAACAGTAGGGATTAGTGATAGAATGATTGATATGAAAAGGGTGAATGAAGTTCTCAGTTGTAACTCCATTACAATTAATTGTAAAGAGCTTCTAGATATGGTGAAAGAGGGAATCAAAGACATGAAGCAACATATTGGAGATCTAGTGCAATTAGGTCTTCCCTCCCCTTTTCCTGATAGCAACACGGTGTTGATGGTTGATGAGATTAAACCTTTGTTGTTAGCTAGGCAAAGTGATCAATTAGTTTTCCAAGGTTTAACAGATAATTCATCAGTGCCAGAAATGGAAGCTGTCTTAATTCCCATGTCCCAGCTTGAATTTCAATTAAAGGTTGTAGTTCATATTTTGTAGAGTTTTTCACAAAAGGATATCATCAACCTTGATTTAGCCTTCCATGAATTGCAAAATAAGCAGGGATTATTTGATGCTGAGTGGTCTATTTATCAGAGAGCCTTAATGAAGTTGTGATTTTTATCACATTTTTAATACATTCTTTGGATTCTTTTTGAGCAGGTTCAAAAGTCCTCAAGGTCACCAAGAACTGTAGAGTAAAATACTCTACATTTTATTTTTGATTTTCAATTATGTGCTCCATGTTTTGTCCCTACATGTTTCAATTTTGAGGTAGTGAAGTTTTGACACAGAGCATGGGCATGAGTTTCATTTTTGCCTAATTTTTGTCTAAGTATCAAATTTATGTGAAACATGCCAAGTGTCATCATCTGGGACACATTATACTTTGTTTCTAAAAGCATCAAAATGTGCCATGTGTCTCATAGTAATTTAGCAGAGCGTGATAAGTGTCAACATATACATTTCATGTTTCTTATGCATTTCAAAAGCTTATTTCAATAAGCTTCTCTCAGGGTCAAGCGGAAGGCACCAAGTGGAAACTACGGAAGGCTTCAATATGTTTTTCTAAAAATAGCAGAAGCTACCACGTGCCCCTAGCTAAAGTAGTGGAATCTACCAAGTGTTGACATCCACAGTTTCTTCATTTTATTTCATTGATTAAGTAAATACTGTGGTGGGCCCCAGGTTTTATTTTAAAATTCAACAGAAGCTGCCAAGTGTCACCATCTGTATGAATCTAAAATGAGTCCCAAATGTTTCTATAGTGTAGCTAAAGCTTAGTGGAGACCACCATGTGTCACCTTCTGTAGGACTCTCAAAAAGTTCTAAAAATCTTCTATAGACAAGTGGAGGCTACCACATGTGCCTTGTTAAAGATATGTGGAAAGTGGCACCTGTTCCCATTCCCCTTTTGAAGCTAATTGAGCAGGAAGTGTTTTGGGTCCTATTTTCTATAAGTTGGTAAAGTTTTAGAGCAATGGACTATGACATATGTCAAAGATGGAGCACTCCTGATACCAAGACATAGTAAAGAGTATAATGTAGTGGAAAGTGCTGTGTGTCTCTTGTAAGTGCCATGAACACTACCAAGTGTCATTTTCTAGTGCCTCCTAAATAATGAGATGGTTCTTAAGTAGAGTAAGTGGAACACACTGAGAGTCCTTGTATGTTTCATAGTGAAAAGTGTCACATGTGTCTAATTCAGCCAATGAACTTGTAGGGAGACCAAACATTTCAGATCTAAAAGATATCTTTTGTTAAACACTTCTAGTTCAGTTAGACTATTGGGTTGGGAACATGTGAGAAATATAGAGCTAGTCTGATGCTATAAATATGGGTGGAGAGATCATCAAAAATCATCAGAAGATAGAGATAATTTTTTGTGAGAGATTGTTATCAAGAAGTTGTAGACTTTCTTGCTATG
This sequence comes from Torreya grandis, assembly GCA_037957365.1. Taxonomy (NCBI): domain Eukaryota; kingdom Viridiplantae; phylum Streptophyta; class Pinopsida; order Cupressales; family Taxaceae; genus Torreya; species Torreya grandis. The sequence continues at coordinate 1,238,911 of JARHVA010001053.1, forward strand.
GCTAGTAATATCATTTGCCTTTGTTCTATTTTTCTTTAGTTAGAAAGCTTATATAATTGTACATGTATCTGTGCCTTTTATGTGACTAGAAAATTAATAAAAAGATTGAGTTCTATGCCTTTGTTGATATTTTCTATGCTACTGCAAAAATAGTCTAAGTTGTGAGCCTTTGATTCTATTGTTCTCATCTTTTACATTGATCATGTATTGTTTGCTCTTTAATGTAATAGAATCCTAAATATAGCTTCACTATGCTTAGTGTTAAGGATCAAATTAAACTTAGGTGCATCACCATAGTTATATTTTCTTTCATTGCATTGGTGTTTTCTATTCAATTTCTATCCTTTTGCCCATAATAATTTTGAGGTAAAGAAGAGCCAACATGTTTAAAATATGGTGGTCATTTCAGGTCGCAAGTCCCACATTCCTAAAACTTCCCATTGTTGGTGTTGGAAATAGTGCGATTCTAAGTATCAACACAACCCAACTCAACTGTCAACATAACTCACCTATCAACCCAACTTGACTATCAACCCTACTCGATTGTCAACCTGAGAGCTCATTTGTCAAAAGTCCTTGTCTCATCCTCTAAAGTGATTCAAAGTAGGCAGTCCTAATCTTGTTTTTTTAGGTTTAAAGGATGGTTTAGAAGTTATTTTGGATGTTTTAACTAATCATACACTTCAATTTAGAGTTTTAAAAAAAACTTGGTATAAATCATGCACACTTAAAATTTGGTGCTTAAAATGAATCTTTAACATGCTAAGTCTTGAACACTTCAAACTTTGTGTTTAAAATGAACATAAGTGCTTATTGTTTCATTTAGTATTTTTTATTGTAATCTTTACATGTTTTTACAACTTAAGACCAAGGGGTCAAAAGAACATCACCAAAATTTTGTTTTAGTGCTTGAAATTGGACTCATTTGTCAATTTTATATTCAATAGATGATTAATTAATTGATTGGAAAAAGTAGGGTTCTATGTGTGTATACTCTTCCATCCATCCACTTTATTGATTTTTTCAAATAAAAAAAAAACCATCCTTATTACAAACATGCCAAATCCAAGGCATAGAAAGAATGTCATCTAAAACACTCCTCAAAAACTTGAAATAGTTTGGGTGACCTTGAAATGACCCTAAAGTTTTTATATTAAGTCATTTATTTTTATGCAAATTTAGCTAGTGAGGGGGAATTCATTACCTCCCACAAGTTATATAGGGAAGATTTGACCCAAGGTTTCATCTCTTAGCACTAACTTTAACCACTCCCACTAGGATTAGAGGTTTGAGTGGTTAAACCAACTTCTAGTGTTGGAGTTGCACACAGGATGTATCTACACTTTGGACATCCCACTACACTGAGCAAGTGATGGATGTAGTGGTTGTAAAAAGGATAATATCTTTTTATAATAAGCCAAGTGTCATGGACACCCAATTTAAGTGAGTTTATTTTATTTATTTCAAGTTATTTGTTTTGTTTTTGTGTTCTTTCTATGTGTTTCTTTGCTTATTTATTCACTTTCTTAGTTGTTTACTTTCAACACTATTGCCTTGACTCAATCTATATATGTCTATTGGGTGATTCCTTATGAACATTATTATTGAGTCCATCCATATTCATATGCCAATGTTATCATCATGGTTTTTATCATTGGTGCATTATTTTTGAGTGTTTATTATATTGAGAGTAAGTCCTTATTCATATTTTGGCCAATTCTTCATGGTGTTCTATCATGATGCCTACCATCACATGCTACAAAAAAAATCAGCTTCAAGAAGGTCTACAATCAATTGAGCCACATAATTTTTTCCTTGGGACCTTGTCAAAATTCTCCCACCCCACCCTTGATCAAATCAACCCATTGACCATTCTAATTGTATCATTGATAATAAGGATGAACATCTCCTCATTGGTAGGTACAACTAAATATTTTCTATTGATCAATCTTATTTTTCTATTCATCTCTTTCATCACTTTGCACTCACTCATATTTAATCTATATTCTAGGTTATATCCTTGAGTTATGCTTGATAATCAGCCTTAACTGGGGCATAGTCATCTTTATAAAACAATCTAGGTCCCCTTAATGATTATAACCACCTATGGGTAAATCATTATTTTGACTTTTATTCCTGATTATAACTACTTTTGGGCAAATAGATATCCTTTTTAAATCATTGCATGAAAGAATTTTTTCATTTGGATTAATCTCAACCATGGGTTAATTCTACCTTTCTTCTTGCTTCCTTTTTGAGGGACTATCCATCAATAAATGTGTTGGTCACTCCCTTGAGGGGGCATCATCATAGGCTTCCCAAACACTCTTTAGAGATTTTTCTTTAACCATCATCTTATTTTTGGCATATAAGACATCTCTCATTATTTGAGAAGACATTCTTTGCCTATAGTTTGCAACATCTTCCCAAACAAGGGCAAACTATAGACACCTAAATCTAGCCACCAATGACCATCAATCAGGGTTTTGACCAATTTCCACCAAAATGCACAATTTAACATAAAAACACTAAAACACATTAAATGAGTTGAAATTGATATAATCAAGTGTTGATTTTGGCTAGAGTGTCATTAAATGGGGCAATGCAATTTATGGGCTAACTAACGTTGATCAGATCATTTTAAGTCTAAATGCCAATTTTGCACTTGGGTGCTCTGGATTGCTATTTTCTATCAAATTTATTATACAAGACATGTGAATTTTTTATTTTTCATTAGCAACGTCTTAAATGGGATAATAGTTTCAACACATATAACATCAACTTCCAATTCTAATCCAGTCAAATTTCAAGCCAATAATATGACATTTTGACCAATTTGATTAATTTATGCATAAATTGCCAAGTTTACATCAAAGTTGACTAATCATGTTTAAGGATAATTAAAAAAATCAAAATATTTATTTAATTTTCCATGTAGTTTTTTGAATGTTTATTTTTAGAAATTGATAGTCATTAACTGCATCATCAAATGACATCATCCTATGGGGTGGCATCCACAAGCCATAAATGCCACAAATATTTGAATTATTCCTCTATGTCTCATTAAGACCCTCCATGCCTCTTTATTTCCTCTCTATCCAAAATATTTATTAATTTTTTTCCTAAAAAATTAAATGGATTCTTAGCCACACATCTTCATCTTAAGATGGATGGTTCAGGTTCATTCTGACCATTTTGAAAAATCTATAAATAAGAGGCCTTGCCTATTAAATTTTAAAGATATTTTATGCCAAACTTATAATGACCAAATCCATTTGAAAATCCATTGAAATTAGTGTTATAATTTCAAATTATTGAGCCAATCTAAGCCAAGCCAGAGCCAAACATGGTGCCAAGGAGAGATGGAGGTAGCCACACTTCATTGATGTAGACTTTATGAGCATAAACTGAGTAAGCCACTTTAAAAAACTATTTAGAGCATTCAGGGAAGGTGAAATAATGTTTATTTTGAATTTTAGTTGTGCTTTCCTTTCTATTATTGTTAACTAAGCTCCCCCATTGAGATGGACTTAAGGTGTTATCTATTAGTGTGTTATTTTGATTTTGATTTCAGATACTAACACAATACTAATATCCCCTTATTCCAATCCTATGTTCACACTAGGAAGTCTTGAATACCATGAAGGAAGCATATGCACATATAAATATAATTCATACCACTTTGAAGGTCATTGATAAGCATACACTACTATAAATTGAAACCTAAGATTCATCAAAAACCTTAACAAATGCTAAGAAACCTTAAATTTTGCTAAACTAAGATTCTTTGAAGATATTAATTTCACATTGATGTCTTCCTTGCTATGGATATTTGAGGAATATTTGATAATTTTTAATGAGAAACACAATAACATGAAGGAGGCTTATGAATAATGTCATGAATAATCATGAAATCCATGGATGAACCTCTAAACCATACAACTTCTCCAAACTAACTGCATTATACAAATTAGCTATGTATTATCTTCTTGAGATCCATATGAAATCACAAATGTGAAAATAAATTAAATAGTTCCATTTAAAGGTGGTTTATGTTCTTTAAAAACTCCACAAACTTGATTTTTTGTGTCATGATGCCTAGATGAGGAGAAACCTCAAAAAATTGGTTGCTTGCTTGGATGAAGAACACCTGATGAATACCTTGAATTCAAAAGGATGGTTAATAAAGGAGAAAGAGAAATTGAGAACAAATTTCCATAGATGGAATATCTTTGAGACCCCTTTCTTGACCCAAAATTATAGACCTTGATTTTCTCTCTCATGGTCATACTAAGGTCTCTCTTGATGTGCAAAGGAGCAAGTGAATGGAGGGAATGAATTTTAGGCTTGTATGATGTATTTTTTCCTTGAGTATTATCTATAACACCTCTAATAACTCATCTATAAATATCATGATGCCTTCTATATGTAAAGGGTTGTATAAGTCTGTACTCCCTACATGAAACTCATAAAATAGCCTTTATTTTGCATTCTATTCACACTTAAAGCTTAAAACCACCAATTTAGGGCAAGAAGAGAGATAAAACGAGTCATGATTGATATTAAAACAAATATTAAATATTTTTACATCTTTATGGGGGTCAAATTTGGCATGTGTGAGCTCATTAGATGTCTTTTCTACGCTTAGACTTACATGAAATGATATTTTCAAAGTATGAAATATTTGACTTAAGGTAAAGTCATGAATATGAAGGTTCTTTAAAGTATAATGAATGATTTATTGGCCAATTAAGGTGAAATTTAATAATTTTAAGCCAAAACCTTCACTTTTGACCTCATACACATACTTTCATAAGATGCTAATAAATATCATGAAAAAGTACCTTATCACCTTCAATTTAGATCTTCATGAGACTTTTTATATGTTAATCACCTCTATTTAAGGCTTATAGACCATTATGATTGAAAATATTTAGTATATATATGAGTCATCAACTATCACCTTTTGTATATCTCCATCAAAGCACTTTAGATCATAAAATCTACTTGAATTCTCTGTCAAAACCTCAGAATGAAACTTGACATCATTGACATGACACTTGAGACAAATTCTCTTCACTTGATAGTTAAAAACACTATGATGGCCATGAAATTTTTTAAATTGTAGGGGTTGGAATTTGGCCTTGACAGGTCAAATTTCCAACACTTAATACACTACTAGATAGGTTAGAAATCCTACGATGGAGGTTTTTTAAATATCCCTTACAAGGAAGACTCATAATTTAAATTTTGCATGTTTTTCTAGTCCTCTTTCAAAGATCATTATGAAGATATTTCGTAGTCTTATCCACTGAGGGATTAAGACCAAGTAGAGGGTGATAAGATGTTTGGGATGTTATGCATGCCTAATTAATCTCAAATTAGCTTGGGTGATCTCACCTTTTCCATAAGATATTATTAAGTGCAACTTGATTGCTCTTATCAGGATGCAAGTTGTTATGAAATCCACTTGTTTTGTCAAGAATCATTAGCCTTTGAGATATGAAATGTAAAAGACATACTTATTATATTTGATTTTATTGAAGCAAGGGCTCAAGTTTGGTATTCTACAACTCAAAAGTACATCCCTAGCTTTAGTCATCATTTAGAGTGGCTACTAACTCCTCTTCTTAGGGGATCCCTCTTAATGTGGCTCACTTTATTGATTTTAATTGAGGTCTTGATCTGGGGTAAATGAACACCACAAGAATGCCATAAAACAAACAAGATGAAAAAAACAAAAATAAATCACATAATAGGAAAATCAAACACAAAACTAAAGTAAACTATCATAATATATACATTTCCACCCTTTGACATTGTTATTCTAAAATTAAGTTAGATGGGGCAGATGAGAAGTAGTGTTTCAAGAACTGTCCATTTACTAGTAGTGGTGGGTCATTTCACTTGAAGTCCTTGAGGTGAAAGGCATTCTAGCCCAAGATCTTAACTATTTGATAGGGGCCAATCTAGAGAGGATCAAAATTTGAGTGTTGGCCCTTTTTTTATGAGCCTTTTCCCAAGTTAATACTAGACCAAATTTTCTAAATTTTTTAATCTTAGCCATTTTATCAAACCATTTTTTGATAACACCCTAATATTTTCTAAAGCTTAATAGAGCTCCATCTAACTGAATGATGTTCAGGATCTTGGAGATTACTTTATTTTTTGGTTCCATAAATTTTTGCATGAACCTATAAATTTTAGCCTGAGTATGATTGACATGATTATCTCTAATACATAAAATAGAAGAAAAGGAGAGTGCTTGAGAGCTTATTTATACTGGGTATGATCATCCCATAAAGTGAATTATACCAATGAGTGCCATTCTTGGGTTTTTCCTTTTATGGACTTATTGATGGCATCTATTAAGTTTTTATTGGTGAAATGTACCAATACATTCCCTTTTAGATAGTGATTGGATGAGAATCTTAGCATGATAACATTGCCATAGGCCTATTCTATAAACTCTACAAATTGGAAGGTGGAACCATTATCAAATACCAAGGACATCAAGACACCAAATTGGGTGGCTATGGTTTTCTCCATGAAATTAATGATTTAAATAATAGTGTTTATCTTAATTATAGATACCTTAGACCATCTTGTGTAATAATTTATGGCTATGTGAACAAATTTATGGCCAAATAATGAATTAGGGTTGATGAACCCAATGATATCCATCCCCTTTTACACAAATGGTGTCGATTCCACCATGGGATATATTGGCATTGTTGTATGAGTTTTACTCGTGATGAAGGTCCGATATTGATGGAAAATGAATACATGAGCATGTACATCTTTAAAAAAGGTAGGCTAGTAGTAACCTACCCAAATAAATTTGTGCATCATGGCATTTGATGCATGGTGACCAACTCCCAACCTTTCATGGGTACTCACCATGACTTCCTTAGCTTTATCTTGAGATAAGCATATAAGGTGGACTCCTTTAATATTACTTATGAAGAGAGTTAATTTTTTTGCATATATTATGCAACATTAAATCATAGGGCTCTCCTCTGCATATGGTTGAGTCTAGTTGGTGTATTTATATAGAGTAGGAAATGCATGATCGAGGCATACTAGTTTAGTTGTAACATTAGTTCTTGGTCTATTTAGTGTACAATTATACTCAAGTTTGTTTTAGTTATTAAGTAGGTAAAACCCTATCCTATGATTAAATTTATAAATTTTATCTCCAAGTCACACTCTTGTAACTTATCATCCATTGGCATCTTCACTCACCTCATTCATTCTATCCCAACATTTGTTTGATGGTTGGGTTTGAGAAGATTGTGTGCACGTTATTCCTAAGAATGTAGTTCTTGAATTTATACATAGCCTTATCCAAGGCATAGGCATGATTATCAAGAGTAGAATATCTCATTTTTACATATTTAAGGTTGGTACTAATGAAAGCAATGGGATGTTCTTTGCTGTCCACTCTTTGGGTGAGGCAGGTAATGATAGTGTGCTCAAAAGCAAAGGGGTAAATGTAAAAATATTGCATGTAGTCTGGGCTCATAAATATTAGGGCTTACATAATAGCATATTTTATATCCTAAAAATCCTTATTTGATTATGCATGCCATTCTATTTTTGCATTTTGTTTCAACATAACATTTAAGGGATTTATAATTTCAATAAATCCAATAATTAACTTATAAACAAAGTTGACTTTCCCAAAGAAATATTTCAATTCTTTCTTGATATCAAGTAAAGGTAATTTAAAAATCACATTGACTCTTTATAGATCGATAGTAATACCTTCTTATGTGATGATATGATTGAGAAGGTTACTTTCGGTGACAACAAACACACTCTTTAATCAATTTATGGAAATACCATATCTCTTACATCTTTCAAATACTTTATCCAAGTGGTGTATGTGATTTGACTTGTATTTTGATAACATAGTCTAGTAATCCATATAAATTATTATACACTTGATAATTAGTCCTTCAAAAGCAAAATATATGGCTTTTTGAAAGGTTGATCCAGCATTGATCAACCCAAAAGTCATTAGTTTATAGGTGAATGTTCCCTATTTGGTGGTGAAAGTGGTTTTGGCTTAGTCTTCTAAATTTACTAAGACTTAGTTGTATCCCAAAAAAATATCCAAGAAGGACATCATATGGGATCCACTCACAATTTGGATTACTTCATCAAGGAAGGGTGATAGGTATTTATCCTTATTCGAGGCTTATTTCAAGTTTCATAAGTCAAAACATATGTGTATCTCTCCCTTATTATTTTACATGGGTACTAGGTTGGCCACCCAAGCAGAGTGAGGAACTAGAAAAATTATCATAGCCTAGAGTAACTTATGGACCTCGTTATGTATTATGAGTTCCATGATTGGATTTACTAGTCTCTGTCTTTGCCTAAATGGTTTCTAATCTAGCTTAAGTGGGACAATGTGAGTGATCACTCTTGGGTTGAATATCTTAAGGTATATATAGGCATAGGTGATCACATTGTTATATCTCAACAATATCTTTCATAATTGCTTTATTTCAAAGTCTATCTAGTCAAGACCTATATTGACAGTCTAAGGGTTTTCGATAGGGTTGAGGTTGATGATTTAACACTTTTAGTTATCAAACTTGGGTTTATTTGTTTATAATGTAGGGTTTAAATTTTCAAACACTCTTTATAATGAAATCATCCCCTTTGGGATCTAATTCCCATAAATATTAAGGATCATGTCCCTGTCTAGATCAATTATGGGGTTGTCTTTGTCTACCTCATTATTGATATATGTTTCAAATACCCCTATGTTATTGAGGAACTAGATAATATTATATTAATCCTCAAAGACTTAGATGTTTGTCACATTATCAATGATAAAAGGACAAAGGACAAGTTCCATAAATAATTCTTATAATTCAATGTCATCTAAGGGGTTAATTTTGTTGTGGTAGATGTAGATGAGTTAGCAACTTGGTTTTTTTCCTAGGGATAGGGATGACTTTGAATGTACTAAACATTTTAATTAAGTAAAAAGCCCTATGTTTATGCCTTTCAAGGTATGACAAATTACATTAGAATTTAATCTTGTTTTGGTTGACAACCTTTTAAGAGTTGCTAGATACTCTTAGTTCATTCTCCTTGTGTTTCAACATAAAATGCAAATCTAGGATTAGTGATTTGTTCTCTACTAGATTATTTGTATAGGGGAACTATAACCTATATAACACTAGATGTTCCCCCCTTAAGGATATATTAGTAGAGCACTAGATCCACTACCTTATTTAGAATAAGCCTTGTATACATAAAGGGACCATAGGCTTGGTAGGTCAGGGTGATTATCATCTTTATCTTTGGTAGGTTCCATACTTAGTATATAAACTCCTAAGTCTAAGGATGCTAGGTTTACCTTATCATTAATTGCATTGTACTTGGTTATCATATGTTTCATTCAAGGCTCTCTATCCACCCTAATTTAATTGGTTACACCTCTCTAGGGTATCCACATGTGAGAAAAATCTATGGCCATATACCCATTTAGGACTTTAGACCAATCTCTATTGAGGACTATGCCATAGGCCTCAATAATATCTACTAGTTAGATATATATAAAAATTTAAATCCTATGCTTAAACACTAACTACATGTGGACATTTAATAGCTCACCCCTCACTTTAACCTCAAATTTGTCTAGTTGAACCACTACTTTATTTGACTTGATAGGGATTAACCTTGAATTATCATAGATGCCTACCGAAATTACATTAGCTAAAGCCACCAAATCCACTAGGCATTGATGCAAGTTATTCCTAAAAAATTTGATGGATAAGAGGAAGGGAGGCATTTAATTCTTGTTCTTATGAATGAGCACATTGTTATGGGTTTATTTTGGTTTTACATGGGTTGGTTGAACTTACTTCTCAGTCAGGGGCTTTAGTAGAAGATCACATTACTCAGTAATTTGAGCAAGTTCATGAAGCATGATGTTGGATTTTATCTTCTTCATATCCTCTAATATATTATAATTTCTTTTGATCTAGACCTATGGGATTTCCATGAGAACTTTAGGTTCTGGAGGCCTTGGGTGTGGGGATTATTTCTAGTATTATAGTCAGGTGGGGTGGCACCATTACATAAGAGAGTCAAGGTAGTGAAGGGTTATTGTGGTTGTCTATTCTTAAGGGCATAATTACTCGAGAATAGTTTAAAACATGTAATTCAATAATACCCTCCTCTAATTCATTTTCATCTTGGCTAGGGAAATCCATGGTTTCTAAAACCATGGTAATGTTAGGGGATTTACCTATATTAGATGATTCTAGGTGATTTGGGACCACCTCATACTCTTCCATTTCCTTTTGAAAGATATCAAAGGCATAATATAACTCTATATAGTTAATTTCTCCATAGGCATCCATTCTATATACTTGACACTAGTTAAGTAGGGTTATTTTATAGATATTAACTTTTGAGAACCTATTAGGTGAGGGTTCTGGATGATTATGGGGATGATTTTAGTACCTATTTGGTCTTTGATATGTAAAGTTATCACTAGAACTCTCTAAATTAGAGTTACTCATCTAACTTTTTATCCCAAGGAAGCCATTACTATTTTTTTGCACCATTCACTGAATGACATCCAACTCATTCTTTGTGGATTCCTAAGGTATGATCTGGGTGTTGTTAGCTACTACCAACATCACCTGGTATTGCAACTAATGAGTTATCTCATGGTTCACTAGGTTAAGAAAACATAAATGTTGGTTTGGTGTGACATGACTCAAATGGAGTTGATTTGTTATGGGAAGTTACTGAAGCATTGGAATATTTTGATAAGTGTTGCGAAAGAGGCTCAACATGGGAATCTATGGTAACAGATTAGGAATTAGTACCATCATTGGACCTTGAGGTCTCCACTATTGATCTACCTTGATGGATTTTACATAATCTAGGGTTAAGTATAGTATTACATTGTCTTACCTTAAAAACATGGTCGTTTAAGGGTCTAAATCATTTTTATACATTTTAAGCACTACTTAGGGATTAGGTTGGCAGAGCATAGTAACCTGATTATACATGTTCTAAAATCTAGAGTTGAAGTTCTTGATAGGATAATTGGATCTCATTTAATACAAGTTAACTATTGGTAGAGGACACTAGGGTTAATAAATTTCCTAAGTTAGGATAGGAAGGCACTACTAAAATGATCCCAGCTGGTTATTGAATTCTTGAGGAGGTTGAATAACTAGTCATGGATTGAGTTTATCAATGTGAAGGGAAAATAATGCATGTTACATCCTCATGTTCCATATTTATAATCCTTAGGGTATTATTTCAGGAGGTCACATGATCTTTAACAATCTATCCTACACTAGGGTTGAAATGGGGAAGCTACCTTTGGATTTATGGATAGGTCATGGATAACTCTAAGAATGTTAATGACTGACCCAACTAACTAGGCTACTAAAAGAGCCATTTTAGGTAGTTTATTTTGGAGAGATTGATAGGATGATTTAGTGGGGGCTACTATAGGTTTGATTCTAGATATCTTATAGAATTGTAAGGGTTAAACCACCAGCTAGTCAGGATAAGACCTGGCTCTGGTGATAGGTGAATTGGACTCCAGGGTGCTTCACATAAAATAAATAGTTAGTATATTACTATTAACATAAATTTAAATAATTCAACATTCAATATATAAATTCTTAAAGAGGTCATCCTTCTAGTGATAACTATTGTTCATTCTAAAATACTTCTCCAAAAACACTCATGGGATTGAGTGTTTCTAAAGAGAAGAGTGGAAATAATGATGGAATTTCATCCTCCATTTTAGGACTGATGTGAGATCAGCCTAGGGCATGGTTTTATGTATTTATATTCACTATTGATCTTATATGGAATAGTCTCTAAGAGATACAATATCACCACCAAAGATTCAATACTAATTATTTTAACTATGAGTTACTTATTTGGTGGTGCTACCAATGCTAATGTGTTTCACTTTAAATTTAAAAAAAAAAAAAAAAAGGTTAGTTAAAGTTTTAAAATAAACACAAAAATAGAAGGGAGAGCAATGAAGATAAGAGTGTTTCTAGGTCAGGATGAGATTAATACTTCAACAATCAAAACTAGTGCACCTACCATAGTTATACCACTATGTGCTAAGTTTCACCAAAGTTTTGGACTCAATAATACACACAGAGAAGAGTCTAGAGAAACTAATAATAATTCCTAATGTATGGAACCTTCATTGTGTATCAATATTCATAATCCCATAACAAATAACACATAGACTTGTAATACAATCTATAAACTAAAAAATAAATCTGAATATTATGAGGAGAACAAGAAGGTTTGATAAAGAGGTTATAGTATATGAGCACATTATAACCTTTGATCCATTAAGAGACATATCTTTAGTTACATTCTATTAAAATTAACATTCATTCAAAAATGGAGATGATAGACACTTTGATACATAGAGCATGCATTTTACATAAAGTTAAAAATTGTATTCATTAAAAAATAAGTGTTGTTACAATAATATTGATCATGGCCAACTTTTCACAATCCAAAAGAGTGAAGGAGAAAGTAGGTGAATTCATGGCTTACTCCTGATAGCACTTTGGAGCTAGGAATTGTTGACCTTAAAAATAGAATATAGTTACATAGTTATAGATAAGGATGGGGGTTACCTTAAATTAGTGAAAGATTTCCATATTAGGCCATGATGGTGAATCATAGTTGATTCAACTTCATAATTCAAATAAAGGAGAAAATTCTCTCTGTTCACTTCAAAAAGATTTGCAAGGGACTAATTAACCAATACATAGAGTTGGTATAAATGGGACAACTCCCAACTGCTTGGAATTTGCTTCCTTAACTCTAATGATAATACCAAAAGGTCAAATTCCTATTCTAACTTGGTGAGGTTTATTAGAGGGTCTCTAAATATCACTTTTGATTGGGTCATGAACCCTTTCTAAACCTAGAGGGGAGCTTCAATAACCACTTTGACTTCAAACACCTAATTGATGCTCATCATGGACTGGGTTGAGAGCTTGAGTATCACCTAAGCTCCATTTTTGTTTTCTTTGGCCACCTTCCTCCTTATAACATAGTTGAATTGACCTAGGTAGACCCCAAATTCACTATTATCTAATAGAGTTCCATCTGGGTGGAACAACATAAAGATATTAACTTCCTTGAAGTAAGGCAATATCTTCTTCTTGCCATCTTCCAAGGGTTATATCATAATTTGGGCCAAACCCAACCATTCCTTGATTGTATTTTTCATGCTTCTAGTGTATGTATGGTATAAGCTCAAGTATGAAATGGGTATCAAATTCAACTCTTAGAACATACCCTTGTGTAAAATGACTTATAAATTCTTGCATTTACTCTCAATGAGAAAAATTCTCTCCAAATATGCTTGGGTCTATTAGATGGGCACCCAAAAATTTTCCAAAGTCTCCACCACCTTTTTCAAGGTTGTAAATAGCTATAAATGGGCATCTTTGACATGTTCTATTAAATTAGTATCAAAATAATTTTTCACTTATACTTCTAAGGTTTGAAACTACTTCTACATGTATTCTAGTAACTTTTTTGACATTTTTTTGGTATCTTTGAGTACCGATATAGGATCCTCATCTACCATATCCTCCCTTGTGGAAGTTCTCACCTTGGTGAGGATGAACATATCTTATTGGGTCTACCAGGCCATGGGGTTCCCTTCATACATGAATTTATGTGTGAGGATCCTTTGCATACTTCTTGTGGTATGACCTAATCCCACTGTATATCTTAGTTACCTTGAATTATCATCTCTAGCACCTATGATTCTGGGACCATTCCAAAATATTAGGGAGGTGTTGGTAGGGTTGTGAATATGGTAGTGATAAGCGGAGGGGGGATGGAGGAAATAAAATGTGTGAATGAATGAAGTGATGGAGAAGAAGGGGTCATGGGGGCATAAGGAGGAAATATAAATGGGGAGGTGTAGGGGAACATCTATGATTTTCATTAACCTTGGGTCATGCCAATGTGAGGGGAGATGACTACTAAGAGATGGGTGTTAAATAAAATGGAAGTGATTGGCTAATTAAAGCTAAATCTATGGCTACCAAGGGTGATGGAAAAGGGAGTTAAGGGAGCAATGTGAGATACCACTAGGGTTAGCACTAAAGGAATAATAGAAGATAATGGAGGAGGATGAGAGGGAGGAATAAGTACCTATATTGAAAGCCAATCATGAACTACCTTCTACTTTTTTCTTGGAATTTTTCACATGTTAGATCCAAATGTTATAGTGGAGGGAGTAAAGATAATGGAGGCCTATTGAGGTAGTTGTTGGGTCATTTAAGGAGTCACTGAGATGACCTAGGCCATCTTAGACATGAACCTAGGTGAACTTATGACTAGAGATATAATTTGGTAAAGGTGTGGTATTTAAAGATACTTGAACCTAAGGAATAACCAGTTGGGGCACTTAGGAATTCTTAGGTTGGGGATTGGATGCGATAGATGGGAATGAGGAAGGGAGGATGCTATACATGGTCGATTCTATAGGTTCTTGAGTGAATAACGAAGGGGGGAAATGGGGAAGAGAGGAGGAAATGCCTAGGTGAATTGTTAGAGGGATGAGAATCTAGGTGGTACCAAGAGAGGCTATTGGTGAGTGGGATAAATGGGTAAGGGAAATTTATTGGTGCCTATTACTAGTTATGTCTTAGTCTCATCTCTAGGCTACCACTAACATCAAACCTTAAAGCTTGTTTGTCTTGGGGTTGATTTGATTAGGATTTAACTATTTATTTTTGAGTTACCTAAGTCTACATTTACTGGGGTCGAGTTAATTGAGTCACCAGGGGTGGAGTAAGTCGAGCCATGGGATGAGAAGTGGGATATTGAGGAGCAGAAGGCAATAAGATCCCCCATATAATTCTCCTAGAATGCGGGGGAGGAGTTTTTTCATGTCCTCTATCAATTGAGTAGGTGTAGAGGGGAAATAGATGGTCATGATTAGAATTTTTTACCCTTATTATTCCTATGGACCTTAATTCAAGTGATCAATTCTTAGTTATCCAATACATTCAAATATATCTCATCATGCTCTTTTGGATGGTGTCCATATTTGAGGTTGAGGTGATCTAAATATTTCTCTAAGTGGGCCTTGATCATGCCTCATGGGTCCCAACCTCATAGCTCAACTATCCTTAAGGCCAAGGAGTCTCACATAAAAACCATTTTTTGTAAGGGAATGAAGGCCTAATACACATGGTTCTAAATGGTAATTGGGAGAGGAAATTAGGCCTTTTGTTGGTGACCAATTTAAAATCCAAAGATGCCCTCCACTAGTTGATACATGATCTCCTAATCTACTATGTATTTTGATATGTGGTAGGGAAAGTAGAGGGGTTATTTAAGAATACTTTTGACTCAGATTATAGTATCCTCCTAATAGTACTAGTAGTCCCAAATGGGAATAAGGGAGTCCCTAATTTATTTTAGTAAATATAACATGGGAGCCTCATAGATTACATTGTAAACAATTAGGTATAATTATTCATAGATATTCCTAATAGTATTCCTATAGTGATGGATATATATATTGTATAACAAGACATGAACCACTGATCCCTTGGGATCCCATGAAAAAAAAGTAGATGGATTGAAAGTGATCATCCCATAGACTGCTTCCATGAGGTAACTTATCATCTATAAATATTTACCCACTTGAACATTTGAAATAACCTTAACCATGTTGAAATTAACTACAAATATTAGGTGAGGGACTTGGGATCCATCCATGATTATGTCGAGTATGGGTACCCACAAGATGTTGAAATGTATGTAATTTGAAACTTTGAACAATCAGTTCAACATAATCATTCTAACATAGATCTCCTCCTTAATGGTACAGACTATGTATGTATTGGGGTCTTATTTATCCACTCAACATCTCAGTTCTCATCCCAATCCTTTAAGATATTTTTTATTGAATTGGTATTAGTCTAGGACTTCACCATAGATGATTCATATGAGATGGTGTACTCTAACAGATTGTAATAGGCCATGAAGGTGTTCCTTGAGATGTTGGAAATTTGATACTTGGAGTTAACCAAGTAAACCATGTCATGGATGTCATGTTGTATCTTTTTACCTGTGAGGATCAACTTACCTAACAAGTTGGTGTAGGGGAACACTTTTGATTTTGATGCATATTTATTTAGCCAAAATTTCTCATAATCCCATAGGGAATCTTTAAATTCTGTATCATATTCATTTTCATAACCAAACTCATTGGGTACTTAGTCTATAGTCTTAAATATTTTATTGTAGTGCTTGAATTGATTCAAGCCTTTTGGGAAGAGAGTATTTCAATACTTAGGCTCAACCTAAAGATGAGGTGACCATGGTAGAAAAATGAGATCCTATGAAAGAGTTTCAATTGAAGGGTAAAAACACAGAGTGTACTTGTGGGAGAAGAAAGTAAGGAGTCAATTTATGGGAGTTTGGGAGTGATAACCATTAATGGGTTTCTATAATCACCTAAATATGGTAATTAGATGCTAAGAGTGTCACTTAAGTTAACCTATCCCTATACTATCCATAGACCTATCCTTGATAATTAGACTTACTTTTCTAGTCATTTAGTAGATCGCAATCACCCACATCTATTCAAAACATAGTCCCAAAACTATCATCTTAGACCCCAATCCAAATTGCTTAGCATTATATAAAGAGGACATTAGTGACACATTTAGGACACTACATCCACATGGTTCTAGTGTCCCCAATTGAGTCATACTATCCTTATTCCTAAATATTCCTAATGGATATTTTTTCAAACATGTACCCCACATAAGGTTAGCCTAAGCTAGTCTTCTTATCTACACAAGCAACACAACCCTATAAATATAAGTCTAATCCACATCTATTCAATAGATGGAAAATAAATTAAAAAACTATTCAAACCAAAGATAAAGTTATGAAAAATTAAGGTATTTGATCCCTATTATGCCTTACTTTATACATACTACCATCTAAAATAGACCTAAACCTAATTTTCAAACATTTCAAAGCTCAAGCACATTCAAGGCATCCAAGGCCACTCTCATTCTAGCATTCACTTGAACTTGCATCAAGCACTAGGTGGGATAACTACATTAGGATTTATCCCTATTTAGGGTATTAGTATGTAGGAAAATCTCTACATAGTGGGGTGTTGAGGATGTTCAGTCCATCTTACTAACATAAAATTATTGTTTATGCCATACTTGCAAGGAGATTAGGGTTTTCACATCATATCAAGTTTTATAGGTATAAAATAGAGCTCTAAGTTTTGGTCACAAAGGAATAAAACATATAGACACATGCACAGGTGATCTTATAAAATAAAAATAGTACCACAAAGAGGACATTAATTCCATATTGAGGACACTACACATAGATGGTGCTATTATCCAAAATGGGTGGTACTCTCTAGTGAACAAATGAATACCAAAATCATATTGATGACATAGACTAATACACATATCTCAACTTTCAAAACCTACATCATCCATGATATTCAATTTTTAGATAAGTGTCTATTTATGCCTATTTATTGTTATTATTATAAATTCAAGCAAGGTCAAAATCAAAATAAATCAATACTTAATTATTGCATATTTATTTGATGGATTTAGGCACCTTAGCCCATTTAATCTAACATAGGATTTTCATTATAAAACCCTAGTAGGTTAAATAATTTGGTGAACCCAACATTCAAATATTTTAAGATTATAATTTTTTTTATAGATTGTATGTATTGCTATGTTTACAATTCTATTACTTGCTAGATATTGCATATTGATAGCTATCATAGTATAGTCAGATTTATCATACACATATGCTTCACTTTTTATTTTTGAGTGCTTTCAAATTATAGATAGGACTCTGATCCACTACACTAATCCAAACTAGTTATCATCTACCAAGTGAGAGCATTTACATGAATCTAGGTTTATATATTGATACATCTACCCACTTGGGGCATCTCCTACACAATTGATATAACAAAGTTTTATCTTTACATACTATACATTTTAATTATGCATTAATTTATATTGATGTTATCATTGATCCTTATTTCTTATATTTTTTTCCAACTATCACTAGTTAGACTCAATATATATGCATCCTAGAATCTACATAGATTTATACTACACAATTATACATGATTTCATTTGTAGTTCCTAGATTAAAATTGATTTTGTTTCCTATGATTCTTATATCTTTTATGGCATTTGAATATGCCATTATTATTTGGATTATAAGATAATTATCTATTTGTATGCCTTGGACATGTACCCATGTCTCTTGTGTATGCTTTTTTCTTATATATGTGGACATTTAAACATGTCCTTATTTGTGTCTCTATGACAAACTACTTATTATTTACATATGTGGACATTTGAACATGCCCTTGTATATATTAATTCTTATATTTAGTGATGTGTGCCCATGTCCCTTATATTATGGCCCCTTGTCATACCATTTGTGTACTTCATGTGTTTGTATGTTTGCTTACACACACACACACACACACACACACACACACACACACACACACACACACACACACACACACACACACACACACACACACACACACACACCAAATTTTGATTCCATGAGAGATATCATGCATCTACCCTTCCTACTTGGGAGCCATGATGGACATAATTCCCCATCCCCCTATGTATTTACTCAGATTTTCTACTATATACATTACTTACATCTATCCTGACATAATTGTGTAATGCTAGATTACAACGAATATCTTACATTTCATATTTATACTTAGAAATATTTATATTTTGATGTTATGTTTATACATTATATTAGAATATCATGCACATGCTTTGATAACACATTTTACAGAGCTACTTCTTTGAGGGTAGTTCTTACATAGGTTTCACAACTATTATTAGTCTAGATTACACACTTGAGGTGGGGGTTTTAAACCTACCTCATCCAACTAATATAATGGAATCAACTCAAGGTGTGGGTAGCCTAATAGATGAGCTGAGTCTCTAGATTTGGTGATATCTCCCCTGAATGCATCATCTATGCTCAAATCACTAATCCTACTTAAATTGCCAAGGAAAAGGGATATAAAAAACTTGAAAACAAACTCTAAACTATAGGAGGTGATGCACCAATATATTATGTCTCCTATATTTTATCCTTAAATATCACTTATGGATATAACAAGGGTTAATTACTAACACACTCTCTCCAAAAGGACTCCTACATGTCAATATTTCACATGGAGGCCATGATAAATGACTACAACCTAAGGGTGATGAATGAAAGGTCTTATAAAAGACACTACCAATGAATTTACACTAAAAGTATAAGCATGAACACCTTCACACACCATGTGACCTACATAAGACCAATCCACTAGCATCTAGGTGAGGGATAAGGACCTACAAAGGGAGAAAATATTCAACCACTTATGCAAATCAAACAAGCATTGAACACACTATAAACTAGTATGAAGAAGGATGGATAAATCCTTGTATTATTTTAAAATCTTCAAGATAAAAATGGGTAGAGTTTTTTCAACCCAATAGAGGGATGATGTACAATGTCATTCCAAGCCCAATTTATAAAACATGAGAAAGAGAAAGAGGATATGGTATGGAGATAGAGTGGAGAGGCCATAATGACCATCACCCATCCAAAAATAGCTACAAACATGAATTAGGAGAAGAAAATAGCCCACACTCCTTATCTCATGCATGATTTTGGCATGATTGAGGTCTTTAATGAGCCTTTTGGGTATAGAAGTATGGTGGATGGTCTATTTTTGGTCATAGTTGACTCCATGAAGGCACCATAATCCTTAAAACTAGTCCATTACTCCTTAATATGTAGTAAGATATCATTCACCTATTTTGGGAAGGAAGTTACATGTTTGAACATTACCATTTCTTGCCTAGCTACCACCCTTCATGTCATTCACAACCTATAAAATGCATTTGTCACTTTAGTGGGAAAGAGACCTAAGACATATACATTTTAAATTGTGTGTTGAGATTGATAGTGGATTGGAGATGTTGATATTGGGGTGATTCTAACCTAAAGAACATTTTCATCATGTGAGTACACCTACAACACTCTCTTCTTGATGTAAATGAGGGTTACCTCTCTACCTGACTTCAATTTTGCTCATTAAGCTTGATTTTGACACTATATGGATACAATAATAGTTTATTGAAGACCATTTCATATTTTAATATGTCCAAGAGGCCTTCCATCTCACTCAAGAGCTCAAACATGCTCTAAAATCATGAAAATAGACCAAAAATTAGATATTGCAAGCCTTTTCTTTGCATATTTTACCCCAAATGTGCTAAATTATTGGTATAAAAGGTGAAAATAGGTATTTTAAGTGTAATCTTTATGTTATAAAAGTGTTTTAGGTACATTATAGTCATTAAGAGTAGTTTTTTGTCCATCAAGTTCTCTATGAGGGTTTTACAGGGTTTGGTGTGGCCTACCATCTTAATGATGGTTCATAAAGCACATGCGATGTATTGGAGAATTAATGTCATAAATATTGAGAGTATAGACCCCATCAAATTTTAATAATATATCTTTCTCCCATGCATATTTTCCAATGAGATCTGACCAAAAGTTGGTACCTCTTAGGTTTCTTCTAGGCAGCTTAGGTATACCTATAGTCTTAAGGTTCATTCATAAATCTATCCCCATAAATACAAATTTCTCTAACATGGATGGAAATTGAATATGGGTAATCAAATTTCCATAATATAAATGTCCCCCATGCACTTATTCATGTAATAAATGAACATCTTAATCTATAACTTGAGTTGGGAGACTATGATGGGAGAGCTCAAGGAGGTCTATTAGGCCAAAAGGGCACTTTCTTTATTTTACCATACATATGGAATTTTTTTAAAGACATATAATATAACTATTAAACATTATATATCTGTACATTTTCCTTAGGAACTCATCTTGTCACAAGAGTGGAGTTGGAGGTCTAAGGGACTCTACAAGGTTTTAGGCCTTATAGGCCTAAAATGATCTTTAAGGCATAAGATGACTTGTAGGTGATTATGGTGGTCTAAAATAATTATTATAATCTATTATATTCTAATTAAACCCTATATATAGTCTCATAGTTCTATATATCTCTATCTCTATCATTAATCCTCTTTAGACTTACTATGATTATCATTAGTTTATGCTAGGTTTTTAAACCAATTGACATAAATGACCTTGGTAACCTATGTTTGCCTATTTTCTCATTACCAAGGGAGTTATAAACTCATGGAATGTATATATTGAGATATAAACATCATCTTGATAATTATGTCTCCATCCTACCTATAACAAATACTCTTCTAACTATACACACACAAACCTGTGTGTGGGACTCTTGGCTCAATAGGCCTAAACATGCCTCTCAACCTTGCCAATAGTTTATAATAAATTAGATAATAATATGGAGTTTATGATAAACATTTAAAATATAATTTTCATGTGATTTTATTCTCTCTAACATCTTTTTCTTTAAACCAAGAAAGCCCTTCTTTCTCTAGTTTGTAGGCCTCATGAGCCACTAGGCAGTCTTGTAGGTGTATTTTTGGGGTTTTTTGAGTGTTAAGCTTTGAAACTTGCTCTTTCAACTAGGATATTTAACTTGATACACACTTTAAATTCATGAGGATTATGTCACAACTAACTTAGCCTTATATAATTCCATTTGCATTACCATTATTGGATTGTTCATGCTAAACAACCTTAGCTTATTTGTACATCAATTTGGGTTCACCTCTTCAATGTGTTTAATCACCATATGAGTGAAATATGAAGTTTATATCTCATTTAATATATCTTCTCTATTTTCTAGGTCTCTCATATGCATTATTAGATGTCCTTTAAAATAGCTTAGGCTTGAAGTGGTTTAAAGGTTAATTGTCTGCCTATAGGTATCTTAGACATTAGGTATAAAGACATACTTTTATAATAATCATAAAAATTTCAAAATGTTGAAACCTTAAATTTACCATTACCATATAAACATTCAAAACCACTTATCTTAATGCACATTTTAACAATTGTACACCAAATATAGACCTATAGGTCTGTATTATCATGGTTTTAAGCATTCTTAGACTATAAGCTTAGTATCTTGAGGTTATACATGCAAACCAGTGATGAAGGGTAAGATTTATGACCTATGAAAACCAATGGGGGACACATCAAACACCTTTTACATTAATCAAATTGTAAATGCACTAAAACTATTCAAATATTGACCCTGAGAATGTGTAGAAAACAAATTTAATTGCTTGGATTATTAGTGTCTTTTCATAGAGAACATATGATAGATATGATAAATATTATCATGGATTAAAAGGGAATAGAGACTCCTTTTACCTCTCAATATAATTTGAAAAAAATCCATTTCTCCTTCATGCACTAAATGAGAACTATTTGGCCTCTACAAGTTACCAAGAAGGGTGATGGAGAAGGAAAATAGGTTTTTGATTCATTTGACCCTAATAATGCTTCCAAGTAACTATTATTCACCTAAAAACCTTGAGATAAATGGATAATGATACCACATTGTAAAACTCTCCTCTTCCATGTTGAAACCTTTTTTTACCCCACCATGAAAAAGTACAAGTTTCCTTTAATATATATAGATGAAATTACAAGCCTATGAAATGGTGATGAGATTTACAGAGTGTATAAGGTGAGTCAATTATTCTTCAAGCCAAACTAGTGAATTATAAGACATATATCTCACCCATTCTCCTATCAGGTTATACTAAGGGTTTTAGGAGGGTTGATAGCCCCTTGCACTTTTAACAATCATTCATAAAGTTAAGGCCTCTAATGAACTACTAAATATCATGAATGATTAGCTCATAGGGGTGGCCTCTTATTCTAAATTCATAAGGTTTCCATGAAAATCCTATTGCAAGATATGAGAATCTCTTTTAGCTCCTCGAGTTGCTTGCCTTCAATAGAGTAGGTTGAGAAGGCTTCAAACTTCTTATAAACCTCATTCATGATTGCCAATACCTCTTAATTCCTCATTAAGATCTGCACAACCTCTATGTATGTCATCCCTTTCTCATTTGATGGATTATAAGGAATTAAAAAGACATAATGTGGTGTCTTTAGATGTCTGAGTCTAAATATCTTATGTATAGGAAGGCAAAAAGGTGACCTACAAGTCTATAGACATGTAGGTCTAAATTTTGCCCCTATTTTGGTTATAAAACATATTCTTTTGATCATTTTAGGTTTGAGATAACCTTATAAAGGCTTGAGACTAGCTGGCATGGTTGATTCTTCATTAATATCATTAATAAAGTCTTTAAACCCATATAACGTATCAACCATAGAATATTTGATGTTGATCTAGCCTTGTAGGTGCCATGCGAGCATATTTGGAGGATATTGGAATACTTATCAAACCCTTAGAGATATTCACTCATGTCAAATTAATTACAATGATCTTTAACCTCTCTTAAAACTACTTATAACTGAGCTTGTGGGGTTTAAAAAGAGTTTAAGACCACTTAGGGGTCTTAATGATTGTTCATAAAGCTAAGGGATTTGATCTAAAAACTAATGCCACTAACTTAAATCCCACTAGAGACTCTACCTCTAACCAAGAGCTTGGGCTTTGACTCATCTTGTACAAACTGTGCCATTCATTTGAAGATGGCCCTTGTGAGCTTTCTAAGAGATTGATGAAGGTTTTACTATAATTTTTTGCTTTTCTTTTGGCTTTGTGATAATGGATTCTCCTTCTGATACTTGCAAGGAATCCTCCATGAGATATAAAATATTTTATAATGCTATTCTGATAGTACCTATCCATATATGTCTTTAAAGTACTTATAAAACACCTTTCTTTGCATTTTTTCATGTTTGAGATCTTTGGAATTCATTGGAGACCAAAAAGAGGGAAATGAGAGGTAAAATACACATTTAAACCATGCAGTATAGATGGAAATAAGTTGAAAAGTCACTTTTCAAGTGTGTGGGGACCTTTTATGGTGAATGAAGGATGTTTGACCCTTAAAAAGACCCCTTTTACCTATAAATCCAACCTATAATGACTTGTGTAATGGATATAAGACCTTTTAGAGACATTTTACCCTTGGTGGTGACTTCAGTGGTTGAATGATGTCCTAGGGGTTTTATTAACACTATTCAGATGGTTTGAACATCCTTCCAAGGCAATACACTCATGATATCAAATGTAATAAAAATTGAAGTATTTACCTTAATATTTTCTTAAAAAGCTTAAAATATGCTAAAGGTTGCAAATAAAGTTACCATTATTCACTCTATTATCTCCAATCCCTTTTATTTTGCCACATTATATAGGTACTTGGCATGCTTAAATGGACACATGACTAATCACGTGCTGCAACATCACACGTCATCCTATTATATGTGATTTTAGACCATAAAGATCACACTAAGACTTGTTGTATACTCTTAGACATAGTCAACATAAGATGAAAACTTGACACAAGTCTAAACTAGATGAGATGGTGACTACCACAACACTCTTTAACATTAGTACACCATATGAACATGTTGCCTATGGACCTAATGATAATTGACCTTCTCTTAGACTACCATGACACCTAAAGACTCATGTAGATAACAAGGAGACTGTTCAAGTGACTACAAGTAAAAGTTTATTCTTTTGAGTGTAAAAGAAGAAAGACATAAACATCACTAGTGACTCTTAGAGGTTGACCTACATACTGGTCAAGAGAACCAACTATCTCATCCTTTGGGTAAAGGACTCGCACATGATAATCATGAATTAATTAAGATGACCAATTTGAATGAGATGGTAATAATAATTATCACCATACAAGCCTTTAAGGACTATAAATAACCTCACCACTCATAATAAGGACATAAAAAGAACAAAAACTCCTAAACAACCAGGAAAGCAACAAGACAAAAAGGTAAGTAACTAACAAAGTAGCTGTGTAACAACACTTGGAAGAAAAGAAACACCTAAACTACTATGTATAAGGACAATAGATAATAGTTAATAACAATAATTAAGGAACACTCCATTGTTTGGGATAGGGAGTTCCTCACCATTCAATTTTGATAGTTGGAATGTATTATGCTCTTTGTAGCTGGTGATAATATAAGTTCTACTCCATAAGCTATCAAATTTTATGTGCTTACTTGGTTTAACTCAGTATTCAACTCACTTAAGCACAATATCAGCTTCTTAGGAAGTCCTTGAGATATCCCTCTTATCAAATTTATTCTTAATTTTATTTTGATGAGACCATATGACATGCATAACATCATCTCTTATCTCTTCTAACTCTATCAACTCATTCATCCTCACTTCCATGGCATCTCTCCATTAGCCCAAGTTGATGTGTGAGTTACAAATCTAGAAAATCAATTGATATGGGTAATATTGCCTCCTTCCCATATAAAATAAGGTAGGTATAATGACCATTAGCTCTATTGGAGGTGATCTTATTATGATCAAAGAATTTGACTCAAGAGAGGAGGTTAGTATGGTGTTAGTTCCAAAAAATAATGAAATCAACAAACTAACAATCTAACATCTCTAGGCCTAGATCATGGAGGGATCTTAGTGAAAAAACCAATTGAAAACACAACTAAAATGTAAAGAAATGACAAATTCCTTACGTTCCTTGATTTTTCCAAGAGATTTATTCATTGGCTTGCTTGTATTGTGCTTAAGAAGTCTTAATCAATGGGGCTTGGCTATCTTCATCTCCTCTTGGCACCATGGTTTTTTGGATTTGGCTTGATGTTTTATCAAAGTGGCTTGGCTTGACTTGATTTTATCATTATAAAACTATTAATTTTATTCATGAATCAAATCTTGCATTATAACTCTAATATATTCCAAGCTCTCTAAATGAAGCGCTCTAGGCTTACTTTTATAGGATTTGAAATGAATTGGAATGAGTTAAAATCCTAACCTTGGTTGGATTAGTTAACCCCAATAGGGTTAAAAGGTGTTAAATGGTCATGATTAACATGGAATAAGCATGGGTGGCATATTTTACAAAAATGACAACTCACAAAAGCTAAAGATGAAAATCTAGGATATTCATTGAGTTTTGAATTTCCCTTTTTGATAATTGATTTAATTGCTCATGGATGACTTTAATTAGTATTTAAAAGTTAATTAATCTCTGTTAGGATTTTACAATGTTTGATATTGTTATTTAATTCAATGTGTGCATTTGAATTATTTTAATTTAGGCCAATTAAACATGTTATGAAGCCAAATTTGAGACTTTTAGAGATTCTTAGGCTAGATTTATAGAGGTTGGTAAGAATTGCTCTAAAGTTAGGTATAAATCTATTGGTGGCCAATTTTAGATGTATAAAATTTGACCCTATTTTGGAAGGCATTACAATCTATAAGCACAATAATGTCTTCTCATATAATTAAAAAAATTCTTTATTCTTAAGACTTCAATTAAAATGGATGAATTGTATCTTCCCCCTTAAGGGAGTGACTAGAAAAGGGGTTGGCAAATGGTCCCTCAAAATAAGGAAATGAATGGACCAAGAAAATGAAAATTAAGGGGTGAAAACATAATAATTTGGCTAAAGTTGGTCAAAATCATTGAGAATGCAAGTGGGACGATGTACAATGGTTTGCCCAAAGGTAGTTATAAGAATTGTACCCCAATAGTGGCAAACATGGTATGATAACACAATGATTTGCCCAAAGGTAGTTATAATCATTAATAATATGGAGCTGCCCCAATCAGTGAAGATAAATAAGATAAAAACATGCCCAAATTAGGTATAATAAAGTGAATGATTTTTCCAAAGGTGGTTATAATAATTAACCCTCAAATTGGTGACAACATAATGATTTTCACAAAGGTAGTTATAATCATTGAAAATATATTTGGGATGATGTATAATGGTTACCCAAAGGTGGTTATAAATATTGTAACCTGATTATAGCAAACAAGATTGATATTTGATGATTGAAAACATGATGATGATAACTTGATAAAAAGGGTAAAGATGAATTGGGACAACTTGCTAGTAGGGAGATGCTCATCCAAACTAACAAAGGTGGAAATTTGTTCATTATTTAATTACTCTATTAGGGATATGATTTGGATTGTTTTTGGTTCCAGTGCCAAGGAATTGTTGATACTACCATTTCTGTGTAGACATCTCAAAGATTATTTTTGTTGTATCACTTAATAGTAGGCATCATGATAGAACACCATGAGGACTTGGCCAAAATATGCATAAGGACTGACTCCCATGATCCAATATTCAAAGGAAAATAATACACCAATGATAAAAACCATGATGACAATATTGATGTATGAATATGGATGGATTCAAGTATAAATACGTAAGTAATCACCCAATGAGTAAATATAGGCTAAATCAAGGAAACAGTGCTGAAAGTAAATAAATAGGCACACAAACACATAATAAACAAATAATAGTTAGTCCCAATGTTAGTGAAAACAACATGATGAACATTACCCATAAAAATATGCAATAATGCTACAAATAAACATGATGGGGAAATAGAAGAAAAGGAAGGGGGTGGCTGAGCTATCTCCATATACACTAGGCAAGTGGACATTGACTACATAGTTCTGTGGATGATATATCCAACAAAACTTTAGGCTGAATGTAGTTCTCTTAATAAATGGGAATAAAATGATGAGAGTTAAAAAATAAATATGATGGATGTGATATAATAATATGAATGAACTCATAAAATGGTGAGAGCATGGGATAAAAGGCCAAAAAGGATGGGGAAATTAAGGAATAAGTGATTTCTTATGACTTAGTAAAGGTTCCCAAAATCCTTAAGGCAATGAAGTGATCAATGTTTTTGGTTTTTATAAATGGTTTTACAAAAAAATTTCAAATGTTTGGAATGTCTCAATTCAATTAAGAATGATGAGACACTTAATGGTCCAAGCTCACAAAATGACAAGACAATTCAAACTTGAAATGGTGCTCACAAAATGGTGAGAGCATTCAAACTTGAAATGTTTCCCATAAAATGGTGAGAGTGTATGGACAAGGGGGACTAAGCTAACCTAAAAAATAATTGATCACGACCCACATAGTCCCAAAATGGCCCTGGGTCATAGTATTTCCACATTTTAATGGAGGAATTTGACTAGTGCAATAACCCATTCAAATAAAATAGGTACAATTGGCATAATGGCACATTAAAACATAGGAATTACTAGTTGGTATGTCAAGGCACAATAAAAAAATGTTACCCCTAGTTTACCCACATGTGGTTATAACTAGGATATAGTGGATTAGATCAATGATACTAATTTGAACATAGGAGGTTATAATTGGTAGCAAAATTGGTGAGACATTGATATGACCTTGTAGGTAGATATAATTAGGCTCACATAAACAAACATGATTAGAATAGAAAAGAAATTAAGGATACAACTACTAAAGTTTTTGTTATACTACTCCAAAATATTGCCTCTATCTATAATGCTTGAAAAAACTACTGAAATTGAACTGATTCTTCATGCTGAAAGCATGAAACCAATGGACGAACCAAAGTTAAATGGAATACGTGGATAGGATTTAAAAAATGTTTGGTCAACAGAATGGATAAGTGATAGGCTAGTAGGATGATAAGATGAAAAAATGATAGGATGATAGGATGGCATAAGGGTATAGTACAAAGAAGAATACAGATAATATGGTATAACTTGAAATGGTCCTCATAAACAATACACCTAGTCACTTAATCAAAGTACCACTTGAGGTGTATAATGTTCATTGGCTCATGAAGTTCATCCCCATTTGGTGTGGTGAACTTGTATGCTCCTACATTATAATCTATAATAATGATGAAAGTACCTACCCAATTGGGTTTGAACTTGCCTTTATGCTTCTTTTTGGTCATGGTATTCTTTTGGTTCTCTTCAAGTACAAGATCACCAAGATTAAATGTTCTATGTTTCATTCACCAATTATAGTGACCACAAAGTAAATTTTGATATGATTGAAGGTATTCACTACATCTATGTATTTATCATCAAGTAAATCTAGCTATTGTAGGCGAGCTACTCGATAGTCTTCATCATCTAGGACATGTTTCAGAGAGATGCATAATGATGGTAAGTTGACCTCAATAGGACTAATGGCTTTAGTGCCATAAATAAGTGAATATGAAGTGGTTATTATAGGAGTGTAATGATTAGTGTGATATTACTAGAGGGCATGAAATATTTGAAGGTTCCAATCATGACCAACATCATTAAAAATCATTTTAAGGATGTTGACAATGTTTTTGTTTGATGTTTTAGCCTAATTGTTACCTTGAAGGTAATATGTTGTAGAGAAATAATGTGTGATTTTATACTCAAAACATAGTATTTTGACATCCTTGTTCTTCAAGGATCCTCCATTATCAGATATAATGTCATAAGGGATACTATAGCAGTAGATGAGATGATTGAAGATGAATTTGGAAATTCGCTTTCCAGTCACATAAGTGAGGGATATAGATTTAACCCACTTAGTGAAATATTTTATGGCAGTAAGGACATGTTTATGACTGTCAAATGAGGTTGGGTTTATATTTATGAGTTTGAGGCCCCATTTAGTAAATTTACATGGTTTCAACATTATTTTTAGAGTCTTGGCTAGGGTATGAATCAGATTAGTATGCCATTGACATTTATCACATTTTTTTACATATGCAGCTACATCTACATCTATTGTTGGCCAATAATAACCAATATAGAAGATATTTTTGGACAAGATGACCATACTAGTGTGGAATCCACATAATCCTTCATGAACTTCCCATAACACTAGTATATATTCTACCAAAGGTAAAAAATGAATAAAAGTTCCATAAAAAATGTGATAGTATAGGGTTAGTCTAAGTAAGGTATAACGTTGGGCATTATGGATGAATGATTTGGTTTATTTTTAGGATAATTCTAGTGTTAAAACATGGTCATGTAAGTAACTATATAGGTTTAAATACTAAGTAGAGTTGGGACCAAAAATAGTGTAGATCATTGCAATAGTTGAAGGCTTATGAGCTAGTGTTAAAAGATTTTCAATGAGAAATTGGTATTCCTTGGTTGTATCTATTTATAAAATGAGAGTTCCAATGGTATCCATGACATATAATATTGTGTTACTTTCCCTTGATAAATGTTCAAATTGGATGTAAACAATCTATTATTTGATAGTGTCGACCATGACCTTATATGGAACTAACTTGTCATCTTTGGTCTAAAAGTGGTCTATAACCTGATTGATGCTTGACTAAGAATCACCATAAACCTTAAGATGACATATGTTCCATTGTACTACCTATAAAATCCATATGATGAGTTCTTCATATTTGACCATGTAATTAGTACAAAGAAATCTTATTCTAAATGACTTAGGGATTAGATCCCCCTATGGAGTGATAAACAAAAAGCCTACCCCAAATCTATTTGCTATAAATGAAATATCAAAATATAGCTTCCATTACTTATCCTTAAGAGGTGTTTCAATGATGGTCATGATGGATTTGTTAGGAAATTGGAATATCAATGGATTTATGTCTATAAGGGATGCTTCAACAAGCTGATCTATAAGAACTTGCCCCTTGATGGCTTTCTAGTTCACATATTCTATCTCAAACTCACTGACAAGCATGATCTATTTGGTCATGTGGCCTTATAAATATATATTAGATAGTAGGTACTTGAGTAAATGTACTTTTGAAATGACCATGGTCTTATTATTCAACATGTAATGTCATTGTTTCTGAGTTATGAAGACCATATCTAGACATGCTTTTTCAATGGGTGTCTAATTATGTTCATACACAACTAGTGTATGATTTAGATAGTACACTACATGATATTTTCCATTATCATTATTTTGAGATAGAAGTGCCCCCAAGGCATTATTAATAGCTAAAATAAATAAAAAGAATGACTTTCCTTAAATGAGAAGTATTAAAACTAGTGGATTTTTAGGATAGTCCTTCAACTATTAAAAATATTTTTGATAATCTTCATTTAGAAGAAATGTTACACCCTTTTTTAGTAGGTGTGTAAATGGTTGGCACTTGTCAGCCAATTGAGATATGAAGCATCTAATGGATTAGATCTTACCCTACAAACTACATAACTAATTCAAATTGGTTGATGGTAGTATCTCTATTACGGCTCATACTTTGGCTAGATCAACTTCTATGTCCCTATGAGACATGATGAAGCCAAGTAATTTGCTTGATGTGACACTAAAAACACATTTATTAAGATTGTGCCTGACTTTGTATTCATTTAGTCACACAACTATCCTCCTTAATGATATTAGATGATTGATTTTGGTCTTTGATTTGCCTCGTATGTCATCGATGTAGTCTTTAACAATGTCATGCATCATATCATGAAATATGATTTCCATGGATCTTTTATAGGTGGCCCCAACATTCTTAAGACCAAATGGCATAACCTAATAAGAAAATGTTCCTCATGGAGTGGTGAATGCTATCTTGTGTTGGTGTTCTAGTGCTATTTAAATTTGATTATAGCCTAAGAGCCCATCCATCAGTGAAAGCATCTCATAACCCATGGTGGAGTCAAAAATCATGTCAATGTTTGGAAATGAAAATTCATCCTTAGGGAAAAATTTGTTAATGTCTCTAGAATTAGTGTAGATTATGATTCGTTCAAGCTTTTTAGAGATAGGAACAATATTAGAAATACATCCAAAATAATTGATGAGCCTAATATATTTCACTTTCAAGAGCTTCTCATACTCTTTCTTTACCAATACAATAATGTGAGGATGCATTTTGCATAACTTTTGCTTCACTAGTTTAGCATCAGGATGTACCACAAGGTGGTGAACAACCAAGGTGGGGTCCAAACCAAGCATGTCAGAATATGCCCAAGTAAAGATATCTAAAAATTAACTCAAAAGGGTTGTAAAGACTTTATGTTCCTCCTCAATTAGGGATCTGCCTAATTTAATCCACTTTGGGTCATTTGGGGACTTAATGTTTACCTCTATTGTGTCTTCCACTAGATGAGTTGAACCATCTTCAAGAATAGTGGGAAAATATTTAAACTATTTGACTATGATAGAGTCCTCTGTTAGGACTTGTTGTTTTAGTTCTCCTAAACATGATGAATCAAAATCTCTTAAGGAGAGGGATGGCCATGTAAAAAATGTTAGTGTAAACCCCTGAATGATGTGATCAAATGCCTGTTGCTCTTCAAGATTGAATTTAGACCCATAGGCAAGTTCATCATCATTAGTATCCTAGATGATTTGATCAAAAGTTTGTTATTCTTCAAAACTAATCTTAGACCCATAGACAAGTTCATCATTGGTGGTATCCTGGTCTAAATTTGAAGAAGGCTAAACACCACCATTTAGTGGTGCCTGAAATAGGTTTTCACCACTAGATTGGCCTTTATCTTTACTTTTTCCCTTGTCCAAAAGTGCCTAAAAAAGGCTTTCACTTTGGGACCTCAATATTTTATTTATTTATTTTTGGCTAAGGGTGTTCACTTATTCTTCAAAATAGGATTTAGGATCCATTTTGATTGAGAACCCAAATTTATGGTCTCCCAATGGAACATTATCCCTAAGGCCTAGAAAATCACAAAAGGCTTCATTATTTTGAAACTCATCAAATAGCTCATGGGATTCTTATTGGCCATAGTCTATCAGTTAGGGATAATATAATGGTAATGTATTTTGATGAATTAATTATTAAAGGGTAAAAATAGAATTATGGTCAAATATGTTGGTTTGGGCTAAGTCATCAAATTGGCTATGAGCAGACTCTACTTCATTGTCAACATCATCATCACTAGTCATTGGTGATAGAACTTGAATAAGATATTTAGGGTTACCCCTAGGTGGTTTAAATCCAATCTCATAGGTTCCTTTGTAATTAGTAATAAAATTTGGCTCAAGTATTCCTTGTTGATTTAGCCTAAGGCCTCCTTCATAGTCTTGATTTTTCATGATCCTATTAGGAATAAGACACTTTGTATTTTTATAATAATTTTCCAATTTTTCATTATATAACCATGATTCATCACCTTCAAGAGGGTTTTGTCCTTGGATAGAGGCCATTATTAACATAATGGGTGGTAAACTATGCATTTGGCCTTTGCCTTTTCTTTGCCATTGCATGATTGGTTTGGATTTTGGTCTTCCAAAGGACTTGGGGTTATGTGGAAGCTTTTCAATGTGAAAGGTTTGATGGGTCAAGTAATTTCCTAGGCCATTATCCAAGATAGTATAATGATTGTACATTTCAAGAGGTAGCATGTGGGAAAGTGAATCAAGGGTATCAGGGTCAATACAATTGGCCAATGGTAGATCAATCAGTATTGGTTTCCCTTTATCCTACTTGGTGGCTAGATTCATGCTAAAATAGTAATTGTAACTCTTGAATTCATTATCTAAATGTTTACAATGCTCATATGGATGCAAATCTCTTAGAATATCAACCTCCATCCTTGAATGGGATAAATTGATACATTGGTACAATGTCAATGGGACTGCATGAATCTCATGTAACCAAGGTCTACCCAAAATCATATTATATGATAAATAAAGATCTAACACATAGTAAAGTGTATCATGGGTCAAGGGCCTAATGATAATTGGAAAACTAATGGTTCCTTGAGATTCTCATTCTTCATTATTGTAGGATTTGATGGTGATTTTTTTTGCTTGGAGATCTACCATTGTGTACCCAATAAGCTTGATGAGATTTGAAGACACTATGTTCAGACCTGATCCATTGCCTATGAGGACACATTTATTTTGTGCCTCATTATGTAAACTTTAATGTATAATGGATTATTGTGGGTAGGCCAAGGGATGACATATCATTTTGGTTGAAGGTTATTTATTGGGTTGGAGATAGGTATCCAACCAAAGCTTGAAATTTGTCAGGGGATATGTCATTTCTAACTATGGATTGACCAAGGAACTCTGTCAATATGTTTTTGTGGATTAATGACATGTGTAACAAATTTAAAATGGAGATTTATGCTGACATGTTTTGCAATTGTTCCATAATGTCAAATGTATTTTCTTGGATAGTGGTAAATGGTTTGTTCAGAGGTAGAATAATTGGTTAGATGATGGGCAAAGTGGAAGATGGTTGTGGGCCCAGTATGGTTATCTTTAACCACCGAGTTGTGATTACACAATTGGGATTAGATATAGGACCATTATTGCTAATAAGTGATGGTGGAGGACCAAATAAGATGAGTCTCAGTTATTGATGCACTTGTACGTGGTCATGGGATAATGATGAGTTATCAATATAAGGTCCTATCATGGGAATCCCTGCTTACTGGTTCACCTATGCACAATCCCAAGTCAAGGAAAGATTACCATAATGGTTTGGTTGATTGGGTATGATTAAGAATGGTATTTTTTGATTGACACTTGGTCTTAGATTGATGGAAATGGTATTAATGTGACCTCCTACAATATGGCCTAAAACTAAGTTATAGTCGTGTTCAACTGTATGGTGGGTCTATTGATTGTTGGCATCATTCTAACCTTGGTTCTATCCATTGTTTGACATTATTGGTTCTGATATTGATTCTATTAAGTCTATTGGTTATGTTGGTTTGGCCTTGGTTGTTGATTTTTTTTATTGATGTTGTACTGGCCATTGTTGTTGATTTTTATGTTGGGGAAAAGGATTTTGATAAATGCCAAGATTTTTATTGGAGGTAGAAGTTCTATGATCTAATGTGATCTCTCCATTTTCTAACATATTCTAAATTACATGTCTAATTTACACACAACATTGTAAAATATGGCCATTGACTCAATGAAAATCATAAAATTATTCCATCCTATACTAGTCTAGCATGTCAGCACCTTCATGAAATTGCTCTTTCATAATAGGTCATCTAATAAAGTTAGCTGATATGATCTTGTGAAGGAATAATTCAATGGGCTCTCCAAGGTCAATAAAATCAAGATGAGTAGGCACATTTCTTCTTAGAGGAGGAGGGTTTTACAAAGGCATAGGTATTTGTGTTTGTTACACTAGATGTACTGGTCTAGGTGATTATGCTTGCTGCACCTGTTGTGACTAATGAAAAGGTTGTTAGTTAGGAGTAATCTATAAATGTGACATAGGTTGAGTAGATAGTCTTTATATCATTTAGACATGTCATAACTTTGTTACTCCATTCCTTACAACATTCTTGTTATGATTCAATTATTTGTGTCTATCATTATTATTAATCTGTACTACTTGAGATGCTTGTGCTTGGATCAGATGTTAATTTTGACCATTGTTATGATTTTAATTTGAGGTTTGATTTGATGAGGCTAGTTTAATGATTCCTTTGTTAATAAGGGATATTTCAATCAACAAAACTTTGTCAATGATCTCTTTGAAAGTATGCACACATAACAACTTCAAATTCTAAGATATCTCATTGTGTAATTTTTTTGTAAATATAACGGCTAATTTCTTGTTTGGTAGATTATGGGTGAATCGACTTTCAAGGGCTCTCCAACACTCCCGATATCTTGTAAAACTTTCACCAAATTTTTATTTTACCTATGTTAAGTCTACCAATGAAGTCTCATACTCAAGATTGTAAGAAAGGTGCTATACAAAATACTTTGATAGGTCATAAAAATTAGGTACTTCATTCTTGGGAAACTTTAGGAACCATTCTAATGCTTTCCATATTAAGCATCATAGAAATAATAACAATAGGTATATGTCACTATATGCCACTAGTTGGTATGCAACAAAGAATTATGTCAGATGGTCCTTGGGGTCACCTTTCCCCTTGTATTTGTTAAAACTTGGTGGATTTTACCCTACAGGAAATGGTATCTACAAGTAATCCATGTTGAAATGGTAAGAACACACATCATGCAACTTAAACTTTTTGGTTTATTTTCCTGCTTTCATGAGGGTAATTACATCCTTCATTTATTGTAACTCTTGTGTGAGGAAACTGGGGTGATCATTGGCTTAAGATGGATGTTATGTGGTTAAAATTGGATTAATTTGACTAGGTTAGAGTGGAGGTATTTATTGGGGAATGTTGGATTATCTAGGAAATGGACTAGGAATATACATACATAGATTTGGGTGTGATTGTTGAAATTGTACTTGAGGTTATATGATGTTCTAGTTGAGATTGGGAATGTAGGATTAATACTATGGTTGGGATGGAGGAATATAGCTATATTGTGCTTGTTATGGTTAAATAGGGACATGTTTTTGACTAGTCATACCTTGATGATTGAGGGGAACTTGTGACCCAAGACCCTATCTTTGAACTTATGGCGTGTTCTGCATAAAAGGTAACTATTGCCTAATAGGTACTTAAGGAACATTGAAACA
Organism: Torreya grandis; assembly: GCA_037957365.1. NCBI lineage: Eukaryota > Viridiplantae > Streptophyta > Pinopsida > Cupressales > Taxaceae > Torreya > Torreya grandis. The sequence continues at coordinate 1,275,368 of JARHVA010001053.1, forward strand.
TTTTGGTTACATGAATACCTATTGGGAAGTGGATTCATGTTGGAGATTTAAAGTCTATCATTGACCAATATTCACATGTTTTTGGTTAAACATCATTTGATTTTGGATTGGCATGTTAGTATGTAACTGAAGAAGTATGTTCACTACTACCTGATAAGGTAAAAAATTGGTTAGGCCCTATTGAGGTGGTAATATGTTTTGTTTTGGATACATGGATATTTTCTATGGTGCCTTCTATTATGTAATTTTACTTATCACCTATTGGGGTGGAGTAAGATTCATCACATTCTATTGTGGCATGGCATTGGTCATAGGTTGACTACTTAATCCTTGTTGTTGGGTGCTAAAAAAATTATATGGTTGAGGATTAGTAGTAGTTGGTTGAGATTGGGAAGTAGAAAATCCTACTCCTTGAGTTTGTGAACCACTAATGGTGTTATTTAAAGGCACATTTTTTTGTTGACTACGTGTTTACATTTTAACACCACTTTGGTTTAAATTGGATGTTATTGGCATATTGTCCATTATGTTTTCCTCATTATTATACATAGAAGTAGAAGATAATTCCTTGATAGTTGGGGTATTGAACATGTTTTATACTAAATTTTTATATGTAATTAGGTCAAAACCCTAATTTTATTAACCTCTCAACTCAAATAAGACTCCTATTAAAGTGAGTAACTAAATTAGAAGTATATTTATAATGGCCAAATTGTTAAAATTACACACTAGTTCGTGATATGTCTGGTATGATATTTGAATTTAAATGAAATGGTCCTCCATGTGGATCCTTTATGTGACAAACATACATGGATATTGATATGGTCTTTTTACTATGGCATTAAGATCACTAGAAGAGGCCTGATCATTGTTATGATAAGACATGTTATAAGGACCTCTTGATAGACTTGGCAAATTATCATGCCCTACCTCATAGTTTGATGTAATTATACCATAATAAGGTTGCGATTAGACATTTTCTATAATTGAGGGTACACTATCCAAATATTAATATATCTACTATTTGTATTGCTTGGTGTAAGGAGGCATGCTAACCAAATAATTGGCCAAAGGATATTGACCCTATTCCCTTAGTTGAGTGTTGTATGGTGAATAGGAATACATATCCCAAAAAACATCATCTCCTTAAGGGTATATTAAAAAGTCTTCTTGCATTATAACATTTCCATATCTTATATTTTACATAGTTCTACCATGTGTGTAGTGAACTATGGTTAACTCTTATGACAAATGTTTCACAACTAGAGAGGATGAGAGTTCTATAAACTCTAAAAAGTTATGTTTGAAAAGACAAAAAGGGTTAAAATTTTATCTAACTTGGTCAAGAGTGGAGCTAAATCTCCCAAAATTATATGCAAAGACTTGGTAAAAAGAGTATAACATCAAATGTCTAACGTTAAATGTTTTACACAAACAAGGTCAAGTAAAATGGACTAAAAACAAGATGCCAAACTCTAATGTCCACACGTGTTCTAAATAAGTCTAAAATAGGAAAGGGAAATGTTGTTAGGTCTTTTTTCCAAATGTGGAGTCAAAAGCTAAGCTCAAATAGGTTGTGTTAGGACTTTTTCCCAAATGTGGTGTCAAAATCTAGGCTTGAAACAAAGGATGATGATGATTAATCTAACAAACTTGGAACAATTTGGCAAAGACTAGGCACTTGATTCTAAACATAAACATGATCTAATTGGTATAAAACATAAAACAAAAATCACTTTGAAGATGGACTGATTCTATCAAATAAAGTCATAAATAATAAAATTTCCAAATTTGAGTACTGGATTAACCTAAGTTATGCAGCCCAAAAGATAAAGATCTATTTATTAACACTTGCGTGTCAAGGCTTAAATAGAAATCAATCAATATTTAGATCCAAACTTGTAAAATTTAATCAAAGACTCAACTAAGGTAAGCTTGGATTTGATGACAACAAGCTAGGCAATTTTGAATATCATGACTTTGCTAAACAAAGATCCCACAAGGCTCAAATGATTGGTTTCAAACAATTTTAATTGAGACACGAGACAAGACAAGTATTTTTGAAACAATTTGGGTAGTGTAATAGAGTCACCACTCCTAAAATATGTGACAATGTTTATGTTTCAAATAATTCAAAGGCACAAGTATTGAAGTGATTTGGGTAGCAAAATGATACTCATTTTAAATGACACACACATAAATAAGTTTAGCAAAAATCTAAAACAAATGTGTAGTGAAAAAATGGCTAGAATAATGCCTCCTTGAACAAAGGAGTGATGTATAAATAAACTTGACTAGACGTGGTTTAAACATAAATTTTTTAGATCCAACACACCAAATAATACAATAATAAATGACAAAAATACAACTAAGTATAATTATCCTATATCCTTTCAAGGTGTGGCAAAGTGGGTTGACTAAAATCTACAAGTTTTTAACTGGCTAAATTGATCCCATGTGTACACACTTTCAAGTATGCACACAAGAGAAGAAAAAAATAAATTAAATATACATTGATTTTATTGTTGTAAAAAGGTATTATCATTTTCACAACCATTATATCTATTAATTTCTTAGTGTAGTATGATGTCTAGATCAATCATACATCCTGGGTCAAATTACCACTAATGGATATGGTTTAACTAATCAAACTAATGTCTTTGTGGGGTGATCCTAATTTTCATACCCCTATGGAGAGGGGTTGAAACACTACATGGAGATGAATCCCCAATTCTTCCCTAAATAAATTTTTAGAGGCAATGACACCCCCTTCACAACCCAAAATGCATGAAAAATAAAAGACAAGTATAAAGACTTTAGGGTTGCATTTATATCACCCAATACTATGTGAGCTTGAGGAGAGATTAGGTAACATTATTTTTATGCCTTTTACTAGGCACTAAATGTAATGGAAAGTGAATTTTTATCCTGCAAGTTCCTTAGAGGGAATGGGGGGAGAGCATACACACATTATACTTTTTGAAAAACAAATAATCAATAAACAAGTTGCAAACAATTGTGAGTGAGGTTTGATTTTTAAGCACCAAATTGAATATGATGTTATTATTTACTATCCCCTTGGCTTAAGTGTAAAAAATTGAAATAATATTTACATAAAAGATAAAATTAAGCAAGACCATCTATTTCATTTTAAGCCCAAAGTCTAAGTGTTCAAGATTTGTCTTAAGTCCATTTTAAAGCACCAATTAGAAATGTTTAAGACTTAGGATTCATTTTAAGCACTAAAAACAAAATGTTTCTAAGACTTAACCAATCCTATATTCTTTTAAAGCACCAAGATCCAAATATGCGAGATTTGACATGTTCATTTTAGATCCAAATTAAAATGTTCATAATTTCGACTAAGTTTTTTTTGAAGCCCAACATGAAATGTTTGATTAGTCAATAACATGAAATTTTGTCTTCAAATCAATCCTTCAACCTAAAATTTTGTCTTGGTTTGGAAAATTATTTTTGAATTTGATCTCTCAATTTTTTATTTTATTTCACACAATGACCGTCAATAGTCACAAATGATCATTTGTAGTTTCTAGGTAACCATCACTAGTTGCTTAGCAGGTAACCATTATCGATCAAGCATAATAAGTATCGATTGATAAAATCCATCACTGATAACCTATTAACCCAAAGGAAAAACTATAAAGGATGAAACATGTTAAGTTAGGCTTGGTTAGATGAAATATGACAAAAATGTTGCAAGAATAAGTTTAGTTGATGGATTTAGATGATGTTGAAACCTAGAAATCAAGGAATGAGATGAAAAAAAGAATCAAAATCCAATATTTAGGTCTATTTTCCCCTACAACTTGATCATCAGCGGTCTCACAGAATTAGTGGTGGTTAGGTAGAATCATGGGTAGTTTAGGCCAAACTATCACCAGTCTCTGTATAGATCTGAGAGATAAAAAAACCAAAACAAGGTTTTAAATTCAATTTTAACAATATTCAAGCATCCATTTCTTAGTTTAATACATTCATAATGATCTCCTTACTATGTGGGGTGCTCATGGTTCCATCGGGTGTGCCATTTATGATTAAGGAATTTGACTCAAGAGAGGAGATTAGTATGGTGTTAGTTCTAAAAATAAATGAAATAAACACACTAAAAATCTAAAATCTCTAGTCCTAGATCATGGAAGGAGATTAGTGAGCAAACCAATTGAAAACACAACTAAAATTCAAAGAAATGACAACTTCCTTGCCTTCCTTGATTTCTTTAAGAGATTTATTTATTGACTTATTTGGATTATGCTCAAGAAGTCTTTATTAATGGGGCTGGCTATCTCCATATTCTCTTAGCACCATGGTTGTTTGGATTTGTCTTGATGTTTCTTAAAAGTGTCTTGGCTTATATTTATTTTGGAATTATAACACTGCATTTGCTTCATGAATCGAATCCTACATTATAACTCTACTATGTTCCAAGATCTCTAAATGAAGATCTCTAGGCTTGTTTTAATAGGCTTTGAAATGACTTGGAATGAGTTAAATACTAACCTTGGTTGTCTTAGTTAACCCAAATAGGGTTAAAAGGTGTTAAATGGTCATGATTAACATGGAATAATCATGGGTGGGATATTTTTCAAAAATGACAACTCATAAAAGATAATGATGAAAACCTAGGATATCTATTAAGTTTTTAATTTCAATTTTTGATAATTGATTTAATTGCTCATGGATGAATTTAATTAGGATTTGATTGGGATTTGAATGTTAATTAATCTCTTTTATGCTTTTACAATGTTTGAGATTGTGATTTAATTTAATGTGTGTATTTGACTTATTTAATTGATATTTAGGCCAATTAAACATGTTATGAATCCAAATTTGAACCTTTTAGAGATTTTTAGGGTAGATTTGTAGAGGTTGGTGAGAATTGCTCTAAAATTAGGTATAAATCTATTGGTGGCCAATATTATATGTCTATAGTTTACCCTTATTTAGGAATAGTTAAAAGTTGTAAGCATAGTAACAACTTCTCATAGAATAAAAAATGTTCTTTGTGCTTATGACTTCAATGGAAATAGATGAGCTATAGTTTCCCCCTCGAGGGAGTAACTGGTAGAGAAGTCAATAAACAGTCCCTCAAAAGAAGGAAATGAGTGGACCAAGTAAATGAAAATGAAGGGGTGACAACATAATGATTTGGCTAAAGTTGGTCAAAATAATTGAGAATGCAAGTGGGATAGTGTAAAATGGGTTACCCAAAAGTGGTTATAAGCATTTTACCTTGATAGTGGTAAACATGATATGATAACATAATGATTTGACCAAAGGCAGTTATAATCATTGAGAATATGGAGCTTCTCAAATTAGGGTAGATAAATAAGATAAAAACATGACCTAATTTGGTAGAATAAAGTGAATGATTTGCCGAAAGGTAGTTATAATCATTAACCTTAAAATTAGTGACAACATAATGATTTTCCCAAAGGTGGTTATAATCATTGAGAATGTAGGTGGGATAGTGTACAATGGTTTACCCAAAGGTGGTGATAAGCATTATACCTTGATTATGATAAAAAAATATTGATATTTGATGATTAAAAACATGATAATGACAAATTGATATAGAGGGTAAATATGAATTGGGATAACTTTCTAGTAGGGAGATGCTCACCTGAACCAATAAAGGCAAAAATTATTTCATTATTTAATTACTCTATTATGGATATGATTAGGATTTTTTCTAGTGATGGTTTTGAGGAGATGTTGATACTACCATTGCTATGTAGACTTATTGAAGATGATTATTGTTGTAGCACTTAATGGTCTATAGACATCATGATAGAACACCATGAGGACTTAGTTGAAATATGCATAATAATTGACTCCCATGATCTAATATTCAAAGAAAAACAATACACTAATGATAAAAACCATGATGACAATGTTGATGTATGAATATGGATTGATCAAGTATAAATACACAAGGAATTACCCAATGAACGTATGTAGACTGAATCAAGGCAATAGTACTAAAAGTAAATAAATAGGCACACAAACACATAATAAAAAAATAATAGTTAGTACCAATGTTAGCACAAACAATGTGACAAGCATTGCCCCTAAAAAATAGGTGACAATGTTACAAATAAACATGATGGGTAAATTGAAGAAAAGGAAGGGGGTGGTTGAGCTATCTTCATATGAACTAGGCAAGTGGACGTTGCCTACATAGTTCCTTAGATGATATATCTAATAAAAATCTAGGTCAAATGTATTTATCTTGGGAAATGGGAAGAAAATGATGAGAGTTGAAAAAAAACATGATGGATATGATAGAATAATAGGAATGAACTCTCAAAATGATGAGAGCATGGGATAAAAAGCCAAAAAAGATGGGGAAACTAAGGAATAAGTGATTTCTTTTGACTTAGTAACGGTTGCCAAAATCCTTAAGGACATAAAGTCATCAATGTTTTTGGTTTTTCTAAATGGTTTTACAAATGTTTTTGGATTTTTTGGAGTGTCTCAACTTGATTGAGAATGATGAAACACTTAACGGTTCAAGCTCATAAAATGATGAGAGTGTTCAAAATTGAAATGGTGCTCACAAAATGGTAAGAACATTCAAACTTGAATTGTTTTTCATAAAATGGTGAGAGAATATGGACAAGGGGGACTGAGATGACCTCAAAAATAATTGAACATGACCCACATATTCCAAAAATGGCCCTAGGTCATAGTAGTTCCACCTTTCATTAGAGGAATCTGACTAGTGTAATAGTCAATTCAAATAAAATAGGCACAATTGGCATAGTGGCATAGTATGGTATAAGAATGGCTAGTTTGTATGTCAAGGAACAATAAATAAATGTTTCCCCTAGTTTTCCCATTAGCTCTACAATTAAGATATAATGGATCAGATCAATGATACTAATTTACCCAAAGGTAGTTATAATTATTATCAAGACTGGTGAGATGCTAATTTACCCCTATAGGCAGATATAATCAAGCTCACATATAAAAACATGATTAAAATGGAGAATAAATGAAGGATGCAGTTGACAAAACTTCTTTTATACTACTCCAAAATACTACCTTTATCTAGAATGCTTGAAACAATTGCTAAAACTAATCTAATTCTTCATGCTAAAAGTGTGAAACTAATGGATGGACCAAGGTCAAATGAGATAGGTGGATAGGATTCAAAACATGTTTGTTCAATATAATGGATATGGTAGAATGGATAAGTGATAGGAAAAGTGATAGGCTAGTAGAATGATATGATGATAGAATGATAGGATGATAAGATGACATAAGGGTATGGTGCAAAGAAGAATATTGATAATATGGTACAACTTGAAATTGTCCTCATAGATAATACACCTAGTCACTCAAGTGAAGTACCACTTGAGGTGTATAATGTTCATTAGCTCATCAAGTTCATCCTCATTTGGTGTGGTGAGCTTGTATGCTCCTGTGTCATAGTTTGCAATAATGATGAAAGTACCTACCCAATTAGGTTTGAACTTGCCTTTATGCTTCTTTTCATCTATGGTATTCTCTTGGTTCTCTTTAATTACAAGATCACCAATATCAAATGTTCTATGTTTCTAATGTCAATTTTAGTGACCACAAAGGCAATTATAATATGCTTAAAGGTTATTCACTATATCCATGCATACGTCATCAAGTAACTCTATCTCTTATAGGTGAGTTAACTGATAGTCTTCATCATCTAATACATGTTTCAGAGAGATGCTTAATGATGGTAACTTGACCTCAGTGGGAAGAATGGTTTTAGTGCTATAAATAAGTGAGTATGGAGTGGATCCTATAGAAGTGTGATGATTGGTATGATATGCCTAGAGGGCATAGAATATTTGAAGGTTTCAATCATGACCAACATCATTTATAATATTTTTAAGGATGTTGATAATGGTTTTGTTTGATGCTTTAGACTAGCCATTACCTTGAGGGTAATATGCTATGGATAAATGTTGTGTGATTTTATACTAAACACATAACATTTTAACATCCTTGTTCTTGAAGGATCCTCCATTATCAGATATAATATCTGAAGGGATACCATAGTGACAAATGAGATGATTAAATATGAATTTGGAAATTTTATTTTGTCACGTAAGTGAGGGATATAGCTTCAAACCATTTAGTGAAATATTTTGTGGTGGTAAAGATATGTTTATGACCATCAAATGAGGTGGGGTTTACCTTCCCAATGAGATTGAGGCCCCATGTAGAAAATGGCCATGGTGTCAACATTAGTTTTAAAGTCTTGGTTGGGGCATGAATTAGATTAGCATGTTGTTGACATTTATTACATCTTTTGACTTATGTAGTTGCATTTGCATCCACTATTGGCCAATAATAACCATTATGCAAGAGATTTTTTGATAGGACAACCCCATTAGTGTGGCCTCCACATAACCATTAATTAACTTCTCATAATACTAATATAGATTTTGTTAAAGGTAAATAATGAAGTAGAGTTTCATCAAAACTGTGGTGGTATAAGGTTGGTCTGAGTAAGGTATAACATTGGGCATTATGGATGAAGGATTTGGTTTATTTTTGGGATAATTCTAGGGGTAAAACATGGTCATGTAAGTAAGTTTATAGGTCTAAATACCAAGTAGAGCTAGGACCAACAATATCGTAGATCATTACAATAGTTGAAGGTTCATAAGTTGCTTCTAACATATTTTTAATGAGAAATTGGTATTCCTTAGTTGTATCTATTTGTTGAATGATAGATCCAATGGTAGCCATAAAAAATGTTATTTTTTTAGTTGAACTTGGTATATGTTCAAATTAGATATCAATAATCTATTATTTGAGAGTGTTGACTATGACCTTATATGGAACCAAATTGTCATCTTTGGTCTGAATGTGGTCTATAACCTAATTGATGATTAACTGAGCATCACCATAAACATTAATATGACATATGCTCTATTTTAATGTCTATCAAAGCCTTGAGATGAGTGTTTCATATTTAGCCATGTTTTTGGTACAAGGAAAGCTGATTCTAAATGACTTAGGGATTAGATCCCCATGTGGATTAATAAACAAAAATCCTACCCCTGATCCATGTGTTGTGAATGAACCATCAAAATATAGCTTCCAGTGTTGCTCCTTAAGAGGTGTTCCAATTATGGCCATGATGGATTCATCAAGAAATTGGAATTTCAATGACTCTATGTGTACAAGGGGTGCTTCAACAAGCTCATCTACAAGAACTTACCCCTTGATGGCTTTTTCGTTCACATATTATATCTCAAACTCATTGATAAGCATGATCCATTTGGCCATGTAGCCTTGTAAAGTTGTTTTAGATAGTATATACTTGAGCTAATCTACTTTTGAAATAACCATGGTCTTATTGTTCAACATGTAATGTTTTAGTTTGTGATCTATGAAGACCATAGCTAGATAGGCTTTTTCAATGGGTGTATAATTGTGTTCATATGTGACCAGTGTACAACTTAGATAGTACAGTGCATGCTCTTTTCCATTATCATCATGTTGATCTAGAAGTGCCCCTAGGGCATTATCAGTAGCTAAAAAATATAACAAGAATGACTTTCTCTGAATGGGAGGCAATAAAACTGGTGGATTTGTAAGATAGTCTTTTAGCCATTGAAAATCTTTCTTACAATCATCATACCAAAAAAATATTATAACATTTTTTAGTAGGTATATAAATGGGTAGAAATTGTTGGCCAATTGATATATGAAGCATCTAATGGATTGGATCTTGCCCTACAAACTATGAAACTGCTTCAAATTGGTTGGTGGTGGCATCTCTATTATGACTCTTACTTTGGTTGGATCAACTTCTATGCCCCTGTGACACATTATGAATCTAAGAAATTTGCCTGATATGATGCCAAAAACACATTTCTTAGGGTTGAGACTAACTTTGTATTCACATAATCACTCAAATATCCTCCTCAATACTACTAGATAATCGGTTCTAGTCTTTGATTTGCCTAGTATGTTGTCAACATAATATTTAACAATGTCATGCATCATTTCATGAAATATGACTTTCATGGATCTTTGATGGGTGGTCCCTATATTATTAATACCAAATGGCATAACGTGATAACAATATGTTCCCCACGGAGTGGTGAATGCTATCTTGTGTTGGTCTTCTAGTGATATTCAAATTTAATTGTAGCCTGAGAATATATCCATTAGTGAAAGCATATTATAACCTACAATGGAGTTGATAATCATGTCAATATTTGTCAATGGAAATTCATCCTTAGGGAAAGCTTTGTTAGTGTCTTTGAAATTAGTATAAATTTTGATTTCTTCAAGTTTTTTGCTGATAGTAACAACATTAGAAATCCATTCAAAATAGTCAATGGGCCTAATACATCTCACTTCCAAAAGCTTCTTTAACTATTTATTTACTAATATAACAATGTGAGGATGTATTTTTCATAACTTTTTCTTCACTATTTTGGCATCAAGATGTACCATAAGGTGGTGAACAACCAAGGTGGGGTCCAAACCAGGTATGTAAAAATATGCCCAAGCAAAGATATATAAAAATTCCCTCAAAAGGGATGTAATAACTTCATGATCCTTGTCACTAAGAGATGCACCTAATTTAATCCACTTTAGGTCATCTAGAGACCCGATATTTATCTCTATTGTGTCTTCCAATAGAAGAGTTGAACTATATTCACGAATAGTGGGAAAAGATTTGAACTATTTGGCTATGTTAGAGTCCTCTATTAGGACTTGTTCTTTGAGTTCTCTTAGACATGATGAATAATAATCTCCCAAGGGGAGGGTTGTCCATTTAACAAATGTTGTTAGAAATATTTTAATGATGTGATCAAATCCCTATTGCTTTTCAAGACTAAATTTGGACCCATAAGCAAGTTCATCGTCATTGGTATTCTAGATAATTTGATCAAATAACTATTGTTCTTAAAGACTAATCTTGGACCATAGACAAGTTTATCATTAGTGGTCTCCTGGTCTAAATTTGAAGAAGGCTGAACACCCTCATCTAGTGGTGCTTGAAATAGGTTTTCACCACTAGACTGGCCTTTATTTTTACTTTTTCCCTAGACAAAAAGTGCCTTAAAAATGTTTTCACTTTGGGACCTCAATGTTTTATTTATTTGTTTTTAGCTAACAGTGCTCATCCACTCTCTAAAATAGGCTTTAGGATCCTATTTGATTGAGAACCCTAATTTATGGTCTCCTAATATAACATTAACCCTAAGGCTGAGAAAATTACAAAAGGCCTCATCATTCTAAAAATCATCAAATGGCATATGGGATTCTTTTCTATAAGTTAGGGATAATATAATGGTAATGGATTATGAAAAATGACTAGTTGAAGGGTACAAATGGCATTATGGTCAAATAGATTAGTTTGGGCTAAGTCATCAAATTAGCTATGATCAGACTCTACTTCACTATTGGTATCATCATCACTAGTTATTAGTGATGAAACTCAAATAAGATACGTGGGGTCACCCCTAAGTGGTTTAAATCCAAGCGCATAGGTTCCTTTGTACTTAGTCACATAAATTAGATCAAGTGTTCCCTATTGATTTGGCTTGAGACCTCCTCTTTCATAGTCTTGATTTTTCACGATCTTATTAGGAATAAGATACTTTGTATTTTTATAATAATCAACCATTTTATTATTGTATAACCATGATTCATCACCTTTGAGAGTGTTTTATCCTTGGCTAAAGGCTAGTATGAACATGAGAGGTGTTGGACTATGCATTTTGCCATTGCCTTTTCTTTGCCATTGTATGAGTGGTTTAGATTTTGGTCTTCCAAGCACATGGGGTTCTATGAAATATTTGTAATGTGAAAGGTGTCATGGGTCAAGTACTCTTCTGGGCCATTATTCGAGATAGTATAATGATTAGACATTTTAGGAGGTGGCATGTGGGAAAGTGAATCAAGGGTATTAGGTTAAATGCAATTGACCTTTGATAGATCAATCAGTATTTCTTTCCCTTTGTCCTACTTGTAAATTAGATTAATGCTAAAATGGTAATTTTAAATATTGAATTTGGCCTCTAAATGTTTACAATGCTCATATGGATGCAAGTCTCTTAGAATAGTAACCTCCATCCCTAAATGGGAGAAATTGATACACTACTATAATATCAATGGGAATACATGAATTTTGTGTAACCAAGGTCTACCCAAAATAATATTATATGATAAATCAAGATCTAACACATGGCAAAGTTGATCATGGGTTAAGGGCCCAATGATAACTAACAATATAATGGTGCCTTGGGATTCTTGTTCTTCATTATTGTGGGATTTGATGGTGATTGTTTTTTCTTAGAGATATGCCATTATGTACCCAATAAGGTTGATAATCTTTAGAGACACTATGTTTAGACTTGATCCATTGTCTATGAGGACACATTTTACTTTGTGCCTAACTATGTAAAATTTAATGTACAATAGATTATTATGCAGTGGGCCAAGGGATGACATATCTCTTTGGTTTAAGGTTACTTGTTGGGATAGAGTTAGGTGTCTAACCAAATCTTGAAATTTTTTAAGGGATATGTCATTTGGAACTATGGATTGACCAAGGAGCTCTGTCATGATGTTTTTGTGGATTGTTGACATGTGCAACAAATCTAAAATGCAGATTTATGTTGTCATTTTTTGTAATTATTCCAAAATGTTAAATGTCTTTTCTTGGATAGTGGTAAATGGTTTATTCTAAGGTAGAATGGATGGTTGGATCATGGACAAAGTGGTATATGGTTTTGGGCTTGGTATGGTTATCCTTGACCACTAAGTTGTGATTTTACAATCAAGATGAGATACATGACCACTATTGCTAATAAATGATGGTGGAGGGGGGATAAATAATATGAGTCTTAGTTGTCAATTCTCTTGTGAATTTTCATGGGCTAATGATGAGTTATGAATATAAGGTCCTAAAATAGAAATCCTTAATTTTTGGTTAACTTGTGCACAGTCTTAGGTCAAGGAAGGATTACCATAATGGTTTGGTTGATTGGGTATGATTATCAATGGTCTTGTCTGATTGATATTTGGTCTAATATTGATGGAAGTGGTGTTAACATGACCTCCTACAATATGGACTAAAACTATGTTGTAGTCATGTACAACTGCATGGTAGGTCTATTTATTATTGGCATCATTCTGACCTTGGTTCTATCCATTATTTTGATGTTGTTGGTTCTATTGGTTTAGCCTTGGTTGTTGATATTTTTGTTATTAATGCTACATTAGACTTTTTTATTTATTTATTTTATTATTATTATGTTGGGGAAAAGGATTTTGATAAATTTATAGGCTTTGATTGAAGGTAGAAGTTCCACGATCCAATGTGATCTCTCCATTTTCTAACATATTCTAAATTACATGTCTAATTTGCATACAACATTGAAAATAATGGCCATTGACCTAATGAAAATCATATAATTATTTTGGTCTATACCAATTTTGCCATGTCAACACTTTCATGAAATTACTCTTGTAGAATAGGCCATCTAATCAAGTTAGCTATTGTGAGCTTGCAAAAGACTGATTCAATGGGTTCTCCAAGGTCAATAAAATCATGATGAGTAGGCATGTTTCTCCTTGGAGGAGGAAGGTTTTAATAAGGCATAGGTATTTACATTTATTGTATTAGCTATGTTATTCTAGGTGGTTATGCTTGGGCACATGTTGCTATTGCTAAAAAGGTTGTTAGTTATGAGTAAGATGGAAAGGAGGCATAGGATAAGAAAATACTATTTGTACCATTTGAACATGTCATGACTCTATTATTTCTTTACATACAAAATTCTTGTTGTAGTTAAATTATTTAGGTCTCTCATTATTAGTGTCTTATGCTAGTTGTGATGCTTGTGCTTAGAGTGGATGTTGATTTTGACCATTGTTCTAATTTTGATTTGATGATGTTAGTTTAATGATCCCTTTATTAATGAGTGATATTTTAATCAACAAACCTTTGTTAATGATCTCTTTGAATTTATGTGCATATTATAACTCCTAATTTTAAGATATCTTGTTATGTAAATATTTGGTAAATACAATGGCTAATTGCTTGTCTGGTAGATTATGGGTGAATCAAATTGCAAGGGCTCTCCAAAACTATCGATAGATTGCAAAGCTTTCACCAACTTTTTGTTTTGCCTATGTTAAGTCTACTAATGAAACCTCATGCTAGAGATTGTAATAAAATTATTTCCCAAACTTGTCTAATAGGTCATCAAAATTAGGTATTGAATTCTTAGGAAATTTCAAGAACAATTATAATGCTTTCCATATTAGGCTTTATATAAACAATAACAATAGGTGTATGTCACTATATGCCACTAGTTGGTATGAAACAAATAATTCTATCAGATGGGCCTTGGGGTCACCTTTCCACTTACATTTTTCAAACTTTGGTGGCTCTTACCCTAGAGGAAATGGTATTTGTAAGTATTCCTTGTTGAAAGGGTAAGAACACATATCATCCAACTTAAAAAATTTGGTTTATTTTCCTACTTACATGAGTATAATTACATCTTTCATTTGTTGTAATTTTTGTGTGAGGAAACCAGGGTGATCATTGGTTTGAGGTGGAGGCTGTGTAGTCAAAATTAGATTACTTTGACTAGGGTAGAGTGAATGTATTTTTTGGGGAATGTTGGATTGGATAGGAAATGGACTAGGAATACAAATACATGGATTTGGGTATGATTAGTGAAATTGCACTTCAGGGTATGTGATGTTTTAGTTGAGATTGGGAATGTAAGCTTGATACTCTAATTGGTATGGAGGAATATAACCATACTATTTCTATTAAGGTTGAATAGAGACATGTTGATGACTAGTCATACCTTACTGATTGAGGGGAACTTGTGACCTAAGACCCTATCTTTAAACTTGTGGAACATTCTGCATGAAAGGCGATTATTTCCTAATAGGTACTTTAGGAACATTAGAACCTATTGGTTGTATGAATCCCTATTGGGAAGTGGACACATGTTGGATATTTAACATCTATCACTGACCAATATTCACATGTTGTTAGTTAGACATCATTTAATTTTAGATTAACATGTTAGTCTATGCCTGAAGAGGTATGCTATTTACTACTTAATGAGATAGAACATTGGTTTAGCTCTTTTAATTAGCAATATGTTTTACCTTGATTGCATGGACATGTTTGATGGTGCATGCTATTGTGGAATTTTACTCATCACATGTTGGGGTGGAGTAAGATTCATCACATTTTATTGTGGTATAACACTGGTCATAGGGTGAATACCTAAGCCTTATTATTAGGTGCTAGAAGAAGTAGGTAGTTAAGGATTAATGGTAGTTGGTTGAGACTGGGATGCATAAAATATTACTCCTTGAGGGACAAGGCAACTAGATTCTATTTTCTAGTAAACATAACACACTTATGGCATATTATAACCCAATCATATGAGTCTTTGAATAGGCTTGGCTAAAAGTAGCTTGCTCTCAGTATCCTTGCTACTATAGTCCTATCTAAAAAGTGGCCTCTTATAGGCCCATCATGAAACTAATCCAATATATCTTCAATTTGGTTAGTCTCCACACATCTTAAAAGTATTCCATCAAGATCCTTCTTAAATAGGACCCCATCTATCAAGACATAGGGGATTGATTTCAAACTATAATACCTTCTTCTTACCCTATCTAAACCTATAAAACATTATCCTATTTGAAATAACCTTACCATGTCTTGAGTCTAGCTAGAAGAAGGTGCAAGTACAACTACTTATGGATCACTATGGATTGATAAAACTACCTATTTATTCTCCTTAGCATTTTATACCAAGATCTCATTAGTGACCTTCACTTTGGTGTCACACTCTAAACATATAATCACCCAACATACTATTTTCTCACTCAAATCCCAATTAAGAAAGAATGATTTGATGTTAGGGTGATCCACCATGACATATATCTTATTATTAGACACTATGTGACTAAATTTTTTAAGGCTTCTCATGAATTCAAGCACATGATTTTACATTAGTGTACCTCTCCTCATATCCCTCCAATCCTTGTATAAATAAGGTTATGATATTTTTAATACCTTCACTATTTTTTTGTATTAACATGGAAGATATGGTGTCATTAGTTAAAAAGGCATACAAGAAAAAGTCTTTTGAAAAATTAGGGTTAAGGAGAGTGGGTGATTGACCTATAGCCTATTTTATTGCTTCAAAACTCATCTTTCCTTCCTTAGTCCAAGTGAAGTTTTGATGTCTCTTGAGCATAAAATTTAGGGTTCTAACCAACTTATCAAAACTAGGAATAACCTTCTAATGAAATTGATCTTAACTAGAAAACTCTACACTCCTTTCTTATGCTTGGCTAATGATAGGGATATGATTTAACTTACCCTCTTAAGTTATATGGAGAGTCCTTCCTTAGACACAATGTGGCTTAAAATTCTAACCTTGTGGACTATAAAAAAACACTTCTTAGGTTTTGAAGAGACCCCATATTCCTACACCTTTCAAATATCAACCTTAGGTGTGTTAAGTAGTCTTTAACATCCTTTGAGAAGACTATAATGTCATCAAGGCATATGAGCACCATATAATTACTTAGTCCCTAGAAAGATACATCCATTACCCTTTAAAAGGTGGATCCTACATTGGCTAGCCCAAAAAACATATTTATGTAGGCATAGGTACCCCACTTAGTTGTGATGTTAGTCTTATGCTAGTCCTCTTCCTTCACAAAAACTTGGTTACACCCTGAGTACCCATCAAGAAAGGAGAAACATTGTGAACCTAAAACATTTTGAAGGATCTAATTCATGGATGGTAAGGGGTAGTGGTATCTCAATAACACCTTATTAATATATTTGAAGTCCACACATGGCCTTATCTCCCCATTATTTTTCCTTATAGGCACAAGGTTATCCACCCATGAAGAGTTCTTGATTGGGAATATAATTCTAGACTTAATTAGTTTAATTAATTCTTTCTTCATGAAGAGCTCAATCTTAGGGTTGGCAGGTATTTGATTCTATCTCACAGGTTTGTCACATTCCTATAACTCTATGGTATGATGAGATAAACTTGTGTCAAACCCTTTTAAGTCACTATATCCCTAAGTAAAGATGTCTACAAACTCCTTACATAGCTCTATGAAAGCAAGTTTCTCCTCCCTAATTTTCACTTTGTCTACTTTGAGCAACCTATCCTTAAAAATGGTGACCTTCTCATAGTGTTCTTCCTTGGTTGTCATACTAACCTTATCTCTTCTCAATAAATCATCTTCATTAAAAATGTTCTCAAGGGTCACTAATCCCTTAATAAGTTTGTTTGCATTTATATGAATAATATGTTCACCATATTTTTGTTGAAATTTGCCTTGATTTCTTGAGGAGAATTTTTACTCTTATTGAAAGTAGCATGTTATCTACCTATCACTATCAAAGACCTACCAACTGAATTCATTATCATGTACTAATGGTCTACATATCAATTTTATTTATGACTAATTCTTTGAGTTCTTGACTTCACTTAAGATGTCATATTGTGCCCCTATAGCTACTAGCATGTTTTCATGTTAGTTATCTTGCCTTGGGATTGAATGGATGTCAAAGGCCTCAAAGTAATCTAATATGTCCCAAACCATTTGATTATATTCCTTTAATTGTGGATTATTGACTAAATCCCCCCCTTCACTTGGTGGAATACTAATTCATTATCTCCAATAGCTTGTAATAACTTCACACCTATTATCATTTCATATTGAATCCCATAAATGAGAGGCCCATATTATATTATATTATATTACATTTGTAGCTAAACTAAAACCTTATGGCAAAAAAATACTTTTGTTTAAATGGAGAAACAAGCATGTTACATTCTCCACTTCTATTCTTGTACCTAGATCCATCAAAAAATAGTTTCCATACACCATGATTATCTTGACTTGGATTGGTATGAATTCCTTCTCCTCATGCATATAATATATTCCTAGGCCTACTTACTCAATTATATTGTAAGGATAATACCCATGGTTATCTATGCCCCACTCATCAAGAACTAGGTCTGAAGTGCCCCCAAGTGCCACAACTAAATCTTTATCATCAAGGTGGTATCCTCATCAATGATAGTGTAGTTGAAATTTAATAGGGTAGGCATGTAGGGTTATAAATATAACCTAGATTTTGGCTCAAACCTAACGGTGACTTTGGTTACATACCTAGTTCTAAAGAATATAAAAGACCAATCTCATGATAGATAGCCAGGATCCTATCTTAGTGGTGAAGTCCCTAGATATATATAGGAAAAAATAAGGGGGTATATCAACCATAAAAACATCTTGGGATATATTTCAACTAGGGAAAGAAAATAGAATAAGGTTTATCTCCTTAAGTACACCAATTGTCTTGGTAGGGGACCCATCTAATTGTAAGACTCCCTTATAATCATGCTCATATTTTAACCCCAACTTGTCTACTATTTATTTTGGCATAATAGATGTGATTGCCCCACTATATATCATATAGTTATACTAGGAATTCCACTATTATGATATAAAGATAATAGGGAGGGTGTTTATGTACCTTAGTTGGTTGGTGTTCATTAAGTTGACAAGAATTGGTTAGCACTGCACCTTCCTTATTTCCTTACTTGTCTAAGATGTTGAGCTTTAACAACTCTTGTTGAAGAAGGTCATTCTACCCTAGAATAAGTAATGTGTCCCACATTGTTATGGTGACATGGGCCTTCTTCATCTATTTTAAAATGATAATATGAGGGCCATCAATCTTTGATTGTAATTTAGGAGCAATAAAACTACTTGGAGCTTGTGTGAAATGAGGTATAAAGGGACCCTTCTCATTTTAACCCTTTTAAAATGGTTGAGATTTAGGGGCTACATATTATTCATTAGTATTATGAAGTGGTTGAGAAGGTGAAGGATCTACTTTCCCTACCTTTGAGTCACCACTCACTTCCCTTCATTTAGCCTTTATATTAGCTGCAATAGGGCTATCTATTTTGGTTACACCTCCAAACTAATTAATTGCATAATATTTTAAAGGATTTTATCCTTGAAAGCTAAAAAATATAGTCTCTAATTTTGTTTACTCCCCACCCATTTCTTGTTGATTTAGGAATTCAGATTGAGTCATAAAAGGGACTTCTCCATGTGGCACAAGAAATTCTTTGTGTTGTGTAGGAAGAACTTCATTGGCACCTTCAATTGAGATGACACTTTATTCATGAGGTTGTCCCTAAGGTGCAGACCACTAACCTTATTAAACATATTTATTTTGAGTGGGAACTAATGCTCTACAAGTGCTAGTAGAGTCGGGGTTAAAACTATTGTATGGCCTTGCATGAGTGATCACCCCTCGCCCTTGAGGATTAACTTGGTATGGAGGTATTTTGAATTTTTAAGGTTTATAGGGAGATTGGTAAGGTCTATGGGGTGGAATTTGATGCATTTATAGGGACACTATCATATTATTTTATGCTTTGAGTAACCCTTCAAGCTTAACCAATCTATCTGCCTGACTAATATCTGGCCACTCATTATTGGTTAGCATAGGTATGGGGGAAATGGTAGGGACACAAGGGTTAATATATTAGAATAATGGAATAATAGGCATTGGTGTGAGTTTTCCTTCTTGAATAAGATAGTTTTTTGCCATTATTACCACTTATAGGCATTAGGTAATGTGTTCCCACCCATTGATTGAATCATGTCTACCACATCAAAATTGAGGGATCTCAAATAGTATAAAAGGCATAATTTTGGGTGGGTTTAACTATTTTTGGGATCCTATCTTTAGCTTTATAAAACCTATAGTTAAAATCCACCATAAAATCTTAAGGGGCTCTTTTAATTGTGGTCAATTGCTCTACTAGGGATAAGTGGTCACTTTTATATGCAAAGTGGTTACATAGGTTATCCCCAAAATCATCCCAAGTATTGATGGAGGTAGGTGATATAATCATATACCATTTAAGTTATTTTCCTTTAGAGGAGGTAGCTAAAATCCTAACTACTACATTCTCTTGAGTCACATTATGTATAGAAAAAAGGTTTATAATGTCTCTGATATGTTCAACAAGAGTGGTAGAGTTCTCTCTTGTGAAGTTTGGGAGGTTTTTGATTGAAAAATAGGGATATAATAAAATTGGTTTAGGTTTATAGGGTTACCACCATTGAAGGTTTAAAGGCCTAGTTTCTAGGTATAGCCATTAGAGATGTAGGGATTGCAACAGGGTTATGTTGAATAAGGATAGGAGAAGTAGGGGGTGTGGGATAGGGATTGAACCTAGGGTACCTCTTCCTTATAAAAAAATAAAAAAAATATTCAAAAAATTTATCTTCCTTACCCTTGGATGAATACCTTGTGGTGACCTTTGGCATGAAACTTGAGTGTTAATCTAAGACTAGATTGTCTAAAACTTGTTGAGGTCACCAAATGTTGAGAGTAAGTATTCCAACCTTCTTGAATTTTGGTCCCAATAGGAATTATATAAAATATTATCAGTCTAGATTGGACCCTTAAGATAGGATTTTAAAACCTACCTCATAAAAATGATATAATGGAATCACCTCAAGGTGTGGGTAGCCTAATGGATGAGGTGAGTCTCTATATTTGGGGCTAGCTCCCTTTAATGCGTAATCTATTCTCAAATCACTAAGCCTACTTGAATTTTTAATGAAAAGAGATAGAAAATACTTGAAAATAAACTCTAAACTATAGGAGGTGATGCAATAATGTATTAGGTCTCCTCTACTTGATCCTTTAATAGTACTTATGGATATAACAATGGCTAATTAATAACACACTCTCTCCAAAAGGACAGATACACACCAATATTTCACATGGAGGCCATGTTAAATTACTATAAATTGAGTGATTAATGAAAATTCTAATAGAAGACACTACCAATTGGTTTCCACTACAATCGTAAGCATGAACACCTTCACACACCATTTGACCTTTAAAGACCAATCCACTATCATTTAGGTGAGGGATAAGGACCAATAAAGGGAGAAAATATTTAACCACTTATGAAAATCAAAAAAGTACTAAACACATTGTAAACTAATATGGATAAGGTTAGATCAATCCTTTTATTAGTTCAAAGGCTTCAAGTTACAAGTGGGCAGAGTTTTTCATACCCAACAAAGGGATGATGTGCAATGGATTTCTAAGCCCAATTTATAGAACATGAGAGAGAGAAAGAGGATATGGAGTATATATGGATGGGAGAGTCCATGATGACCATAACCCATCCAAAAATAGTTAAAAACATAAATGAGGGGAATAAAATAGCCCACACTCCTTATCCCATACATGATCTTAGCATGATTGAGGTCTTTAATGAGCCTTTTAGGCATATAAGGTGTGGTGAATGATCTATTTATGGTCATAATTGACTCCATGAAGGCACCATAGTCATTAAAATTGGTTTATAACTCCTTGATATGTAGTAATAGATCATACACCTATTTTGGTAAGGAAGTTACATGCTTGAACATGACCATTACTCGCCTAACTACCACCCTTCATGTCACTTACAACCCATACAATACATTTGTCACTTTAGTGGGAAAGAGACATGAGACTTAAATTTTTTAAATTACATGTTGAGATTGATAGTGGCTTGGATATGTTGATATAGGGGTGATTCTACCCTAGAGAGCCTTTTCACTATTTGAGTAGACCTATAACACTCTCTTCTCGATGAAAATGAGGGTTACCTCTCCACATAACTTTAAGTTTGATAATTAGGTTTGATTTTTCCACTATATGGATTAAATAATGATTTATGAAGGCAATTTAATATTTACATAGGTCCAAGAGGCCTTTTAACTCAATAAAGAGCCCAAACATGCTCAGGAATCATGAAAAAAGACCCAAAATTAGACATTGCAAGCCTTTTCCTTACATATTTTTCCACACACATATCAAATTCCTAGTCAAAAAGTGGAACATATGGATTTTAGGTTTCTTATTGATGTTATCAAGGTGTTTTAGGTCCATTGGAGTCATTAGGAGTAGTTTCTTGGCCACTGAGTTCTCTATGAGGGTTTTGGAGGGTTTGAAGCGGCCTACCATCTTAACGATGGTTCATGAATCACATTCCCTAAATTGGATAATTAAGCACAAAAATATTGAGTGAATATACCACCTCAAAATTTCATAAAATATCTTTCTCCTATGCATCTCTTTTGATGAAATCTGAGTAAAAGTTGGCACCTCTCGAGCTTCCTTTAGGTAGTTGAGGTATATCTATAGTCTAAAGGATCATTCATAAAGTTATCCCCCTAAATAACAATATAATAACATGGATGGAAAGTGCATATGGGTTCTTAAATTTACCTAAGATAAATTTTACCCATGTAATTCTTCATGTAAGATAGGAACATTTTAATCCACAACTCGAGTTGGGAAACTATGATGGGAAAGCTTAAAGAGGTATATTAGGCCAAAAGGGCACTTTCCTTGTATTACCATACATGTGACACCATTTTTAAGACATTTAATATCACTATAAAACCTCATATAAATCTACATATTCTTGTGTAACTCATCTTGTCACAAGATTGGAGTCGGAGGTCTGAGGGCCTATGCAAGGGTTTAAGCCTTATAGGCCTAAACTCATCTTTAAGTCATAAGACCACTTGTAGATGATTATGGTTGTATAAAAGCCTTATTATAATATATTATATTTGAATTAAACCTTATATATAGTCTCATAGTGGCCTAGATCTCTATCTCTATCATTTTTCCTCTTTAGACCTGTTATAAATATCATTAGTTTATGTTAGGGTTTTCAAACCAATTAATGTAAATGACCTTGGTAACATTTGTTTACCTATTTTGTCACTACAAAGGGAGTTATAACCATCATGTAATGTATTTATATATATTTCAACACCCTCTTGATATTTATGTCTCCATCTTGTTTATAATAAATACACTTTTCTAACTATATACACACAACCTTGTGTGTGGGGCTCTAGACTAAATAGGCCTAAATAGGTCTCTCAACATTTACATTCATTTATAATAAATAATAGGATCATATGGATTTTATTATATATATTTAAAAGATAATTTTCATGTGATTTTATTCTCTATTACCTCTTTATCTTTAAACCAAGTAGGTCCTTCTCTCTCTAGTTTGTAAGCCCTTCTCTCTCTAGTTTTTAGGCCCATTGAGCCACTAAGCAGTCTTATAGGTGTATTTTGTCATATTTATGAGTGTTAAGACTTGAAACATGATATTTTAATTGGTATATTAACCTTGATACACACTTTAAATTCATGAGTATTCTTTCACAACTACCTTGGCCTTTTATAAGTCCATTAGCATTCTCATTATTGGACTATTCATGACAAACAACCCTAACTTGCCTATAGGTCAATTTAGCTCACATATTCAATGTTTTTAATAAAAATATGAGTTAAGTATGAATTTATATCTATTATAATATATATTATATATTTTATAGGTCTCTCATATGAGTTCTTAGATGTCCTTTATACTAGCTCAGGCTTCAAGTGGTTTAAGGGTTGATTATCTCCCTGTAGGTGTCATTCAAAACATATTTTTATAATATTCCCAAACATTTAAAAATATTGAAAATTTTAATTTAAAATTACCATAAAAACATTCAAAACCTCTTATCTTAATCCATATTTTAACAATTACACACCAAAGGCAAACCTACAAGTCTGCAGACCTATAAGTCTACATTATCATGGTTTCAAGCATTCTCAGACTACAAGCTTGGTATATTGATCTCACACATGAAAAAAATGATTAAGGGTAATATGGATGGACTATGAAAACCCATGAGAGACACATGAAAACACATTTTTCATTAATAAAATCATAAATGCACTAAAACTCTTCAAAGATTGACCCTGACTAGGTATAAAAGACAAATTTGATTACTTGGATTCTTAGAATGTGTTCATAGAGAATAGAATATAAATAAGAGAGATATTTTAATGGATTATAAGGAAATAGAGACTAATTTAATATTTCAATATCATTTTAATATAATCCATTTATCCTTCATGCACTAAACAAAAACCATTTGGCCTCTACAAGCTGCTAAGAAGGGCAATAGAGAAGGTAAGTAGGTTTTTGATTCATCTAACCTAGAAAATTATTTCAAATAACTATTATTAACTTTAATAGTTATGAGAGATCTATAAAAATCATCCCTACTATAAAACTTTCCTCTTCCATGTTGAATCCTTCATTTACCCCAAACACCATGCAAAAGTACATATTTCCTTACAGTCATACAAATGAAAGTACAAGATTGTAAACTGGTGATGAGACTTGTAGAGTGTAGAAGGTGATTCAAGTTTTCTCTAACAAAAAATAGTGCATTATAATCCATATATCTCACCTATTCTCCTATCAATATCTACTAAGGGTTTTAGGAGGGTTTATACCCCTTATACTTTTAGCAGTCATTCATAGAGATAGGGCCTCTAATGAAATGTTAAATACCATGAATAATTAGATAATAATAATGGAATATTATTCATAATTCCTTAGGTTTCCATGAAAATTCTCTTGCAATATATGAGCACCTCTTTTAGCTCCTCAAGTTTCTTACCTTCAATGGAGAAGGTTGAGAAAGTTGTAAGCTACTTATAGATCTCCTTCATGATTTCTAATGCTTCATTAGTCTCTGAAAAAAATATTTGTATGTCATCCCTATCTCATTTTATAGTTTTATAGGCATCCAAAGGCATAATGTGGTGTCCTTAGAGCTTTAGGTCTAAATATATTGTGTTTAGGAAGGCAAAATGGTGACCTATAGGTATGCATACCTATAGGTCTACATTTTGCCCCTATTTTGCTTATGAAACATATTCCTTTGATCATTTTATCTATGAGATAAAATTATAAAGGCTTGATGCTATATGTCAAGGTTGTTTCTTCATTGAGATCATCAAGAAAGTATTAAAACCCATTCAACCTACCAACCATAGAAGATTTGATGTTTATCTAGCCTTCAAGGTGACATGAGAGAATATTTGGATAAAATTTGGATACTAATTAAACCCTTGGATACATTCCCTCATGCTCAACTTGTTACAATGATCTTGAACCTCTTGTTTCTCTTAATTTCTTCTCATTTTTTAATTTTGGAAGAAGATAAAAAATTAATAATAAGGGTGTGGTAGAAATACCTAGTTTTTGATGTGCATGTAATCCAAATGATTGTGGAGAGCTCTTCTTTATCTTGGAAGGAATAACCTATAGATAATAAATCACTAACAAAAGGGGTTGTTAGCAATATAGCTAAGTGGACTACCTAGCATGATCTAGATCTAAGAAGTGTAAGCTTACTAGGAGGCTGTCAATCCACTCTTTGATAACAATTAAGTTTAAAGAGATAAAAGGAATATACTTGCATAAAATACAAAAAGTACTAAAATAAAATATAAGAAGAAAGTGAATGTTTTATAGAGAAAATGACTAAATATAACAAAAGTGGGTCAATACTAGAACTAAAATAGATCAAGTCAAGTTTAGAAAATCAGGCAAGGGTCTATGAATAGATAGAGACACAAAAATTTGGATTTGGTTAGGGGTAAGGGGTTAGAAATAACTTATTATTATTTCATGCAACAGTGACCATCAGTAGTTATGTTGACCATCAGTGGTTGGGATGACATCAATAGTTGGGTAAATGTCGATAGTTGGAGGTGACCATTGATAGTTGTGCTAACCATCTATAATTACCTGTGGAATTCTAAAGGTACTAAAAAAAGAGTTTAAAAATAGATTATTGATTAGGTAGGGGTCTAGTTAAGGGTCTGGTTAAGGATAGGGAAGGTGAAAGATAGGTGTATTATATTTGATTTAGGACTAAATTTAGAAACTAAATAAAACTGAAACAAATTTTACCTATTGTTTAACAAATGGTTGATGGTTGATGTCTAGAGAAATTTTAACAGAGTAATGGTACTTTACCTCAAGAGCAATTTTAGTAGAGGTTTGGATCTATATTATTGTTACTAAATTACTAGAAGAAGACTAGATAGAGAGCTTGAATACTTATGTGCAAGATTCTTATGATGATCATGGATCTATTTCACCTTCTACTCCCCTCCTTTTATAGGCAAAGATAGATGGAGGATAGAGGGTTCCCTAGGAGGTTGGCTTGTTAATTTTTATGCTTGGGAATTAGTTAGAAATGGGTAAGGTAGATATATTTAATTATGTCATGTTATGTTGCATAATTGGTATTTATGTAAGAATGAGGAGGACCTAACCATCGATGATCAACTAAACCATTGATGGTTAAGCTAACCATAGGCAGTTGAGTGTCCAAAGGAAAAAGGGTTGAGGTGGGTCAAAAGATGTTAGGTTAAGGGTTAGGCTAGAAAGTTAGTGAGTTTAGTTAACTAAGTAGCTCACTAGACCCAAATTTTAATGGGTTAGTTAATAGGTCATGAAGTTGGTGAAAAAAGTGGTTGGGCATTTAAAATACAAACATGTGCACAAAATGTGACTAAGTGTGATAGCCAAGATCACAAATAGACTAAGGTTACCAATGTTGGTAAAAATAAGGTTGGTTCTAGAAGTACAAGTGATAGGGTAGTTGGTCCATAACATTAGTCATAGATGATCAAATTAATCTATAAGTCTCCCAGATAGGGTTAATGTTTTCATAGGTATCTAAGGTAGGAAGTACTCCTTTGAAAAACATAAATGGTCTAGTTATGCACTAGGTGGTGAAAATTCAAATGTTTAACATGGAAAGGTTGGTCAATATAGTAAAAAAGATAAAGAAAGGTTGTCCCAAAATATGCAATAGTTTAGGTCAAATATGGCCAACATCAAGGTGGATGTGGTATAATGGTTGGTTGGAGAAGGGTAATCTCTAAAAATTTAGGTTTTTGGTTTGGAGGAGAAAGGTTATCTCCAAAAATTAGTACTTAGGTATTGGTGTCTAAAAAAAAATTTAATGTTATACCTGGATTGTTGATGGTTAGGGGTTCTATGGTTGACCATCAATGGTCACCCTGATCATTGATGGTTAGGGGGAAACCCTAAAAGGTTAAGGATAAAAATAAAAAAACAATGTTCATTATCAATGTTGACTTTCTTGACTTTTTGTGATTAGGTTATTTAAATTTTTACTATGAGAGGTTTGACTAAGTAGTTATTGACATGGTGATTGTCAATTAGGTAGAGGCATGTGTTTGAGGGGATTTTTTAGGACTAAGATGTAAGTCAAACAAGGATGTAGTTGAGAAGTTGGACATGGGTTTCATCCTTGATAATGGTCGAGGAAGAGGTAGGTGATGTTTTGAATTAATAGACTTGTTGATTTTATTGTTTTGAGGTTGAATTTGTGTTTCGTTGGAATAGGGTTTTGGGGGTTTTGACCTAGTTTTAGGTTTTGATCATATTTTGCAAAAATTAACTGATGAATTTTGAAATTGATGGAGGATTTGGGTTGGGGTAATTTATAGGATAGAATTTGGTATTTTAGTGCTTGAAATTTTATTGTTTTGGTTAGTTTGTGAGGAATGTAGGGTTAGGTGGTTAACCATCAGTCATCACACACAGTGACCATTGATCGTTAGACCTGACCATTAATGGTCAGCCATCAGTGGTTGACCACTGAAGTACCAAGGGTGACTAGACCATTGGTAGTCATAGTGACCATCTATAGTTGAGTGTTTGGGGAAGGTGGGTGATAAAATAATTATAAAAAAATGGTTAAAAAGGTTTTTTTAAAGGGTTTTGGGTAGTTAAAATTACAAGTGTAGGAAAGGATAAGATGATTATCAAGTAGGATTGATGTGTTAAAATGGTTGAGGGTTAGTGTTAGGTGTTGAATTGAGAGGTTTATGGAGGGTGTTGAAATTATTTAAAAGTTAGGGTAGAGGTTTTTTGATAAAAGAGTTAAATATTTAGTTTGATAGGCTAGTGTAGGTGTTGAAATTAGTTGGGGGTAAGGGTCACTTGCAAGGGATAGAGGTAATGTTTTAGAGGTAATAGTTATGTGTTAGTTTGGAAGTAGGTGGATATAGGTTGATTTATGTTGGTTTAGGTTGATAAAGAGGTGGATTTGTGTAGAATGATTAAAATGAATGGAAATGAGCAATGGTAATGGAAAACTATGTGTGTTAACTTTGATTTTTATAGGCATGAGATCAGATCTAGATGAGGGATCAAATTTCAATGATATTTATAGAGGTCCATGAAGGGATGACTAAGGATGATTAGATACACATGGGGGAGGTCAACCTTAAGGTAATGAGATACTATCAACACTTATCACAAGATGTGTTGATGATTGTGGCCCTCATCGAGAGATGGGATCTAGTCATGAACACCTTCTTCCTGATAGAAGAGACGACCATCCTGATATAGGATGTTCATAGGATAAAATAACTACCCATTTAGGGGGAGCTAATTTACCATATTGAGAGTGAGGAGAAGGATGATCAAATGGAACTCTTGAATGGTGAGGATTGGGACCTTTCCAGGTGGCATGTAAATTATTTTGGTTATGGGCCATTGTATCAAAGGGCTCTAGATGAGAGGCATTTTATGACTATGATGATGATGGTAGTGTCTTATTTTACATTACTAGATTTGAGAAATTGGTGGTTTCCTTATCTATTTTTGGGAGTGTTAGTGGAGATGTTGATGGGTAAGATAATGTTTGGGTGGGCATCAATCTTGTTAGTCTAGATATACAAGGACCTCTAGGTGTTTCAAGCTCACAAGAGGTATGGGATCAGTGTGGGGTTTATACTCCATTATTGGGCATATGAGCACATTAGGGTTTTGAGACCATTGGGGTTACCATGGGAGGGATATGACTAGATGGATTTTAGAGTGGGTTTCATGTGATGGAGGGGAAATTATGCATTGATAGGAGTTAGAGGTGGGGTGAGAGATATTGATTGGTTTAGATATGCATTAGATGGTTTGGTTATGGGTTATGTGGTGTGGAGGCCCTATGTTGGATTTATGAGGTGGGCCTTCTTTAACCATTATACATTATGATTACAAAGCTGGATATGGATCAATAGGAGGAGAGAGGATGAGACTAAGCTCATCCCATTTGATAGAGTTTGGAGGTAGTTTGGCTTAGTTCAGGGGATTCTAGGTCCATTCTTAAGGTACAAGAGGGAGGATGTTAAGTTTTTGTTATCCAAGCCATAACCAAAGGAGGTGGTCTTGAATCATGAGGAGATACCAATTAGAGTAGGGGTTGATGATTCTAGTGCCATTGGTAGCTATGTAACATGGTACTGAGCCCTTTATGTAATGGCTAGTTTTGGTGAGGTGATGGAGGTCGATAGGCCATAGATGTGGATCTAGATGGTAGGGGTCCATAAGTATAGGTACAGGGTGGATACGCAAGAGTAGTACTAACTACTACATAATAATATATTATAAGGTTATAAGGATAGGTGGCCACATTGCAAGGCCATATTGTGACTTTATAGGGTCAAATTATGACTATTATAATTGAGAGAGATCAGGGAAGGAACTCCCTAGGTTTGTTGACCTAAGAGAGGGATACCTTGAGATAGAGGGTAGGAGTAGTGACAACACTAATATGACCACTAGGTACTATCTTGATGATGTGACACTTGTCAATAGTAGAGGAGTTGAGGTATTATGAGGCCATAGTGTTGGGATAGTGTCCTAAATAGCCCTGATGGGGTGAGTAAAGAGCTAGTTTATTAGATGGGGTAGTTGTGATGACTCTATGTCAGTGGGTTGCATCAATGAGTAGATAGGTAGGCATTCAAGGAAGACTAGAACTAGATGGTATTAATAGTATAGGTGTAAGAGGGGCCAGTGGTAGTGGTGCCCCAAGGGCATGATATGATATGATAAGATGTATAGGTGTAGATGTACGTGATTTTGATACTAGCCTACATGCTGATGTAATGAGATGTACATGCTTTAAGAGAGATAGCTTATACATTATTACTTGTATTATTTATTTTGATGACATGATGTATATGATTATGTTTATGATGTTCATGATGATATATAGATGTGATGCCTATGATATGATTTATAGTTCATGGTTCATGATTATATTTTTTGATGTTTTATGTTTTATGCTTATTTTACATGTGATGATTATCGATGATGTTTTTTTTATTCATGGATATGATGTTGATGATTATGGATGGTTTGATTATGGTTTTTGATGTGATTTGATATGATGTTTATATGATGTGATTTATTTCCTTAATTATGGACATGATATTTGTTTATGGTTATGATGTTGATGAAGGCACATAAAGTAAGTTAGATTAACAAACTAGACATGAAAAAAGAGATGATAATCATGAGAGATATGTATGCATGAACCAATGATAAGAAGGTAAGGAAAAAACATGATACCTTTTCATTGGTAAGGACAAAACAAAAACCCTAAAATAAGAATAGCTTAAGGAACATAAGCCTTTCAAATGCTTTGCATTAACATGCTTTGGTTGATAAAATAGTGTCTTGATCATATTATGTCAAGTAAGCTCATAATCCCTTGATTTGTAGATGGTATACGGGGAGATGGGTGGTAGGTGAAGGGTAAATTAGTTGATAGGTAAGGTAACCTTATGTGGGTTAGTTTTCCCCTTCTATAGGTGACCTAAGAACCATATTAGACAAGTCCATGTCTTCATGCAAGGTGTAGACTGATTGATGTGGGAAGTCTACTAATGAAATCCAATTACAACTTTTTTGGGATAACCTATTCTAATTTTGATATAGTGTCTTTTTTTATTTTTGTTGTTTTGATAGGTTGTGAACTTGATCAATGCAAAAATCTTCAAATGATTGATTTTGACCCATTTGACTTAGCATTTCTTCAAGGGAGTAGTCTAAGTTTGGGTTATTTTATTTGGTAGCTATCCTTCAAGGGATAATTACATCTTTTAAGTAATTTAGTTTTGGGTAGATGTCCTTCAAGGGAGAAGTCTATAATGCTAGAGATATGTGACCCACGTGATAGTTTGGTATCCCAAATCTTTTTAATGATAGTTTTAGACATGGACAAGTCTATATAGGCTTAGGTTTACCTTTATGAGGGCAAACAAATTTATCAAAAAAAGGTTAATCATAGGTGAAAGGGGTGGTTTGATAGATAATGACCATGGGATTTCATCTTGTTTAGAGATTAAAAGTATCCATGAGAACCATGCTATAGGTAGAGCTATGGTACCCATATTTAAGATTAGGTTGTAACTGTGATGGCTAATCACATGGTTTTATGTTATAATCAGTTGTCTAAATGTATAGTGATAGGTAAATGAAGGTGAAAATATTTTAAATCAAGGGATGATCTTAGGTTAGACAAGAAGGTAAGTTTGATCCCTAGTTTAACAAAAAAAAAGGATGTAGATGTGAAGCATTGAGAGGTTTAGTTTCTAGTTTGCCTCTGAGAGAGGACAAATGGTAAGCTCCTAATCCATACTTATGGGTTATGATTTAGGGTCCAATATAACTGAAATCAAACTTTCCTCTTTTTATTTTATTCATATTGGTTACATTTTGATTTTCCTTTAGGATGAGGTCTCTGATATTGAATTCTCATTCTTTTAGGTGTTTATTATAAGTGAGATTTATTCACTCTTGATAGACATGAAGATGTTTAAGCAATGTGAGGTAATGCTCATCAAGTAGCTCAAGTCATACTAAATGTTCTTAATGATAGTCACTCTAAAAAATGATGTCTTATAAATATATGAAAAGAGAAGGAATTTAGACTTTGAGAGGCAAGACTGCCTCTACTCTGAAGACAAGGGAGAAAGGGGTAACACCCATAGAGGTTTGAATGCTAGTGTGATATGCCCATAAAGTTAAAGGGATGTGCAACTGTTAATGCTAACCTAAAGCACTAACTAATTGGATAACATTTTATTAAGGGTTTTGTTAAAAGCTTCCTCCTATCCATTTTCTTGTGGA
This sequence comes from Torreya grandis, assembly GCA_037957365.1. Lineage (NCBI taxonomy): Eukaryota > Viridiplantae > Streptophyta > Pinopsida > Cupressales > Taxaceae > Torreya > Torreya grandis. Next base: position 1,307,350 of record JARHVA010001053.1, read on the forward strand.
TCATAAGGTGAGGAAAAGCTTAACTTGATGCAAAATTATTTGAAAGGAACTTAGACTTACTTATTTTAAAAATATTTGCCATTATCAATGATGATCTTATGGGGAATACCAAAATAATAGAAGATATGATGGTTGATGAAGTTGACTATCTTGTTGGCTTTGGTCAAGATGAGAGGAATAGATTCCACCCATTTGGTGAAATACTCAGTGGCAGTGATGATGGATTTGTGTCATTGTAAGGAATGAGGATTGATTTCCCTACTGAGATCGAGTCCCCATTATGAGAAGGGCCAATAGTATTTAGATACTTTAAGGCCATGGGTAGGTACATGATGTAAATTGGCATTTTATTGACATTTAACACACTTATTTACATAATCATAATAGTCTTGATTGAGGGTGGGCTAATAGTATCCAAGGTGAAGGATACATTTAACAAGAGCTAAACCACTAAAGTTTCCCCCATAAATTCCATCATGCATTTACCTAATAGAATTAGAAGCCTCATGATTATGTAGATAGTGGAGAAGGAGGTGGTCTAATCCACGTTTGTAAAGGATTCCCCTAGTATGGTATAATGAGAGGTATTCTAAACAAAATCTCTTCGAGCATTCCTAGAGAGGTTGGGAGGAATGAGGTTGAGATTGAGGTAGCCAAAGGTTTGATCATACCATATGTCCAATGGAGACGCTTCCACACTAAAAAATGGTAGGAAGGTTATAATATATATAAGAGGGTGTAATAGAGTGATGGATAATAACAAAGAGTTTAGAATCAGTAGGTGTGGATGGTATTTGGGAAGCAAGGGAAGCCATTGTATCCATAAACTTGTTGGTAGATCATGGAATAAACTAGATAAGTTAATGATCAAATGATGCTAAGAGTACATCTACTAGCTATTTGTACTTTTGAAAGACAAGTTGGGAATTGCCAAAGACACTAATGGTCTTAATTCTGAAGGTTAGAATGGTTTGGAGATGTATCACTAGGGATTCATTCTTAGCCACATTATTGGTGCACTAAAAATAAAGTTTAAAGGAAATGGGAATAGGTTCACCATCAAAGGGAATGAGAATAAATCTATCACCCCCACCACACAGGCATTTTAAGCCATTAAAGAACATGGTCATTTTGTAGCTAGGGTCCTCCTAAGAAAGAGTCATGATGGATTCATCTATAAATGCAAGAGAAAGTAGTTAGTTGTATGGTAAAGGATATTCAGCCAAATGGTTGGAAATTACTTTCCCTTTAATCAAATTTTATTAGAGGAACTCAAGGTCAAACTCATCTAAGAGCATAAGCCACTTATCCATACACTGGTTTTGGCATGGTTTAGAGTACATGTACTTGAGGGGGTCAGTGTTAGTGATGACAAAAGTTTTGTGATTGAGAAGGTAATGATGAAGTTTAGAAGCCACAAATACTAAGGTGAGGTAAATTTTCTCAGAATAGGTGTACCGAGTTTCATACTCTATATGTATTCAACTTATGTAGTAGATAGCTTGATCTTTGTTTTGTTCATCATGGTGAGTGAGCATTACCCCTAAGGAATGGTTGGTGGTAGAAATATAAAGGTAGAAGGGTTGGTCATATTTAGGAGGGGTAAGAATAGGTGGAGAAAGAAGGTATTATTTGAGTGAATCAAAGGCTATTTGGTAGTCCTTAGTCCACTTAAAATATGTATCTTTCTTGAGAAGATGGTGAAAAGGTTGACATCTATTGAATAATTGAGAGATGACGTGATGGATGGATTGACTATTTTTTGTAAAATATGTATTTGATTAAGGTGGGTTAGTGTTGGAATCACCAAAATTTCTCTTTGGTATGATATACTTCAATTTCTTGAAGAGAGATGATAAATCCAAGAAAATTTCTGTATAAGACCCCAAAAATGCATTTTTTGGGGTTGAGGCTGACATGGAAATGGATTAAGTGTTCAAAGATGATGGTGATAATGGATAAGTTATCTTTGTGATGCTTATATTTCCCAAGGAGTTCATGTATATAGTCCTCAATAATTTTATGAATGAGATCATGGAAGATGTAGGTCATTGTACGTTGGTAAGTTGTTCTAGCATTCTTTAGACCAAATGGCATGATCCTGTAGAAAAAGGTTCCCCATGGGGTGATGAAAGAATTTTTATGATTATCCTTGGGGAAAATCAATATTTTATTATATGTTGAGAAACCATTCATGAGAGATAACATCTTGTGGCCAACTATATGATCAATAAGTTGGTCAATGCTAAGCATAGGAAAGTCATCCTTTGGACAAACAAGGTTGAGGTCATGAAATTAAATATAGAATTAAAGTACCCATGTGGGTTCATTAATGGGAATTATGTTAGAAATCTAATGATGATAATTTATGGGTTGGATGAATTTGATAGACAAGAGATGTTGAAGCTCTTCTTTGACTAGAAGGGTGATGCGAGGGTGCATCCTGCAAAGCTTTTGCCAAACTAGCTTAGCATCAAGATGGGTGACAATTTTATGGAGGGATATATAAGGGTCAATTATAGGCATATACTAATAGGACCAAGAAAATTATATGCTTTGATCATAAAGGAAAGAAGGGTAATCTTGTTGCTCTACAGAATCTAAGGATTGACCAATCTTTACAATGTGAGGGTTATCTTGAGTACCCAAGTTGATATCAATAGTAGATTCATTCAACATGGTTTGGTTCTTAGGAGGAAATGATTTATAGATATAATAATACCTTGAATCAAAGTAGGTGATAATGGAATCATCATCCTAAGTTTGGATGGTGTTGATGGTAAGAGAATCATTTTCTACCATTTCAAGATGAATGACAGGAAGGGTTTTAGTTTGGTCATTATTTTGATAGGTCAAGGGGCCCAAAATAATAGTATTTATAAAAAAAAGTTATGAGGAATTATATCAAAATCCTCAGACTTTGAAAGAGATGGGGTTGGTAAGGATAGAATATCCTCATCAATGGTGGTGAAGGGTTTTGGTGAATCGATGGGTTCCTCTGGTGGTATGAATCCAAGGCCAAATAAATCATGAGGTTTTTGGGTTTTTATGGAAGGTAACTTATGAGGTCCATGATAATAATAGCCAAGTATAAATAATTTATAGGCACACATGTGAAGATATACTTTATCAAATGTTGGTTTGTCTAGATATGATAAGTTAGAGGTAAATTGTCAAATGGTAGAGGTAGTGGTGGAATAAAGAAGTGGATGATCAATTCCTCTATAGATTAAGTTAGTTTTATGGTTAGGATTCTTTAAGGGGATGATGGTTATAATGTTGGGGTCATAAAAAGGACAATGGTAGGGGCTCTCATACTCTTGAGGAGTAAGAAAATCATTTAAGGCTAAAAGATGATACTCCCCCAGTGAGAGACATTGGAACATGGGTTCAAAGGGGTCCTCTACATGGATCTAAGAGGAAGGGATAAATGAGTTAGATAAATATTAATTGATGGTATGGGTGGAGTTTTTTTTGTTTGGTGGTGAGGTGGATGAGGGAGGAATAAGAACATTGTTAGGTTGATATGTCATGTTTCATGATGCAAAAGGACTAGGGTCAAATTTTATGGTAACAACTTGACCTTTGTGTTCAAATTTGACACATCAATGTAAGGTATATGGGACATAAGTCATGACACAAATCTAAGGGCATACAAGTAAGACATTGCATTGGAACTTTCCTTCTATAATGTAAAATATTTCTATATTTGTGCCAGGTCTTAAATAGATATGGAGGATGACTGTTCCCAAGGTAGTGGCCATAGTATCATTAAAGGAGCAAAGGACCATTGTAGTTTATGACATGATATTATTAGGCAATTGAATTTGGTCATAAACATGAGAAGATATGATGTTAATACTAACTCCTCCATAAATCATCACCCTTTTGATGGTTTGATTAATGTATGTAGTGATGAATAGGGGAGGATCAAGATCATTAGAATGAACAAAAGGTATTTATGAATCTTGGATGGTGACAAAGGTAGAAAGTTGAAGAGATATGACAAAGGATACAAGAGGTTGGGGATATTCTAGTTGAACCTCTATTGATTTTAGGGCATCAATTCTTGGTGGTAATGAGGTGAGGTTTTTATTAGTTTATAAAGGCTCATCTTCACTGGTGTCTAGTAAAGTTATTTTAAAACCACTCGCTAGATGAACTCAGAAGGGTTAGATGGAGAGGCACCCAAAATGGATATTTTGGGTTTTGGTGAATGTGAAGTTAAGGTGAGGGTGTTTGGGTTTAGTTGGAAGGTTGAGGGGTGAAAGGGTATGTCCATGGTATAGACACTTTAGATTTTCCCTTATCTTTTTGTTGGGCCTGAGATTGGGTAACCATATGGATAGTGTGGATTAAGGGAGGTGTTGGGATAGATGGTTGATTTGGTTCCTCCACACTTTTAGATGAGAGCAGAAGAGTAGGTAAATTTTGGATGGGTGGTTGGGTTGGTAATGGGTTTAATGGAATTTCATCTAATAATAGATCATCCTCATTACATAAGCTATGGATAAGGGCTTGGAGAGTTTTACAATTCTCTATGTCATGTTTAATATTCCTATGGTATAAATAGATCAAATTGTCATTGAACCATGATGGTTTAGGACATGAAGGGTTGAAAGGTTTTATAAGTGGGAGGATTAAGGAAGAGGTTTTCAATAGCCTTTGTAGAATAGTCAAATGAGATTCAAATAAAGGTGTTGAGGGTGTTGGGTTCTTGGTTTTAAGAGTGGGAACATTATTAGAAGTAGGCTTCACCATGGAAATTTTAGGTCGTGGAATGATTCTGGTAGGTGGTTTTGGTTGGGATGGTTTGGTTATGATCAGTTTTGATGTGGATGATTTAGAGGTGGAGGTTGAAGGTTTGGTGATAGGTGGGAAGGTATATGTATATAGGCTAGTTAAGAATGATGGGGAGTTTGATGATTTGGTGGAGGTAGGTTTAGGTAGATCAAAAGGCAAAGGTTTAATAGATGAGGAATAAGTAGTTATAGGATGGTTCACATTCTTGGTAGAAGGATGAGCTCCTAGGATGGTATAAAGATGGGGTCCTAATATAGAAGGTAAGAGGCAAGGAGGTGGTATGGCTGAAGTTCAAGGTGGGAGTTTGAGTAGATCCACCTTCTTAGTTGGCTTAGTTGGGGTTTTCTTTGGTGGACTAGATGGGGTTAAGTCCAACTTCAAAGATGAGTGAGAAAGGCTAGGTGTATGAAGTATTCCTATATTCTTTATGGGTTTGGGTAGAGAGGCATATGGTGATTTGACAATTTCATATAGAGGTGGGTTGGATGGTTCTCCTATGGTTTTAGAAGGAGAAGGGTTTGATAAAGGTATTGAGGTAATGATAGGTTTGATGGTGGATGAAAGTGAGGTTGAAGGTTCATGTCTATTTTGGTAAGGGAGTCTAAGATCATGCCAAAAGGTGGCTCTATCTAGGTTGGGTTGAGAAATAAACTCTAGACTTTAGACTAATCTAAAATAAGGCTTGTAAAAAGGTTTGATTCTTTGGTAATTATTTTCAAAGGTTAAGCCCATGGGTTGAGGTATGGGAATGGTTTCTTCACCTATGTTCTTTATGGAAGGTTCTAATATTTGGGAGGATGTTTCCTCCATGGAATGTGTAGATAAGGTGATCTCTTCTTTTGGGATGGTTCCTAATGAGAGAATGGGTGGTTCTGAGATAAGGGAGGAAGGTCTTATGGCCTTAACTGAAGGGATGGAGATGGTTGTTTCCTTTGTTTGGATTTCCAAAGGAATGGTGGGTAATTTTACCACTTAAATAGTTGGATTGGGGGAAGAGGTAGTTGAAGCAATGGTTGCCTCCTTCGATATTTATATTAAAGGAGATGTGGATAGGTCCATGGTCTCATCAATTCAAGAAAGAGGTGTGGTTGATTCCTCTATTTAGCTATCCAAAAGAATAGAAAGTGAGTCCATCACTTCAATAAGTGGAATGGAGGAAGAGGTAATTGAGGTAATAGTCTCCTTAATGATAGGTTTACTGATGATGACATTAACTGTATGGACTTCATAAGCATGAGCTGATTTCAATTTATTATCATCATAGTTGGTAGAAGGGGTATGGTTTGGAAAAGGTTTATGAAAGATGTCAAGGGACTGATTAGGAGGTGATTTGGGATTATCAAATATAGATTCTCCCTTATCAATCATGTTTATTATAATGGTCTTAAAGGTTTTACACATACTAAAATCATGTCTTATGATGTGGTGGAAAGTGCAAAGATCGTTCTCATTATACTAACTAGGTGTAGGGTGAGAAACATCAAATTATTGGGGAGGTTTTATGTGAGGAAGTTTTATGATGTTTACTTTGAGTAGTTTATCCAAAACTAAAGCATAAGACTCCCCTATTAGAGTATATTACTTTGGGGAAACATAGTTTTGAGTTCATTTTGGTTGGTTAGAAGAATTAGAGGAATTTGTTGGGTTGGGTTGGTTGATAGTTAGAGGTGGAGTGGTTTTAAGGACAATCAGGTTGGTAGATTCCTTTGGTTTGGTATTGGGATGGTTAGATGGATTGGTTAATTTGGTTGAGAAAGGATTATTGGATTTAAATCTAGAATTTTTTTCCATAGTTTCAATTTTCCCTCATCAATGGCTCTAATTTTTAATTTTCATGACATGGTGAAATCCTCATCAAAAGTTATGAAAGTTTAAACTTGAAGAGTAGGAAAAATATGTTTGGCACAACTTTGAGAGAAGATTTAAATCAATTTAGGTTAGGGTAAATAGAAATAAAGCTAGTTGTAAGACCTCTCCATCTAGATATGAAATCGATAATTGATTCTTCATTAAATTGCCTTATGGGGTAGAGGTCAGTAATAGAGACCTTTTTAGATATATTAATGAAGAAATAATCTAAAAAGACTTGGGCTAGTTGGGAAAGATGGAGTGATAATTCAAATCACTATACCAGGGTTGGTCGTGATAAAGACATGAGAAAGGTACAAAGGAGAAGATCATCATCATATGCAATCAAATAAAAAGAATGGAAAAATGTTCTCAAATGTTGTTGGGGGTTCTCCTTAATTTATAAATTAGAAAACTTGGGTAGTTCCAATTGAGGAAGATAAAATTAGATAGGGACAGATGGGTATATATTTTCATTGCAAATTTGATCATAAGATAAAAGGTTATGAGCCCTAGAGATGAATCTAGGTTGGTCATTTTGTCTGTTAACATTTTGACCAAATCTATTTGAGGTTTGGAATCTCCACAATTATGTGGTAAGTTTGGTTGAGGTTGGGTGGAAGAAATATATGGATAAGAAGTATAAGGTTGAGAAGATACCACATATTGGTATGTGGTTATTGAAGGTTGGGATGGTGCCACATAAGAGTTAATGGGCACAAAAGGTTAGGTAGAAGGTGCTATGTATCCTTGTCGATTAGGAACATATTGGTAGGATTTCATGGGTATTTTTTGAGGGATTGATATGGGTTAATTTTTAGTTATAGATGGGTTGGTATATGGTTGGGGTTGGGTGTTAACTCTTGTGATAAAAGGTGGAAGGGTAGGAGGTATGGAAAGTACCAAATTTTGAAGAGGGGTGGAAATGGGTGGGTTGGTAATGATAAAAGGAATGGTAGAAATAGGGGTATAATATACCCCCATGGTGGATGAAGTATGGGTAACAAGAGGTTAGGTTACCAGTATGTTGGAGGTGTTGGTTGGTGTAGGGGGTGTTTGGTTATTGGTTGGGATGTTGGATTGATTTTGGTGGTGGTATTGGATAGGATATTGCTAGAAGAAGATGCTTGGGTGATCATAGATTGGGTAGAGGTTGCACTAACCATAAGATGGGGATGCATACCATAAGGTGGATCTGTAAGAGGAATTGAAGTAATAGGGGTGTGATAAGCTAAGGTGTTAAGGTAATGTTGGAGGGCCATGAGGTTGTTATCAAGGAAGGTAGATAAATCCACATCACCCTCAACAACTATCCAAGGCATGGTAGAAGGGGGAGAAAGATGAGGAAAACTCTCAACATCATAAGTATACTCCATGGAAGAAGAAGAAGAAGAGGAAGATGGTGTTCTTGGTTGGTTTTATTCCTCAATTATTGTCTAGTAAAGATCATGTGAGGAAAAGAAAAGAAATGAAAAAAATCACACAACTCAAACACAAATCATGCAAAAGGAAAAGAATCTCAAGGCAATCAAAACATACACTAAAGTGCATTTAAAACTTAGGATTATTTTTAGATTGATTTTGGCTTATGCCTTAGAAAGTGTGAAAAAGAAATTTTGTTTGTAGATCAGGTACTAAAGAGGAAATCTAAGTTTGTTTTTAGGTATTAAAGGCTCTAAAAAATAATCTATATTGAACATCAGTATGTGGCTTGATATTGGGGCCTACCCCCTCACTTCACACACTACAGTGATAAGGGTGTCAAGTGCTTAGCTAAGATATACTAAATTTTAGAGTCTATATTCAACCAGAGAGCTAAGTTGGTTCTCCCCTTGGTCATGAACTCCAAGTGGGATTGCCAGAAAAGGGTAAGGTTACCACTAGGTGATGAAAACGTAGGTAGGCCTTGTCTCAAGTTTGATATGATGTGTTGATTGATTATGTGGTTTGGTAAAGTGTGTGAGAACAAAAGTGAAACTATGATTAATTACTTTACTTTTAAGTTAACTAGATGAACTAAAAAATAAGTAATAAATGTATGCAAGGTTTATTTTAAGCCCAAAATAAATTTTAGATTTCATTGTATGAGAAAATAATAAAGGAAGAAAGGGGCACCTAGATGATGTTAGGGTCCCACTGGGCATGCCAAAATGTTTCTCTAAATTTTTGCTCATTTCTTAATTTTTGAAGAAGATAAGAAACTAATAATAAGGGTGTGGTAGAAAAACCTAGTTGTTAATGCACATGTAATCTAGATGATTGCGGAGAGCTCTTCTTTGTCTTGGAAGGAATAACTTGTAAATAAGAAAGCACTAACAAAATGGGTTGTTAGTAAGATAGTTAGGTGGAATGCCTAGAATGAGCTAGATCCAAGAAGTGTGAGCTTGTTAGGAGGCTATCAATATACTCTTTTATAATAATTAAGTTTAAAAAGATAAAAGGAAGATTCTTGCATCAAATACATAAAGTTCTAAAATGAAATACAATAAGAAAGTGAATGCTTGATAAAGAAAATGACTAAATATAGAAAAAATGGGTCAATGCTAATGCTAAAATAGATCAAATCAGGTTAAAAAAATAGGTAGGGGTTTGTGAATAGGTAGAGACATAGAAATTTGGATTTAATTAGGGGTTAGAAATAACTTATTATTTCATGCCATAGTGACCATCGATGGTTGTGATGACCATCAGTGGTTGAGCTGACCATCGACAGTTGGGTACCATCAATGGTTGCCTATGGAATTCTGAAGGTACTCAAAAAAGAGTTTTAGAATGGATTATTGATTAGGTAGGGGTTTGGTTAAGGGTCTAGTTAAAGATAGAGAAGTTTGAAGATAGGTGGAATAGATCTAAATAAAGCCTAAAAGTTAGAAACCAAATAAAACTAAAACATAAACTATACCTATTATTTACCAAATGGTTGATGGTTGGATAAATTTTAGTAAAGTAACATAAATTTTCCCTGAGAGTAATTTTAGTAGAGGTTCAGATCTCTATTTTTAAATTATTGGAAGAAGATTGGCTAAAGAGCTTGAATATCTATGTGTAAGAATGCTTATGATAATCATGGATCCATTTCACCTCCTACTTCCCTCCTTTTATATATAAAGAGATATTGAGTATAGAAGGTTCCCTAGTAGGTTGGCTTATTAATTTCAATGTTTGGGAGTTATTTAGTAATGGGAAAGGTAGACATATTTAATTATGACATGTTATCTTACATAGCTGGTATTTGTGTAAGAATGAGGACATGATCATTGATGGTCAACCTAACCTTTAACAGTTAAGTGTCCAAAGGAAAAAGGGTCAAGGTGGGTTAAAAGAGGTTAGGGTAAGGGTTAGGTTAGTAAGTTAGTGAGTTTAGTTAACTAAATATCTAACTAGACCCAAAGTTTGATGGGTTGAGAAGGGTTAGGTGGTCCCTTAGGTATCCTGAGGCATTTTGACATCTAGTACAGTTTTTTAATGTCTACACATCTCTCAAAAATACTTATAACTAATCTTGTTGGGTTCATAAAGGGTTTAAGACCACTTAGGGGTCTTCATGATTATTCATAAAGTGTAGGGATTTGATCTAGAAACTAATACCACTAATTGCAAGCCCATTAGGGACTCTACCTCTGACCAAGAGCTTGGGCTCTAACTCAGCCTGTATGGACCATACCATTCTTTTGAAGATGGACCTTATGAGCTTTCCAAGAGCTAGATGAAGGTTCTTATATATTTTCTACATTTCATTTATATTTGTGAGCATGTATTCTCTTATTTAATGCCTACAAAGAATTCCCAATGAGATATCTAACCATTTTTTACCTTGGTCTAATCATACCTATCTATGCATGTCTTGAAAGCACCTTAAAAAACCTTTTCTTTATATTTTTTCATGTTTGAGATATTTTTAATTCATTATATACTAAAAAGAGAGAAATGAGAGGTCAAATACACTTTTAAACCATGGGGTGCAAATGGAAGGAAGCTAAAAATTCACTTTTCAAGCATGTAGGGACCTTTTATGGTGAATGAATAATGTTTGACCCCTTAAAAGACCAATTTTACTTATAATACCACCCTATAGTGACTTTTTCAATGGCTATAAGACCTTTTGGAGCATTTCACCCTTGGTGGTGACTTTGGTGGCTGAATGATGTCCTAAGGGTTTTATTAACACTATTCACATGATTTGAACATCCTTCTAAGGTAATACACTCATGATATCAAATGCAATAAAAATTTAAGTGTTTACCATAATATTTACTAAAAAACCTTAAAATATGATAAGGGATCTAAATTAGGTTACCATTCTTCTCTCATATTATCTCCAATCCCTCTAATTTTGCCACATTCTATAGGTCCTTGACATGCTTAAATGGACACATGATTGATCATGGGATGTAACATCATAGGTCACCCTACTATGTGTGATTTTAGACCATGAAGATCACACTAAGACTTAGTATAAACCCTTTTACATAGTTAACATAAGATGAAACCTTGACACAAGTGCAAACTAGTTGAGATGGTGACTACCACAACACTTTATGACATTATCACACCACATGAACATGATTCCTATGAACCTAATGGAAACTAACCTTCTCCTAGACTACCATGACACCCAAAGACTCATGAAGATGATAAGAACATTTTTCAAATGCCTACAACCAAAATTTGATTATTTTGAGTCCAAGGGAAGAAAGACATCAACAAAAACTACCCTCAAAAGAGGGGGCATTCATAGGGGTTTTTCATAGAGATTAGGCTCCTTCATTGATTTTCATAGATACATTTTAAAATATAGGCTCAATTTCAAAAATCATACTTAGGGTAGACACAAAATAAAGTAAAGACTCAACAGTCAATCTAGATCACTCAATTAGACTAAGTAATCATTAGTGCCTAAATTGGGACACTAGCACCATAGGGCCCTACTATCCACTACAAGGTACTACTATCTAGTATCCCTAGATTCAAAACAATCCATATCATTTAGACCAGTACACTAGGTATAATATAGATTTGTATAGATACAATTAAAGGTTTGGTAGTTATGTTCAAATTTAGTGCATATATATTCATTTCAGCTCAGATTCATACTAGTTGCTCAGATTTAGGGTTATCATACATGGCATGATCACTCATACATTTAGTTTAGTTACACAAATTTAACTATTACATGATTCAAATTTACTATACTTAGATACCAGATTGAAGGCATGTGTGCGAGACATTAGTTTCCATATACTTAGCTTTAGATAGGTTGATCTAATAAAATAGCAAATTCTATGAAATACTCTATGTATATACACTTGCTATCATATTCTAGATTATTTTAGGGTATCACCATATTCATGCCTTACTCCATCTATAGTGGTTGGCACTCCCAAGTGGCCCAAAACTACCTAATATACCTAAATGGCCATGAAGCCAAACATGTGGTTAGATTTACTCAGTTAAATACTTTTATCACTTTTCATAGTACAATTATAGATGCATCTAATTCACATAGGAGTAAATTATGGATTTATGGCCTATTTGAGTTATTGAGTCACCTACATGAGAGGGTTAGACACACTTAAAATATTATCTAATCTATTCAAAGAGATCAAGATCTACTAATTAGGGGTAGATAATGATGGAGTCAAAACCAAATTGATTTCTTGAGCCACTCATATGAGGATTGAATAAGCCATCAACTTAGTTCAAGATATTAACTGATATGATCACTATACACATTCAAAGACATAGGTTGTCACCAGGTTCATGCATTAGTTTGAATACCCAATGAGGAAATTGCTTTGGATCATGTTCCACATATGCAGACCCAAATTTGCATATTCAAACTTAGCTATATAGGTTTCACTTCCAATCTAAGTCCAAGTACACTTAATTTTCCTTTATACTAGTCAATTTTCTTTACTATATTACTAGCATAAAGGGGGTAAAATTTAATCACCTAAAAGTGGTAATTGGATGCTAAGAGTATCTCTTGAGTTAACATATCCCTAGACTATCCATAAACCTATCCTTGAGAATTAGAATTACTTTTCCAGTCATTCAAAAGACCACAATCACCTATAACTAGTCAAAACATAGTCCCATAACTATCATCTTAGGCCCCAATCCAAATAGCTTAGCAGTCTATAAAGAGGATAATAACTCCACATTTAGGACACTGCAACCACATGGTGCTAGTGTCCCCAACTGGATGCTACTATCCTTAGTCCCAATTCTTCCCAATATATAGTTTTTCAAATGTGTGCTCCTCCTAAGTCCAGTCTAAGCTCATCTTCTTATCTTCATAAGTAATAAAACCCTATAAATACAAGTCTAATCCATCTCTATTAACTAGATGGAAAATAGATGTAAAAGCTATTCAAACCAAAGACAAAGTTATGCAAAATTAAGGTATTTGATTCCTATTCTACCCTACTTTATACATACTACCATTTACAATTTACCTAAGCCTAGTTTTCAAACATTTCAAAGCTCAAGCACATTCAAGGCATTTATGGCCACTCTCATTCTAACATTCACTTTCACTTGCATTAAGCACTAGGTGGGAGAACTACATCGAGCTTAATCCCTATTTGGAGTATTGGTATAGGAAACTCTATACACATTGGGGTTTTGAGGATGTCTAGTTCATCCTACTAACACACAAAATTATTTCTCATGCCATACTTTAAAGGAGATTAGGGTTTAAACATCAAATCAAGTTTTCTAGGTATAACATAGAGCTCCAAGTTTTGGTCACATAAGAATAAAACATTAATACATAGGTGTAGGCACTCCTAAAAAATAGGAGCATTCTAAAAAAGAGGACATTAGCACCACATTGAGGACACTATACATAGATGTAACTACTATCCAAATTAAGCACTACTATCTAGTGAATAGATGAATACATGAATCCTATTGATGACATAGACTACTACCTATATCTCAACTTTCAGAACCTATATCATCAACTATAGTTAGTTTTTAGATAAGTCTCTATTTATGAGTATTTATTTCTATTATTATAAAGTCAAATAAGGTCAAAATCATAACAAATTAGTACTTAATTATTGCATATTTATTTGACTAATTTAATCATCTCAACCCCTTTAATCTAACATATGATTTTCATTGTAAAACCCTATAAGGTTAAATTAGTTTCCTTAGGAAACTTATAAAAAAATCACATTCACCCTCCTACATTAATGGTTTTTGGAAGCTCACTCTCTATGGATTTAAGTTTTATTTGGTGGATCAATCTTCTCCCTTATTTCCCAATTTGGAGTTAAATTCATAACTCATGATCATGCACTACCTAGTTAATCCTAACGAGGATGATGTGATGCTTTAATTATACAAACAAGGCCCAATTTACCAAGTCATTAATGTCTATAGTGTGGTAGGCACATGATCACATCATATTTAAATCTTCTCAGGTAGATTCTAATTTATTCCATGTGCCCTATGTATATTTTATTTCATACAAATGATCAACACCTAGGCATACCTAATGTTTGGATATTATACAATTAAGAAGGGTGAGATGATAGCTAAAGATGCATGACATCCCCTAATTAGATTTCTAAATTCCACCTGTAGTCCATTCTAACCATCTTAGGAATTTTAGGATCCCACCTGCTATTATGTGCAAATTTACCATGTGAAACTCTATGATATGTTAGGATCTCCTAGGATTTGACATCTCTATCAAATCTAAGAGACCAATGCATCTAAAAACTAGGTTACATGGTGCCTCCTAATTACATCTATCTCTCCTAAGATCTAAAATCTCTATCAGAATTGGGAGACTAATTAATTTGACATAGGTGTGAGCTCATTGATTGGTTCTATTATACCAACTCTTAACCTGATTAAATTTCCTCTACATGACATCCTTTCATTCCTTTGTTTAGATATATGAAAATAAATGAAAAATGACTAAGTGAAAAGAAAATAAGTCTAATTTAATCAGATTCTCACCTAGATGCTAGCTAATCCTTTAAAGGTGCCACATTAGACTCTAGGGTCTAATACTTTTGGAAAATGAGACTCCAATAAATTGAGACTTTGAGAAATTTGAGAGAGAATAGCCCTAAAAAAAGGGTTAGTGCATTAAATATCTTTTAATGTAAAGCAAGAAAGTCCATCTTAACATGGAGTCTCATCAGGACTTCACATTATTCCTTTCAAAGACCTCTATGGTTCCCAACTCGAGTTAATAAGTTATTACAAGTATACCACATGCTCAAGAAAAATAGGGTGAAATGGGGTTTTGAAAATCACTTCAAATATAACTAATAAAAATGATATAACAGGTCCAATAACTCTAAATCACATTATTTTAAAGAGGGGTTCCCTATTTTTATGAAAAATATGATGTATTGGCCACAATAAATACTTAGTTATAAAAATGATTGAGATGAACAAGTGGAAGGCTATAAATTAGTATAGGAATAGTGTAAGGTGTCATAAATAGGGAATAGGTGTCAAAGTCATCTCCAGATAGTAGCATGGTCCCTCTACCAATCACACACTACACTAGTGTCCTCTTGTGCCAAATGACCTTGATTATATATAACAATGAGTTTATGGGAGGATATTTGACTTGGTCTAAAAAGTCTATGTCTATATGACAATGTCTTGAATCATTGTCTATCTTGTGTTTTTGATTAATATCGATGTAAAACCCTAAGTCTCCATGCTTGTAATGGTTTTGAGTAACATAATTAGAATTAGAGTGGAATTAGTAGGGTAGGTTGGATGTGACCTCAACACTCCATGTGTTAAGTATTGCCTACATACTAATACCTCTAAAGGGGATCAAACCCGATATAGTTCTCCCAATCTAAGTGTTAATGCAAGTATGAATGCTAGTTTGATTGACTTGAGTGTGTATTGAGATTATAAACTTGAGTAATCTAAGATATAAATTGCTATTGATAGGTGGATGTATAAGTAGGGTAGAATAGGGATCAATGACCTTGATTTTGTACTATTGTTAGTAGTTTATTCATAAGAATTGCATCTATTTTTCATCTAGTGGATAAATGAATGAGAGTGGTCTTTATATAGTGTTTTGGTGCTTGTCAAGACATTAAATAAGTCTAGATAGACCCTATAATGCCTTGGGAAGTGGAAACATATTCATTAGGGGTAAATAAGGCTAAGGATCAATAATAATACCCCTTTGCCAATAACATAGTGTGATATAGACGAAAGGGTTGCGCTATTGTCTAGGTGGATAGAACAGGTGAAAAAGGGCTTAGATTCCTAGGAGATGGTGTAATTTGGATTTTTTTGGTATATATGGGCATGGGATGAGTGTACATATGAGCTAGAAAATGATAAAAAGAGGCCATAAGATAGGTCTAGGGATAAGCTAAGGATAGGGTGGTCTATTAATTATGGACTTATCTAAGTTGAAGGTGCATTTAAAATAATCATTATACCTATTATACCTATAAATGATGAGAAGTATGATATATCACACTTAGGGTTTTACCACACATTGATCATTATTTGTATTATCTTTCTTTTGAAACCCTTAGGGCTATTTGATAGTTGGAAAACTTATAATAAAAAGAGGGGAGTGTAATGTGTTGAGTTGATGTCAATCACCCCTTGATGATTGATCACTACCTACATATTTAATACTCTAAGGGAAATCAAGCCTATATAATTATTCTACCTATATTGAATGTCCAATTGTGATCCACTGACTATATGTATGTAGTGATAAGATGGATTTGAAACTTGAAAATGATAGGTCTTGTCTTATTTTAGAGGGTTCTTGACTTGGCATATGAATGTTGCTTATCAATAAATCAAAATTTAGGTAGAATAGGGTATACTTTCTTAATGTACAAAAGTATGTATGTTTGTGCCAAGTGAATAACAAGTGGTGAAAATGAATAGATATTGACATGTAATTATAGCTGAATATTTTGAAATTTTAATTTATCCAATCTTATGAAATGTGCTAGAATAATTGAAAGGATAACTTCAAGTTTTGACTCTAGTCATTATATGGCATGATACATGACTAGATTAGTGGAAAAGGGTATAGTGCACTGATATCTACTTAAAGTGAACTTGACCATGAGGAACATAGAAAATTATAATTTTCATGGTATAGTTTGAAGGTTTTATTAGATATATTGAGTATTTAACATTGAAAGTTTGTGATAATGAAAAGTGAAGGGTCAAACCTACATATAGACAAATGGATTAGAGGATTGGAAAATAAGAATCATGTAGTTAAGCATAAGTCTTGTGGTTAGGAATATGTCAAGAATTATAATTATCAAGTATCCATGATTAAATTTATGTATATACATTTTCCCCTGAGTGTGTAATAATGAAATATCTAGTGTAAAGGAGAAATAATTGAAGATGAGTGTGTTCAAGATAATTTGTATTTTAGTAGATACTTTCAAAATGGATGTAAATTTAATTTATCAAACCTTGAAACATATCATTAGGTATATATTTTTTCATTTTAAATTTTAAAATATTAACTTTAAAAAATTTTAAATTAAAAAGAAGAGCAAAGTAGGAGGACACCTATATATAGGTGAAACCAAATTTAACTGTAACTTATAATTAATAATGGATAACCATGCCCTCGTATTAAAGCCTTTGGAGAATTTAAACCAATTGAGAATTGAGAGTGACCAAGTACATATTTTGAATAAATAATCATTCTCTTGAGTTGGAAATATGTAGTATCTGCACTCTCATGAAAAGGAAATAATAAGAAATGTACTAACCCAAAAAAATGGAACCATGCTCACTAGAAGTGTTTTCAAAGCCATTAAGTATCACTAGAATAAAATGTACATCACCCATAAAGATTCAAATGACACCACTATAGATTTATCTATATTATAAATTACATGATTTAAAGGGAATGAAGAGTATTAATTCCCCCATCATGACCACATGCTCATAGAATTTGCCTTGAAATGAATGTTCTGATTTTTGCACTTTGAAACTTTGATTTTTACAAATTTTCATATTTGAGTAAGCTTGAGAATTAATTAGTATCATGATTCCTATAAATATGTGCTAATTATATATAATTATATGCATTTATATGATCAATTTTAAATGTATTTTCAACTTGTAACTTTTGATCTTTGCAAATATTTTTCACATGCCCATACATATAAATTCAATTGTGTATGATTATGTGATTTAATTCTTTGAAAAATGAGTTCATATGCATGTTATATGCCCCCATAATATATGATAATACTTGTCATATGTCTGATTTTTGAATAAATTTGAATATTTGAAAACCTATACTCTATATTTTTGAAGCTATATTCTATCCCAAATACTTTCATGGATGTTTGAATCTCTACGACAATACTAATTTGATGCCTCCATTTTGACATGAGGGATGTAGCTTGTAATTCATTCATCTTAAAATAAAAATTAAATATATCATGAAATAAAGGTATGATCATAAAGTATAATGTCATCATGTTAGAAATTATGTCATCATATAATTTTAATTGTCATTTATGCATGTACATAACATATTAAAATTAAGGCACATAAGTGTTATCTCTAATATATATATCATTGAGGTATATGGTAAAGTAACCACATTTAAAGTTAGACTATGCCCTAGAAGTGCATGATGAAAATCATGGTGTATACACACATTTTTAAAATTTATTAATTATTGATGCTTTCTCTCTTAAAGGAACTCATTGAGTCTCAACCTCTCTTAGTGTACACTTTAAAGGGTGTATCAATAAAGGGGTGGGTAGGCTTTTGGTTCTTCACAAGATTATTATTCCCTATACCTCCACATAAAAGCAATACAAACCCCTCCTAAATGTTTCCTTAAGATTTGAAACCTCCCTTACACTCATCTCCAAATAATTCACCACCTCAAACAACCCCTACCTAATCCAAATCCTCTTTTACCACCTTACCAAACATAGTCAATTGATTTGGCTTAGTTATAGTAGTTGAACATGTTACAAGACTAAGTTAGCCTAGCTGACTTAGTCTGGGACCTCACTACTCTATTTCTTAGCTCACTATGTCAACTAGGTTGACTACATCAGCTAAAATATTAGAAGGTTTTAGGGTTAGATAAAGACATATACACATCTTTCACCCCATTTACAATAGAGATAATCATTCATTTTCACTTATTTATTTACTTATCTACCATTTTATTTGAGGAGTCATTGCTTAGGGTTTCATACTACTTGGAGAATAATCTTGTCTTGTGGAGATATCTTGGATGCAGAGGATAAGTCTTGTATCCTAGAGCTAACCTATCTTTGTGATCATTACAAACCAAATTAACCTCTTGAAAATCATCATTGAACAAGGGAGAGATTGATACTCGATGGGTTCATCTTCAAGGTAAGTATTCCTAACTCTTGTTATTCTTTTATTAGTATATAGATTTGCATGTATAATGGTTAATTAATGTATTGTCTCTCCTTGCTTAGGATAACCTCTACATTGACTTGAGTAGAATT
This sequence comes from Torreya grandis, assembly GCA_037957365.1. Taxonomy (NCBI): domain Eukaryota; kingdom Viridiplantae; phylum Streptophyta; class Pinopsida; order Cupressales; family Taxaceae; genus Torreya; species Torreya grandis. The sequence goes on from JARHVA010001053.1 coordinate 1,326,507, forward strand.
CTCTACATGTTTATTGTTTATGTTTATACCCTATTTTTTCCACAAATTTTAGTGAGTACTGGACTAGATTTACTTTAATTTTTTATTTCTTTGAAATACCAATCCCTAACTAAGGTTATTATGTGGTGTTGCTTGACTAGAGTCTTTGGAACCCTCTCTAGCCATGTCATATGATAAAAGATCAGTTATGTAGGTTTAATGGATCCATATTGGTCATGATCCTAATCATCAACATATTACTAGTGGTAAAGTTAGCTAATTTATCTTCTCTAAGCTAGGATTGATTTATATATTATCTTCACTTACATACATTTTGGTGAATTTGAGATGAACTAGCCCTTGTAGGTTTTTAGCCTTCATCTTCAAACTACTAGATTGACTATGTCAACTCAATACAATAGTTTATACATAGGTATTAAGACTCAGCCAATCTAATGCATGTGTTTTTGTCTTATAGAAAATTAGATCGATCTGATCAACTCAATTATTTATTATTTATAGGTCATCTTCTACTTCATCAATCTGATTGACATAGTTAGGGCATTAGCTTATAGGTTTTTCAACTAATGCAAACCTACCAATCTTGTTCAGATCTTTATGATTATATCTTTCCCTTGGCATACTAGAATTATATTATCAATTTAGTTCTTCATCTTGTTTTTCAAAACTTTCTAACTTTTGTCTAAAATACTAGATCAATCTTTTTCTATCGATTTAGTTTTCATCCTATTTTTTAAAATTTTATAATTTATATCTATAATAATAGATCAATCTTGTTGACATAGTTCTTTTAAATTATTCAATCCATAAAAAATCACTCGATTGGTTTGAATTTGTTTTAAAATTTTATTTTTCAAGTTCAAGCTCTCATTTGGACACCACAGGTCAAAAACAATAAATTAACAAATTTAATTCCTTGATAAAATTAATCAAAAAGAAAATTGATAAAAGCAACTTTAGGTTCATTCTAATCAACTTAATCATTCCATTTTTAGTTAAGTTATAGTTCTATTTTACTATTTTTTTAGTCCTATAAAAACTATCACCTTACAATAAACTAAGTCGATTGGATCCACTTAGTTTTATAACTATTTTTTCATAAGAAACTCAGTTGACTTTACTGCCTTTATTTTTATATACTATATTGTAATAAAAAAGTCAACTTGATTGACTCTATTTTATTTTTTTTGCATAAATCAACCTAGGACTATGTTTTCTTCAAGCAAAAGAAATTAACTCACGTTGGTAGTAATTAATTCACCTTTCATTTATCTGTTTGCTTTCTTAGAGTAAAGTACATAATATAAATAGGAAGGTTAATTTACTAGATTAGTCACTGTATTTCTTCACACACTACCAAATAAAAAAATATCAAATAAACATTCAAACACTTCTACCCAGGCCTACCTATGTGGATTTCATCACTAAGGGGGAGCCAACTTAGTTTTCTAGCTGAGTATAAATACATAGATGATTGTATGTATTAGAAAAGCACCTGACACCCTTATCACTATAGGATTGTGAAGTGAGGGGATATGCCCTAATACAAAGCCAATATCATCACCAATATAGATTCATTTTAGCCTTAACACACCTAAAACCATTTTTAGCTTACCTCTTTTTAATTCTTTTGCAAAGCCAAAATGACCTATCACATTCTAAATAATAATTTAAAACATATAGCCATATACACTCATTAGATTAACATTAACATTTTAATATTATTTTTGATAAGATAATTCTAAAAAAGGGTGCATAACCCAAGTACAAAAATCCCAAGGGGTAGTATAATAGGCCAAAGGTACCAATAATAGATAAACAACAAATAAACGATAACCAAATAGTAAACTAGAAAAAAATAGAAGACAACCATAGCAAAAGCACTAATTATTAATCAATTCTTTCTAGTCATCTTTAATGAAATTGAGGATCTCCTCCTTATTGGAAAATTTTCCTTCAATATCTTTATCTCCATCTAGAGCATCCTACAATTTCATTAGAGAAGAAATAACTCAATGTACAACTTTTAGGTAAATGGTTGTCAGCACTTTCATTTTGTTCTAAAGTGAGTGCCAACCATTTTTTACTTCATCCAGATCAATTTTAATCTAACTACCATCATCATAAGTGTTCTTACAATCCTCCTTAACTAAGTCATATAAGGAGTTATTTAGCTCTTTGAAATGACTTGTCCCCTCCTTATCAATCTACTGGTCCAAATTTGGCTTGAATTTTAAAATACCCACTTCCTCCCCCAAATCCAAAGTAGAAGGATAATCAAAAATTTCACCAAAGGTATTTTACCCCCTACCAGTCTACTATAAATCCTAATATTTAACTTTCTAACAATGAAACTCTAAGGTTCATCCAAATCCACATCCCCTTGTGCCTAGGCCTCCAAGTGATCTTTATCCATAGCTAGATTCAGATGCTCTTCACCCACTACTTTTTTAGTCTTTTTCTTGCCCAAAATTTTATTCATAGAAACATCCTGAGGGAGAAATTTCCTCTTTTTATTGCTAGAGATAGAAGGGATGGTTTGTAGCTCATACAACCCTTCCACAACCATAGATTGAGAAAGATTTGGGGATCTGGATTTTTCCATTTTAGGAGATGGACAAATAGGACCCAACATGAGAGGGGAAAATCAATCTTTCTTAAAGGGGGAGTTCGAGGAAGGGGAGATAATGTCCTTGGACTTTGGAAGGGAACCACAAGGTCCCAAAGAATTAAATTTGACTCTTAGGGGGATATGGTCATCTGAGTCACTTTCATGGGTTTATTTAATCACAAGAGCCTTTAAAGGTTCAAATGAACATAGCTCAAGGTGAAAGTGATAAATCCTAAAAATGAGACCTTGGTGGAGTAGAATAGTAGAGGTCGTTAAGATACTATAAATATCATTTTTAATAGTTTTGATAGAGGTCTCCAGGGATGAAAAAAGGAACAAAGGAAAGGAAGAAAGTAAAGGTTTAGTATTATTGATTTTTATTTTCTAATTGTATTTTGTATTACAAAAACCATATTATCTAGTGTTGGTACAAGGTTTGTATTGTGTGTTACAGCTAGATCAAATTAATTGACCCAGTTGCATGTGTTTTTAGTTAATTTTCCTACAAAATTACTACTTAATCATCTAGACTTATACCATTCCAAATATTTCCTACTTACATAACATAGTCAACTCAAATAACTTAGTCTCTTATAGGATACTTTATTTGTATTCTTATAGAACATAATTGACTTAGTCGACTCAATCTCTTACATGCTGCTCTATTTATCTTCATATAAAACATAATTGACTTAGTATCTTACATGATACTCTATTTGTCTTCATACAGAATATAGTTGACTCAGTTGAATCAATGTCTTACAGGCTATTCTTCTTACCTTTTTATTAAACATAGTTGACTCAGTCTCTTATAGGCTACTCTATTTTATCTTCTTATAAAACACATTCAACCTATTGGACTCTTTTTCCTTCCATCTATTTTATTTACCTACTTAAATAACATAGTCAATCCATTCAACTTAACATAATAACTAGTTTATCCTCTTTTTCATTAAGTGTCTAGCTTCCCCATTTCGTCATGGAACATTTGTATGATAATGCAATAGATAAAAATAAAACTAACATGATGAGTCTTACCAATCTTAACAAACACACTAAGCCAAATTTTTTGGTAACTAAACTTGATCAAAGTAATATGCTTACCACCACTAGAACTACCAACTATGAGTATCCTCCCTATTTTTCATCACTTAATCCCTTATTTATATAAATGGTGGAAGATGAAAATGATATTGAATACATGTTTGAAATGATTATTTTCATCAATGAAAATCCTTAACATAGAGGTAAATATACTTTAGTTATATATAAAATCATGATGGGACCTCTTTTTGAAGATCCCCATTCACCTTCACTTAGGTTTTCCACTAGATTTGGGGTAAGTCCATTAATGATTTCATCCACTCCTTTACCCTGTATAATATCTCCTTCCAACACTATGACATCATCCTCTATGCCAAGTATTTCTACTAACATGGCTGGTGTATATTTTAGTGGGCCTACCACAAACATCCACATCAATACCCAAGTTTATTTAACTCGTAATAGACCAACTACAATTAGTACTTATCATGTTACTACTACTTCCCATGCTACTACCACTTCTCATTCCACTATCGTATCTTATGATACTAGTGTATTCAAATCTCTTAACACATCACAACACATTAATACTTCTAAATCTACTTCTATTAGTCAAAATAGTGCCCAAACTAATCAACCACTATTACAAACTCTCAAACAAATGGATTATTTTCAAACCAATAATGAAAACCAAATTATGTAGATGTAAAACCACATATTTCATCTCCAAAATCAACCTCAACATATTCAATGGGGAGCACCAAATCCTAATTTCCCCACCTACCCTTAGGGGTTCACATGGTAACTTGATACTAAACATTTACAAAATGAACCTCTTTTTCTCTGGAAGGGAACTACAGGGTCCTAGAGAATTAAATCTGACTCTTAGGGGGATATGGTCATCCGAGTCACTTTCATGGGTTTCTTCAATCACAAGATCCTTTAAAGGTTTAAATTAACATAACTCAAGGTGAAATTGATAAAACCTAAAAATGATACCTTGGTGGATTAGAATGGTAGAGGTTGTCGGGCTACTATCAATAACATTTTTAACAGTTTTGATAGAGGTCTCCAGGGATGACAAAAGGAACAAAGGAAAGGTTTAGTATTATTGATTTCTATTTTTCAATTATATTTTGTATTGCAAAAACTATATTATCTAGTGTTGGTACAAGGTTTGTGTTACAGCTAGATCAAATTAATTGACCTAGTTGCATGTGTTTTTAGTTAATTTTCCTACATAATTACTACTTAGTCATCTAGACTTATACCATTCCAAATATTTCCTAATTACATTACATAGTCAACTCAGTTAACTTAGTCTCTTATAGGATACTTTATTTGTATTCTTATAGGACACAATTGACTCAGTCAAATCAATCTCTTACATGCTGCTCTATTTATCTTCCTATAAAACATAATTGACTTAATTGACTTAGTATCTTACATGATACTCTATTTATCTTCATACATAACATAGTTGACTTAGTTGAATCAATGCCTTACAGGCTATTCTTCTTACCTTTTTATAGAACATAGTTGACTCATTCTCTTATAGACTACTCTATTTTGTCTTCTTACAGAACATAGCCAACCTATTCGACTCTTTTTCCTTCCATATATTTTATTTACCTACTTAAATAACATATTCAATCCATTCAACTTAACATAATAACTATGTTATCCTCTTTTTCATTAAGTGTCTAGCTTCCCCATTTCATCATGGAACATTTATATGATAATGCAATAGAGAAAAATAAAACTAACATGATGAGTCTTAAAAATCCTAACAAACACACTAAGCCAAATTTTTTAGTAACTAACCTTGATCAAAGTAATATTCTTATCACCACTAGAACTACCAACTATGAGTATCCTCCCTATTTTTCATCACTTAATCCATTATTTATATAAATGGTGGAAGATGAAAATGATATTGAATACATGTTTGAAATGATTATTTTCATCAATGAAAATCCTCAACATAGAGGTAAATATACTTTAGTTATATATAAAATCATGATGGGACCTCTTTTTGAAGATCCCCATTCACCTTCACTTAGTTTTTCCACTAGATTTGGGGTAAGTCAACTAATGATTTCATCCACTCCTTTACCCTATATAATATCTCCTTCCAACTCTATGACATCATCCTCCATACCAAGTATTTCTACTAACATGGATGGGGTATATTTTAGTGGGCCTACCACAAACATCCACACCAATACCCAAGTTTATTTAACTCATAATGGACCAACTAAAATTAGTACTTATCATGTTACTACTGCTTCCCATGCTAATACCACTTCTCATTCCACTACTATATCTCATGATACTAGTGTATTCAAATCTCTTAACACCTCAAAACACATTAATACTTCTAAATATACTTCTACTAGTCAAAATAGTTCTTAAACTAATCAACCACTATTACAAACTCTCAAGCAAATGGATACTTTTCAAACCAATAATGAAAACCAAATTATGTAGATGTAAAACCACTTATTTCATCTCCAAAATCAACCTCAACATATTCAATGGGGAGCACCAAATCCTAATGCCCCCACCTACCCTTATGGGTGCACATGGTAACTTGATACTAAACATTTACAAAATGAACCTCTTATACCTCAGATTATAAACATTGACATTAGAGGTATAATTCCCACCATCACTTATAATGGATCCATGGATCCTTCCTTGCACTTAAAAACTGTTGTAAACCTATACAAAGATTGGGTAAAACTTAATAACTACATTACAACCAAAATCTTAGATAAAAATCTCTCTAGAGATGCTCTATATTGGTCGAATCAACTTAAAACCCATTCCATCACTAGTTTCTAGGACTTAGTCAATGCATTTGTTCAAGATTTACAAACTAATTAACTTCTTAAAAATAACTTATCCCATTTTATCAACTATAAACAAATAGAATGTGAAAAAAAAACAAGTTTTCATTAAATTATGGAAAGCTTTGTCTGATAAATTTGAGCATAATATGGTGTATGAGAACCTCTTCCACTTATTCACTAATGATCTTCATCCTAAATTACAATACTGTGTTAGGAATCTTTCCCCAAAATCTCTAGAAGAGGTCATTGGCTAATCTAAATGCTAAGATTCCTTATACATCAATTTGAACCTTCCCACCCTCCAACAAAAAATTATGTTATTATAAAAGCTAAAACCTAACATGAAACAAATGATGGTGTTATAGAGACTTATGAAACCATACACACCATCTAATCTATTACTCTAAACCCTATAATGGAACATACTCCTTCACAACCACCTAATAACAACTCTCATATTAATTCCTTATTATCTGAGAAACATAACATGGATGTGCACAAACCTCTTTCCTTATCAGAAATTCAAAGGCATGTTCCATGACCTTCACCATGAGATATTGACCCTACATGTCCTATGAATCATTGGTATGATCCCAATAATTTTTTTTATTTCATGCAAATTAGGGTTATTTTCATGAAACTTGTCTCCAATTAAGGAATATTGCTATGGACTTTCTCTTTGGGCCCAACTTTGACCACAAATCACTTATACATAAACATTAATAAGCTTATGAAATAAAATTTAAGGCTCACAAAATCAAAACTAAAACTAAAATTGAAACCTTAAAACAAGCCAATGTTCATCTAGTTATCTATAAATATACTCTTCCTAATCATCAAGACAATACCAACCAATCTACCCATATCACTAATAACATCAAAAGTACCATATATTTTAACACCAATGATGAGAATGTGTTAAACATGAATAATATGAGGATATTAGTTTCTTATATTGAGCCATATCCAACCTCTAAACATAATAGTTTTCCAGTGTTCTATATTATTCAAGATATTTACCCATCACATCTCACATAATTAGGGCATGTGGAACCAATGAACACACAAGTATCACATATAACAATTCAAATCAACCATACTTCTCATACCTTTTATATAGGTTATACTCCTCCAAATATGATACATCAAGTAGATAACCTTAAAACTTCACATCAAACTTCTCCCATTCAAACATAAGAAACACTTAACAACACAAATACATCACCCAAGATAGATCAACCCATTCCAACCAAACCTAAAATAAATATACCTTGTAAAAAAATTAAATATGTACCCAACCCCCATTCAATAGATTTATTACAACATTATGCATTTTTCTACACTAATCCTCTAACGGGCTATGATGAATGGGATCCTATCATGGAACTTTCCCATCTTTCATCCCAAATTCCTTTCTTAGAACTTATGCAAACCCCCTCTCATCATTATAATAGCCTAATGTAATTAATATCAAAAATGAACATCCATTGTCCTCCACCCCTGGGTCAAGAAGCTACATGATTGGGCCTTGATTTATGATTATTTATATATTATATATGTTGATTTTCCTTTTTCATTGGGTATCATATATCTAAATCTTTATTTTTCTCTTATCGATTATTTTAAATGGAATTTTACCAACTTATATTCATGGATTATAATTATTTTCATAGGATTTATCTTTCTCTCATTATGATTTTATGGTTGTTTGTTATCTTCAATTCAAATAAATATAGTTATTATTGTGACTTGGTTATTAAACCACATCCCCATAGTATCCTATCTTCACCATATGAATAGTTAACAAGGATAATCCTCATTTTATCATTATATATAAAGATCTATTTTGATTTCCATATATCCCCTTTATTTCTCCTCTCATAATAAGCATACATATGGTTGAAACTTAAGATTAAATACCAATTCATAGGTAAGCCTAAGTTGTTTAGTCAGACATGTCTCTGGTTACTTAGTCTCCAATAACCAAAGTCTAAAGCTCATTCATGTGTATCACTTTTATCACTCATGTTTATTATTCTAAATATGTATGGAGGAGGAATCAAAAAATCCATAAAAATGTTAAAATCCAAATCATTTAAAAAAAAAATGATCAAAAAGGTAAATATTAAATACAAAAGTCTAATCACACTAAAAGATGTGATTTCTTATTTTTAGCACATCTCCTATTCCTCATTGAAGCTCAAACTTCATAGTTGAACTCATGATATAACCAAGGTCCATTTGGGTGTACTAATATAGTAGATTGAGATAGGAGAATAAAAAAATCTATAGTGCTACCTACTTTCTCACATAAGTACCTAATCTTCATAGTAGATTGATGACTCTATAAGGGGTCTTGAGGAACAGGGAACATGTTATTGGAAGGTAGGTCCATTTTAATTTCTTGTATATATAACCTTAATGACTTAATCTTAATATTCCACCTATTTTACTATACATATTTTTTTTTATTATGAGTAGGTATCCTATGTATTTTGATGGTCACTAGACTCTTAGTGTTTTCCTTCTTACCTAGTATGCCTCATGCTTACTTAGGTTTTATTATAAATGCCTATTTCATGATTTTTACACTCCTATTTCATTAAAATAATCCAAATATTTCCCCTTGAGGAATATTTTTTTATTAACTAATCATGCCCTTAGGGTTTCCCTTTGTGAATTACAATATAAGAACTTGGATAGGACTATGCATTCCTCACAAAATATTTTCTTATTTTCCCTCTTATTACCATTCACCTCATTGGTGTTATCCTTGTGAGTTGTAGTATAAGACCTTGGATAGGATCAATAATTCCTCAAAAATTAGTTTATTAAATCCCATTAATCTATTCTAACATTAGTATTCATCTCATTGGTGTTCTTTTTGTGAGTTGTAGTAGAAGACCTTGGATAGGACCATACATTCCTCACAAAACATTCCCATAAAATTTTATATTATGACCAAGTCATAATAGTAACCTACCAATATTACATGCCTAAAATTTATGATAATTGGTTTTACATTATGATTTGCAATCCATTTACATACTTCCCATCTTGATTTAGTATGTTTCATGCTTACTTCATAAACATTTCACTTTATATTCTTATTTTCCAATTTCATGTAGTTTTACAACCCTATTTTATTAAAGTTATCATGCTTACCATCTTGATTTAGTATGATTAATTTGATTTATACTTACATTATTTTTTATTTTCATACTTCCCATCTTGATTTAGTATGACTGATTAACTTTATTGTATGTTTGTTTTTCATACCATTGGTTATAACATGTTTTCCTCTTTATTAAAAAAAATTTCATACTTAACATCATGATTTATTATGACTTTTTTTTTTTTTTTAATTTGGTGAAATTTATTTATACATGGTTTTAAACAAATTTTACTTTTACTTTACCATTTTGGTTTACTATATTCATTCATCTTTTATTTTACACATTTCCCATCATGATCTAGTGTGTGTTACATTTTATGATTATTTATATACTTTTCCAAATTATCTGATTTTTGTTTTACCATGCATATGTGTCACATAATAACAATAAAAAAACATACATCATATATTTCACATAACATATACAAAAAAATTAAAATACATGTGATAAAAATGGAATACATCCATACATCTATCAATAATATCAATACAACTCATAGACCAAGACATGTCCATATTAATATATAACAAGAGTCTGATATAACATAATAAAAGTATAAATATAATTTATATAGCTATAAGGTTGCGGTATATCACAACCATATCTTGGTCAGGATACACTCCCCATAAATTCTTGAGATCACCCTTTCCACATTGATCTCTCTAAGGTGGTTATCGAGGATCATAAGCCTTCTACCTATCCCTATAAGTTGGCCATTTAGGCCTACATGCATCAAAGATCTCTAGTAGTAGCCATATGCATTACTCATTCCTCAGACACATTCTACTAGGTTTGGGCCTCTCCCTCTCTAAATCTTATAGGTAGTTGTAGGCCCTATCCACATGTCCCTAACCACCTATCTACCTCTTCCACCAATCAAAACAAGATATCATATGTTGGGGTAGATGGTACCATAGGGTCCTTCATAGTAGTAGTATCAGGATGCCCTTATACCCCATCCAAAATATCATAGTGGGTACCTTAGACTGTGATACCCCATCTAAAATATTCCTTAGACATATCTATAAAAAAAGGTGTACATTAGATCTCTCATATGTATATATCTCTAGAACATATAGTGATACAAAGTAAATAAAATATAATGCAACTAGTATATGTCAAAAACATAGAACTTAAAGAACTACTTAGCAACAATAGTATCACCTATAATAGTCTCTCCATCAGCTTGACCATTAATCACCTCTACTATAGGCTACCTCCATGTAAATACAAATACAATAGACAATACTCATGCATGTTGTGGTCCTCTCCTCATCTATCTCTCTATAGACCAACTATGTCTAGCCTAAGCTATGGATATCCATGTGTAACCACCATCTCCTATGTCATCTCCTTCTAATAGTTCCTTCATATACTAAGTGCCCATGGTAGAATTTGTAGTCCCTATTATGGCTCTATATCAACCTCATCTACATCTTCACCCTCTCCATCCAACAGTATCACTTCTTCTACCACTAGCCTAGCCACACTCAACTCTCATTAGTAACCCACCCAAGGTCTTACTCAACAAGGCATAATGACAAGTATGTATGTATGTATATATATATATATATATATATATAGGTACACTTACACCCATATACCTCTAGGTTCTCTAACATGTTGTGCCCAATAAATAGGCACTATTAGGGAGACACCAAATGTGGTAAGCCCAATTGTCTAGGTACATGAGCTATATGGTATGTCTCTAACCATAAGGTATAGTGCCTAGTAATGTGCATGTACACCAATCCAATAATCATACAAGCCAAAGTCATCCAATTGGCCAAAATATCTATATAGGGATGCCATACAATCTACCCATGAGTAAATTTATAAGGATACATAGGTAATAACATGTACCACATGATCCTATCACTAGCTCACCACCCAAGGTATCCTATCATCCATCACATGGGGAAACCCAATTTGTTGATACATAGGAAACCTCTCATTTATCTAGGTACTCAATAAAATAATAAGGACCATAGTCTTCTACCCCCAGGTCAACATGTTGTATATGTCATGCAAGAGCAACACCTAAATAACTGAGGCCAAATCATATATGGTACCTTTCTCTAAGATAAAATGTCACAAGGCTACCACATATAATGGTACTTTCCCATATAAATTGTGGCATAACATACACATTATCAAAAGTCCTATCATGACCTTCCAAATATCAAATGGTCAAGATATATACATCAAAAAAGCATACCTATAATCCAAGATAAATCCTATTTCAACCAGTCACCCAATAAGTTAGGGATCACCTCTCCTCTTGAGCCTCCAATACATCAAAAATAATGAGAGTATCAATAATAAGAAGTCCAAGCAAAGCATGGACATAATCCAAGGTTATGCCCACCTCTATAGTATCGCCATCCACCTCCCACCATAAAGTGTTGGTCAATTGCTCCCATGCTTCTAGGAACATGATGACTAAATCAACACCAAGAGGCATATTTCACATTTTCACGATGCCTCCAAATCTCAGGGAGGCTAGTTGTGTTCATTCATCATCTATTAGTCCCTCTAGTAAATATAGAAATCAAGATGCATCCACTAGGCACCAAAATATTCATTGTATCTATAAAATTTCAAACACCATAGAATGTATTAGATATCAATATAAAAATGATAAATATACATTATTAAATTTATTAAAATTACTAAAATTAACTACTTCATCAACCAAATCTTATTATTTTTGTATTTCTCACCTTTTTTGTACATAGTTAACCCTTTTTATACTAAATCAACCTTTTCCCCATCTTTACCTACTATGTCAATCCTCTTCTATAAAGTTAGCCTAATTTAAAAATTTATGTTTGCCCCCTACTACATACTGAATCAACCAACATGTACTAAGTCTAATCCACTTTTAAATTAGGTTGACCCTATTAATCATAGTTGACCACCCCAAAAATGCTAAGTCATCCCTCTATTACATAATCGGCCACTTTGTTACCTTTTGCTCTTTCTAATTGAGTCAGTTGGGCTGATTCTATTTGAAAATGGAAGTGACTTTTTAACTATTATCATAAATGCCTTAGGAATTTTTTGCTCTAACCCTTTCCTACCCATTAACTTGCTTGATTCCTAGTTTACCTAAAAATTTACCAGGGCAATTTTTTTCTACCTACATTTTCCCTAATATCTATTTTTCTATACCTAGTGTAATTTCAATAAAAAATACCAAAAAAATTGTAAATAATGCATCACTTACCTAGGTTGTTCTAGCTACTACCACTAGGAATCCTCCATGTTGCATTTATCATCTCCTCATCATGGTTGCTTTCCATGCTCATCTAGGTCAATCATATCTCTATTTTCTCACAAATGAGTTATATTTAACCTTATATATATTTACATTTTATAATTCTTTTTGCTCATAACTTTATTTCTACTAGCTCTTTTTTTGAACCAAAAGATGTTCTAGAATCCTAGCTCATAAAGAATTTTTATACATATTAAATGTATGTTTTTTTTGAATTTTCACTTATTTAGGTTCACCTAATGTTACCTACATTAGACACCTATGAATTCCTCTCGCTTCATTTCTACTCTAGATCATTAAGGTAAGTAAAGGTATGCATTTTTTAATTCTATCTTTTCATTTATCTTATTCACTTCTTACTATAATTTATTTAGCTCAACATTATGTATTTTTGTGTTATTTTCTTGAAGCACAATCCCATGTTGTAACAACATGACACATGATGAGGTTTGATTAGGGCATATGTATACACTTTTTTAAATTTTATCAATAATTAATGATTTATTTATTATGGGAACCCATTGAGTCTCAACCTATCTAAGTGTACTCCTTAAAGGGTGAATCATGAAAGGGGTGGGTAGGCCTTTGGTTCTTCATAAGATTATTGTTCCCTATAATTCCACCTAAAACTAATACAAACCCATCCTATATGTTTCCGTAATCTTTGACACCTCCCTTACACTCCTCTTCAAATAATTAACCACCTCAAACAACCCCTACCTAAGTTAAATCACCTTTTACCACCTTAAAAATGTAGTCAATTGGGTCTACTTAGTTCTAGGAATTTATCACATTACAGGACTAATTCATCCCAATTAACTTAGTCTAAGACCTACATGATATATTTCTCAACTAACTAGGTTGACTAGGTCAATTGCATTGGCTAAAATATTGAAAGGGTTTAAGGTCAGACCATGCTATATATACACATCTTTCACCCCATTTATAATATAAAAAATCATTCATTTTTCCTTATTTATCTACCATTCTACTTTAAGAGTCATTGCTTAGGGTTTAATACTAATTGGAGAAGAATTTTGTCTTGTGGAGATGTATTAGATGCATAGGAGAAGTCTTATAGCCTAAATCTGACCTATCATTTTTATCTTTATGAACCACAACAACCTCTTGAAAAAAACTATTGGCCAAGGGAGAGATTGGGACTTGATGGGGTTATCTTCAAGGTAAGTATTCCTAACTCTTGCTCTTATTTTATTAGTGGATAGATTTACATATATAATGGCTAATGAATTTATTATCTCTCCTTAATTAGGATTACTTCTACATTGACTTGAGTAGAGTTATTATTTGCATGTTTATTGTTTACATTTATCCCCAATTTATGACACAAGATTTAATGAGCACTAGATTAGATTTAATTTACTTTACTATTGATTGGAAATACGAAGACCTAGATAGGGTTATTATGCAGTGTTACTTGAATAGAAGATTTAGAACCCTCTCTAACAATGTCATATGATAAGAGATCCCTTAGGTAGGTTTAGTGGATCCATATTGGTCATGAATTTAATTATCAATGTATTGCTAGTGGTATAGTTAGCTGATTTATCTTCTCCAAGCTAGGATTGATTTTTAGATTAGCTTCAATTTTACTTACATAGACATGGCACCACTACTCAAGATCAATAATTACACAAACACAACACATAATGATGTCACACAATGAAAAATAATAAGTCTAAGGGGCCAAATAAAAGGGACATGTTCACATGTTACACAAGTAAATATTGAACACACATAAGGCCATAGGACATAAGTAATGGACATGTTCAAATGTCACACATACCCAATAAATGATATCATAAAGATGCTCAAGATTTTTTCACAAAAGGGCCAATGTCCACACATAATAAACAAGCAATGTTAAGCTTATCATGCAATAAAGTAAATAACATCAAAGGAACATAGAAAAAATGAAACTAGTCTATTCTATTCACATGTATCAATGCCATATTTGTTAGGAAAGTAACATATCTAGTAACACAATATAAAATATAAGTGTTTAGTAAGACATTTGTAGTATATTTTATTTTAACATTGCATTTAAAGTCATAAATATATAACCTATTAAAGTGTATCCTATAGAGTTAGATGCTTTAGGCATACATATATCCACTAAGTAGAAGGGAAGTGTATGCAATCAAAAATGCATCATGTCTATAAATCAATCTTAACTCAGATATGATAGATCATACCATACACTTATGATTATGGACACATTTTTTAAGTAGGAACATGACTAATATGGGGATTTTCTAGACCCAATTAAGGGAGCTCTTACCATAATACACTATGTTAGAGAGGGTTCCAAAGCCTCTGAATAAGTACAATCATTCAATAACTCTAAGGGGGTCCTAAGTTTTGATATTTCACCTAAAATAATAACAAGCGAAGTAAATCTAATATAATTCTCACCAAAGCTTGTTGCACAAAGTGGGGGTTTGAAATAGTAAAACTAAACATGTATAAGAGATATATACTCACATAAATGTATATAGAATGCTTGTACATGAAATATAAGTATAAATACTTACCTTTGAATATGAAACCATCGAGCCTTAATATCTCCCTTGGCTAAGGTTTTTTACAAGAGTTTGTTATGGTATGTAAGGATGACAAGGATAAATTAGCTCTAGGCTACACAACCTATCAATGCATCCAAAAGGCTTCTCCACAAGATAAGATTTGTATCTCCAAAGAAAGTATGGAACCTTAAGCTTTGATTCTCAAGTAGAATTGTCAATAAGCATATGTTAATTCACTCTTAATTCTTCTTCTCATAATAAATGATGAAAATGAACTTGTGTATATAGGTGGATTTAACCTTAAACCCTTTTCAGAATCCCAGTCGACAGGGTCGACTTAGTCCACCTAGCATAATTTTGGAAAATTATTCACTGGGTCATGAGCTAAGTCATCTATAGGATAAACTAATTCCTACATGAAAATAACTCAAAACTGTATAGGGTTGATCTAGTTGACCTAGTACAAATGATTGAAAAATGGGATTAAGGTGATGAATATGAGGATAAAATGTATCAAATGATTGAAAATGGTATAATATAGAATAATAAGCTTAGGTATAAGGTTTTTAGGAGACAAGTGTGGAGATTAAAAGTGGAAAAGGGGACAAAAATCCTAGGAAGCACCAATTATCTACCCACCCCTTTCTTGGTACACCCTTTAAGGCATGCACTTAGAGAGATTGAGTCTCGATGGGTTCTTGCAAGATGTAAAGCATTAGTATCTGACAAAAGTTGAAAATTTATGTTTATACATATTTCCCACTCTAATATCATCATGTGTCACTAACATGAAATAGGGGATGGTACTTCAAGAAATAATATAAGGACACATAACTTTGATGTTAAAAAAAGTTATAGTATTTTAAAGCATAAAATAACTTAAAGTAAATGATTGAAATGGTAATAACTAAAAAATAAATGTGATAAATACCTTTACTTACCTTTCTCACTATATGTTTATCTACTGTGTTGTTAGTTTTTATTGTGTAGGGTGCAGAGATTGCTTTTGACAAACCCAAGAATACAAAACTAAAGAGAAAAAACAAACAAACAGAGGAAATCCAAGATAACTAGTGCTACGAGGATGGGATGTAAATAGGAATTTGGAAATATGGGGTGACAAGTTCTATGTTAGACTAAATGACCAAGTCAAAACAAGAGTAAATTGGGTAATTAAAAAGCTAAGGATAATAAAGACCAAAAGACTTAAACAAGTAAACCTTGATTAAGAAAGGCAAACTCACCAAGTCAAACCAAGGATACATTTCAAAAAAGATGGTAATTAAACATAGAATGTAAAAGTAGAAAAAAAATGGTAAAAAAATATTGATGAGTGAGAAGTAACAATCCTTATCTCACTCAACAAAGGAAAAAGGTACATAAAAAGGAAAAACAACATTTTTGAGTGAGAAGTAACAAGCCAACCTCACTCAACAATGGAAAAAGGTATAAAATCAAGTGCCTATAATATAAGGGTAGTAAAAAAATGACAAATGGTAAAAGTAAAGTAAAACAAGTTTAGAAAGGTGGATTTATGGTGTAAAGAAAGGTAATCCATAGTCGCTCAAACATGTTGTTTTGCTTCTAAGGATAGATAAAACTGAAATAAAGTAATGCTTAGCATGTTTTTAAGAGGTGAAGAAGAAGGGAATATAGAGGAAGGGAAAATAGATTTAGAATCACACATGCCTATCAAGCAGGGAAATGAAATGGGTGGATGGGAAAATGAAGAAAAAACCAAGGTAGAGGAACTTTTTATTGAAGTCAAGACAATCAAATTAGGTTTGTCAAAATAAGAGGACTTTTAACCTGAAGGACTCAATAACTTCTCTTAGCTACACAAGTATTAGGTAAACAAATGAAGTATGTAGATCATCCCATTAAGTCTATATACATGAAAATTAAAATGGATCTACTTTACCACAACACGTTCCTTATTCCTTAGGACCCCTTACAGAGTTGTTGGTCTACTAGAAGATTGGGCACTTATGTGAGAAAGTAGGTAGCACCATAGAGTTTTTTTTTTTAAATTCTCCTATTCTAATCTACTATCCTACCACACCTAAATGAACCTCAACTCTCTATGATAATAACTATGGAGTTGGAGCTTAGATTAGAGAAAGTAGATGTGTTTGTATTCACATCTTTTGGTTTGATATTAACTTTTAAAGTTTGTATGTTGAATTTTATATATCATTGTCTTTTGTTTCAAATGATTTGGATTTTAACTTTCTTGAAGGCTTTTTATATTCCTCCTTAATATGTATTTTGAAAACCAAATATGGGTGCTAAAGATGATTGTCATTTGAATATGTGGGACTCGATTGCTAAGAGAGATAACTTAAGAGCGAATGGTGCCTAAGAGTCTCATAAATCTAGGTGAAATAAAAGTGTTATCTTGACTTTGATATTGTTTTATCTAGTGTGAAGTGAAAGGATAGGAAATTAAGATGAATGACACATGAAATAATTTGAATTACTTCAAATCATAAAATAATGTGACAAAGGGGTAAAAATTGATACAATTATAGTAAAGTGTGATTCTTTATCATAAGAATGAGGAAAATGGAGGAAAACATGATAACATAGATTGTTGTAAAAATTTCATCTATCAAAAGAAGTAAAAGCTAAAGTTAAGAACAAGGATAAAAAAATTGTAACCATTTCTAAACATATTCTAGAAAAGGAATGACAAGATGGTAATTTTATGAGGAAAAATAGGTCCTATCCATAGTATTACACTACAAAACATAAAATTTAAGCCCATGAGGGTGCCAAAAAAATTAGAAACATAAATGAGATAAGAAAAAGATGGTATTTGTGAGGAAGACTGGGTCCTATCCATGGTTT
Organism: Torreya grandis; assembly: GCA_037957365.1. Taxonomy (NCBI): domain Eukaryota; kingdom Viridiplantae; phylum Streptophyta; class Pinopsida; order Cupressales; family Taxaceae; genus Torreya; species Torreya grandis. The sequence continues at coordinate 1,344,869 of JARHVA010001053.1, forward strand.
TAAAAGAAAACTCATAAAAGAGAAATCCAAGGGATGTAAAAAGGTGTGTAAAAAGAGTAAAAAATAAAAAAAATAAAAAAATAAGACTATGGTACATCATGAGGAAGATTGGGTCCTATCCATGGTTTTACAATGCAACTCATGAAAGAAAAAAAGGAAACCAAAAGACCAAAAAAAAAGGACTAAAGGTTTGTGAAAAGAGGGAACTACTATAGAGGAAGAGACCTATGTAAGTAACCTATAAAAAGTGTTAGATATATGTGGATAGAAAGCATGAAAACTAAATAAATGATCCTACACTAACATCTATATCAAGGATGAACACATGAGAGATAAGTTTGTCTCAAAAGGTTTTTTGAAGTTGAATTAGTTTGGTAGCATGTAATTGAGAATAAGAGTGGGCATCACAAGATGCCCTAGAGTATAAAATGATATGTGGGTGGGCATCACAAAATGCCCCAAAGGCTAAAGAAATGTGTGGATGGGCATCATAAGATGCCCCAACTAATAAAAAGAGGAAGAAAAGATAGGAAAATATAAGAATCAAAGAGAACCTCATATAATGTCTGAATGGATTGATGTTATCTAAGAAGATTCTAATAGGGTATATGATGCTTGAGGAAATGAACAAAATTATAAGAAAGAGAAATAGAGAACTGGGTCGACAGATAGGGATGTAAATGTTTTTTGAGCTCTGTATGGATTTAACTATGCAAATTTTAAAATCCAAATATCACACTACTAGGTAAAGTGATAGAGCCATTAGAATTCAATCCAAACTTATGAATAAACCATTCAAAACAACATTAGAACCCTAAATCTAAGTGCTCTACACTGTGATAAAATGGATGAAATAAAACTATAAGATATTAATATTGGATTGATATACCTTGGACTTAGATTTTGACACTATGATGTTGCTTGATCAAGGATGTTGATGATGAATGATTCAATAACTAATTAGACATGGATTTTCTATGGATTCCCTAAGATTTATGATTATTTTGACATGTATTTGTTATGAAGTTTGGAGATAGATCCAATGGAGGATGGAGGTTGTTTAAATAGAAAGAGGAGATAAAAGTCAATGGTTGAGGTTTAAACTTGGTTGGAGGAGATCAAGGGTTGTAGATTAATCAAGGAATTGGAAGCCTCTAGATTTGGAGATTTATAGAGAGGAGGGGTAGGAATAGAGATGGTTATATATTTAGAGTGTTCTATAATCCTTATTAGGGACCAATGATGATTAGATGGGGCATTAGATAGGGATTATATAGTTGATTAGGGACTAGGGGTGTAGGATAGCCTAGGCATAGGCTAGTAGGTGGGTTATTGAGAATTTAAAATTCCTAAATAATAGGTAAGTAAGATTAGAATAGGATAATGGGAGATTTAGAAGAATTAATGATTGGTGGGGATGAGTAAGGTTAGTAGATGAAAAAGGAATATTAATGGGGGTACATTACATTAGTGATTAGAAAGGGGGATAAATTAGTGGGATTAAAAGGGGATAAATTAAATAAGAAACATTAGTGTTGACTAATAAGGGTATTAGTGACAATAATGTAGGCAAGAGAATTTGGATGCATACAGGGGAAATAAAAAAAGGTACAGATTCGACTGGGTCAACCTACTATAGAGAACAGGGTCTAAAAGTTGATGAAATAAGAATAAAAGGTTAACTGGGTTGACTTAGTTCTATATCCTGGATAAGAAGCAAGTAAGAAAAGATATAGAGTTGATTAGGTTGACCTAGCTTTATATCTAAGGGGTAGAAAAGAATACTGTGTTGACAAGGTCGACTGTGTATAAAAATAAGAATAATTTTACAAGTACTTATGAAAACAATAAATGAAATGAAACACACAATAAATTAGATCAATGAAGTTAATCCAATTGAGGCACATAACACAAAACATTGCACCAATGCTGTCTAATGCAATTTTTTTCAATAAAACATATAATTGAGCAAAGAAAAAGTAGTCAACTTGGAAAGTAAAAGCTAAGTGGTTAACTTGAATGTTGTTATATTATTAGAGTATAGTTTTAGATGTGATAGGAAGCTGGATATAAGCAAGGAACTAAAAATCAATCTAATGATAGTTTTAAGACATTTGGTTTGAAAGGGATCTATATTGGAAATGGTACATGATTCGTATTGGGGCCTACCTCTTCACTTCACACACTATAGAAATAAGGGTGTCGAGTGCTTAGCCAAAATATACCATTAACCATGTGTTTATCCTTGGCTAGAAAATGAAGTCAGCTTCCCCCTTGGTGATGGAATCCAAGTAGGTTGGCCTTGGGTAGATAATTGTTAAAATGCATTTTAATATTTTATGATTTGGTAGTTTGTGCATAAAAGAGAAAATAGTGAAACTAAATGGTATATTGAAAACCACCTAATTAGACTATGTGATCTATTCTAAGCATGAAAATAATAAAAAAAAATGAAAGTGTGAGCTAATTACTAACATATAATGGCTAATTCAAACTTTGAAACATAATATAGTGTCAATTCTATTAATAGTGTATGTAAATAATATAGAACATGGTTGATAGCATTACCTCTATACTGTAGAATCAAAGGTCTAAAAATGAATTACATCGATAGAGTTGATCTAACTTTCTAGATAGAATATAGAATACAAAACTACATCAACATGGTCAACCTAGTTGATTATACAGGGGCAATTTTAAAGACTACAAACTATGAAAAATAGGATTTTAAGGAAAGAGAGAGAAGGATAGAAAGGAACCTTGGTGGGTTGGAGGATATCGATAAGTGAGATTGTTGTTGAAGAACCTTGATTAACATTTGTAAATTTTACTAACTGTGTCAATTGGGTCGACCAAGATTTGCAAAAAACTATTGCTAAAAACCAAAAAAATGTATTACATCAACAAGGTCAACCTAGTATGTTGAACTAGATGTCTAAAAGTCTAAAAATCTATACTATTTTGATTGGGTCAACCCAATAGCTAAAACTAGTAAAAATCTTACACTAATAAACCATAATCTTTTTGATGTGACTATGTGTTAAACCTATGTAAAGAAGTTAGAGCCATGTACGATATAGTCAACATATTATCGCAAATATATGATAATAAAAATGATAAAATAATGAAATAAGTGAAACAAACCCTACAATGGTTAGATTCACATTAAGTTTACCAAAATATATGTAAGTATAAATTCATCATGTATATAAATTAATCCTAACTCATAAAATATAAATCATACCATACACTTCTAATTGGGGACATATTTGGTAAGTGAGAGCATGACCAATATGGGGATCTACAAGACCCAATTAGGGGAACTATTACCATAATACACCATGCTATAGAGGGTTTCAAAGCCTCTAGACAAGAAAAATCATACAATAACCCTAAAGGGGTCCTAATTTTTTATATTTTAACTAAACTAATAACAAGTAAAGTAAATCTAATCTAGTGCTCACCAAAGCTTGTGGCACAAAGTGGTGGTTAGAAAAAATAAAACTAAACATGCATAAGAGACATAGACTCATGTAAATATATACAAAATCCTAATACATATAAGATAAGTACAAATGCATATCTATCTTCTCTTACAAAGGAGAAACAAAGTTAGGAATACTTACCTTTGAATATGAACCCACCGAGCCTCAATATCTCCCTTGGTCAAGGTGATTTACAAGAGTTTATTTTGGTATGTAAGGATGATAAGGATAAATCAACTCTAGGATACACAACCTATCAATGCATCTAAAATACTTCTCCATAAGACAAGATTCGTATCTCTAAATAAAGTATGGAACCCTAAGCTTTGCTTCTCAAATAGAATGGTCAATAAACATATGTTCATTTTTTTTTTCTTCTTCTTCTTCTCATAATAATGGAAATGAACTTGTATATATAGATGGATTTGACCCTGAACCCTTTTCAAAATCTAGGCTGATAGGGTTAACCCAGTTGACCTAGCACAATTTTGGATAATTATTCACTAGGTCATGAACTAGGTTAGCCAAAGGGCAAACTAATTCCTAAGTGAAAATAACTCAAAATTGCATAGGGTTGACCTAGTTGACGTAGTACAAGATACTAACAAAATAATATTAAGGTGATGAATATGAGGATAAAATGTAGCAAATGATTGAAAAGGGTACAATATAGAAGAACAAGCTTAGGGATAAGGTTTTCAGGAGACAAGTGTGTAGGTGAAAGCAAAAGGGGACAACAATCTTGTGAAGCACCAATGGTTTTCCCACCCCTTTATTGAGGCATCATTTAAGGTATGCACTCAGAGAGATTGAGTCTCAATGGGTTCCTACAAGATGTAAAGTGTCATTATTTGATAATATATATGTATACATGGATTCCAACATCTAAGAATGCATATGTAATGCATGTCCTACATCATACTCAAATATCTCATGAAATACATGCATGTATAAAAAATAATATGTTATCTACCAAAATATATGATAAATAACATATGTAAATAAATAAACTAGTATTTTATTTCATGGTTAGGTGCTATTATTTTTTATAAAATATTTTTAGTTTTTTAATAATCTTACAATATTTTATTTTTAATAATATTTTGGAATAGTTTTACTTAACCAATTATTTGGTGTATATGGCATTCACATGGAGTTCCTAAATAACATATGTAGTCTCTATTTGAATTATGTATTAATTCAACAATTGGAATGATATGCTTTCGCATAGATCTTGGGTTGTCAAGATTATCATATCGATCTTCTACATAATTTAGTCATACTCATCTTCATGATCTTGTAAATTCATAGTGTTAATGTTATAATCATTTTTATCTACATATGTAAATTTTAATACACCATAGTGTGCTAATGAATGTTTTGATATCTTATGTCTTGAAAAATGTTTCATATTATATGTTTTTACTCTGATTGTGTTATCTATATTTTCTAGAATGATATCTAAAAAAGTGTTATCTTTTATTTTTTCTTTATAGATGAACTCATATGTGCATGATATTGTGACCATTTTATATTCAAGATTAAATGTGATAGAATCATGATCATTGTCTAATGTTTCCCCCATTGCTCTTATCCATGATTTACCCAATTTCAACTTGTATTGATCTATGGTAGGGTATATGTGAAATGTAATAGAGCATGTTTTTAGGCCGAGTGTGATAGAAAAATCAATGGATCCTATGAAACATTTTGGGATATTAATATTTCCCAAATGTTTCTCATTGTACCCTAAATATTGAAGTACTGTCATGATACATATATTATCCTTGTTAAAGGAAGAAACCTCAATATTGTTACATTGATTTCCATAAATGTGAAGACTAAGGATCAAAGGTTTTAGATATGATGAACATTTATTAGTTGTCTTATTTGAGACCATGTTAGCCATATTTGATCTATCATGACTTTGTCTATCCTTTATGAGAAATAATTTATTGATAATACCATCTTTCTTACTTGGAATTTGCTTTTCTTTATCTATTTGAAGTTTTCCATTTGAATTTGTTTTTGTAAAAAAACTTTCCTTTTGGCATTGTGAGACTTGTAGCTATTTGTATTCAACTTGTTTATGTTTTTTTTTTTTTGTAATTTGGTTTCGAAGATATGTCCCATTGACAATCTTATTTTCAAGTAATGCAACCATTAGACATAAATATTGAATTTGTTTTTGATATATTTATAATTTTATACTAAAACAAGTATGAATGCTTTCATATTGTTATTCCTCTTGGGCAATAACTTTTCCCTTATTCTTTGAATGATGTGATGCCATAATATTTTTTTATTGATATTTATTCACTATATCCTCATGAAAGGTTCCTATTATATATCAAATTTGCACCCTTCATAGGGTTTTTAAATCCCTCTCACTTGAGTTATACAATGGGATTAGTATTAGGTTGTGGGTGAACTCTAAATGGACTAAACCTCTAGATTATAGGGCTAAGTCCCCTTGATGTATCAATTAGGATCACAAACACTACACTACTAGATTGCAAAGGAAAATGGAGAAGAATAAAATGAAAGAAAACTAACTAAGGGGGTGATTAACCAAATCAATTGATCACTACCAACTAGTTTCATGTGCACATGTAGACCATGAGACTAATCTAAACATAGACTACTCCCAATCTAAATCTCTCACATTAGCATTTTAACATGGAGGTTATAATATATATTTAGGATAAGAGGACTAATCAAGAGGTTAATAGTGATAATAGTGAATAATAAAGCTCACTAAACCCTCACACTTCACGTGAATATTTCACATAACCTACAAAATAAGATTTTAAACTTTATATAGGTGCTAAAATAGGACAACATGTCAAAGAAGACTAGGAAAATCACTTAACAAGATCAATAATACATGTACACATACTAATTATAGTCATAGAATGAGGTAAATATAAAAGTATTTATTGATCCAAGGCATACAAATGATCAGGGCTTTACGATAACCATGTGGAGGATTCTTACAAAGCAAACCAAGGTTGCATATATAGAAGATAATGAGAGAGAATAGAGAAAGAGAATGTTGGGGAGGCTTATGATAAGTGTCATCTCAAAAGGATAAAGTTACAAGAAAGATGAATATTCAATTAGGTAGTTATAAATTCCTTTATCAACATGTGTGTGCTTGGAACTGATCTTCTCTTCCTCAATGTGGCATAGAGCAACTCTTAGTCTTCTTGGGTGACTCACTAACCCATTCGTTGAATTGCAAATATTTTTGGGAAAGAGTTAAAAGTACATGTCCAAATATGTATCATTCTGGCTATGATTTTAGGATCTTTCATGCCATTGTCCCATAGCTATTGTAAAATTCTTCTTTTATTCTCAAAAGCTCATAATCCTCACTAGCTCTCTTTTGCTAAGATGTCTCAAATATTGATTCTATCTTCATGAATGAAACATATCTCCATTATAGGCCTATCTCTACCTTAATAAACTTGTATCAACCCCATTGGGTGCCTCAAACACTTTATAACACTCCATTTCATACCTAAGTCCAATATTTATCTTCAATTCCTTATAGCCCTCAAACATGTAATGCTCATTGTATAGATTATTCTACAAATTCTCCTAGAAAACAAAACCTAGATTTGAGTACCCATTTTGTTCCTCCTACTCTTTTAAAAATTTCATGACCAAACACTCAATTCAAGTATGCTTGATCCACTTGTTCTTTTCATAATTAGCCCTCAATTAGGTCTTTAGGCCTAAGAAACTAAGATTTGGATCTACACATCTCTATCACATGTGAAACTCCAAAAAATGTTTTATTCAATTTTATAACCTATTTTAAGACATCCTAATCATGATCTCTATCAAATTTTAGGGTTTGAAACCTTGTATAGATGGGTGAACAAAGAAATAGACAAAACCCTAGCCTAGGTGTATGTTTATGCTCAAGAGGTAGCTAGAGAGATTTTTCAAGAAGTTAATAGGTTAAAATTATTGGTGATGGTGTTTTAATTCCCATACCATTATAATAAAAATAAATACCTTGAAGGGAAGATCTCCAAGAGTACTTTGTAGGTCTGTAGTTAGGCTTCTTCGACAACAAAGTAGTGCAATCAGCCTTTTAAACTTGAATAGATAATATACCATATTAAGAGATATTTAAAGGTGTATAAGGGGTTATATTACATGTTATTATGCTTAAAAAACCTCTCTACTTGGATTTGAGGGCTTACCACCACCTTACACACTCATAAATAGGCTTGTAATTAAGCTTTTTAGGCTTATTATGTACATTGTACCCTTCACACATGATAAGGTTTTACTTCATTAAATATCCAAGAGAGATATTGTGACTATTAAATAAATTAAAATGTTAAACTATCACATTTAAGGCACTTAGAGGATCCATTCCTCCCATCGGGTCATTTCTAGTCTTCTTGGTAGCTTGAGACTTGTTTATCATCTTAATAATGATTATTAAATATTATAGCCTTAATTAATAAAATAATGTCACAAATTTAAAGTATAAAAATGACCCTAACATTACCTATGACATTATATCCCATACATCTCCTCCGTATAATTCCAAGTAGAATAAAATGTCTCTCAGGATAGGTAGACTATGTGTGAAGACCAAGAAAAGTATTTTAGGACTCAAGAGCCTCAAGATAGCATTTAATTGGATATTAAGGTTACCCATAGGTTAGATACAACTTTTATATTATCTATACATTATATTGAATGTAAATTAACATTTAAAAGAAGCTATGTAACTTGATTCAATGCTAAGAGAGTTTATAAGCCAATTGATAAATTTGACCCTAAAGGCCTGTTCCTTGACACTTGAATTAAATATAGGTATATTCATCACTAAAATAGCCTTCACCATGATCCATAACTTTATAATAATATTATAAATCCCAATTTCCATGCAATATTACATATTTTCCTTACACATTTGAGGACAAACCTAAAATTTCCCATTAGGTCTGTAGGTGTTTATTAGGTCTACTTGAATTGTATCATGAGTGTAAGTCTTCATTAATTAGAACTTATAATGATTTGAATGATATTATCATGGGTTTAAAACCTTTATTGGATATTTTAATACCTTTATTATACCTTTTATCTCATCATACATGTTCTCTTATTCCTCATGTTCTTATGATAGGCTTGTGCATTTGGTTTGGACTACCTATACTACTAGGTTCCATTTGAATAAGCCTTTTTAAGAATATCTTATTATTTTTATGATTCCAATTAGTGTTACCCTAATAATATTATAATAATATATTTTTAACCTCCTATATTTCCATTCAATCACTTCACAATTAGTCTCTTTCCTCTTTTAGGACTGTAATGAACCTATGTATGCACATTATGATCTCTTAGGTGCTAGGTATCAAGGTCTAAGGCTAATATAATTGTGAAGTTTTTTCCATAGAGTATTTTTTCCATTTTAACCTTGAAAATATTATCTCTATAATCATATTTTATCACATGCCTTTTGATCATGTAAAATGGTTTTTGTTCAATTCACTTGGTTATCATTTTAATGCACACAATCCACTAGCACATTACTTGAGGTGACTATAATGGTTAACAAAATAGATTAATGAGGGATTTTAGGATTCTTAAATAATTTTTCACACCTATATAATATTTACCCAACTATCTATCTCCTCAAGGCACTTGGTCACAGTGGAAATGATGAACAACTTGGAGCCTAGGTTTGTAATCTCTTGAAATGGGCCTTATAATAGCAGACTTATGCGAACCTAGATTTTATGTCTTTGGAAGGAGAATTTATGGATATATAATATTCCAAGGAGATATTTATATTTTCTTAAAATTTTCCCATACTCTTTATATGGACTTGAATCTTTGTGGAAACACAAATCCCTCTAAGCTTAAAATTGTAAACTTAGTATTCTTGAAAGATGCTTCTCATTTATGACATGAACAACCTTGAATATGATTGGATATATATTTGGGGTAATATATAATTCATGAAATGGATTTAAAAATATTACTTCATCACCAATAAGTTCACATTTTCATTGGAAATGCCCAAAACTGAGCCTATAGGCTTCAGTTATGGTTTTAAACATGTTGAACTTGTTAGCAATCATTCATAAAGCATATAACCTTGAAATTAAGAAGATTACGTGTAAGTATTATGGAATTAATACCCAAATATTTGTCTAAGATCTTATCTTATAAATTTATTTCTCCTCTCTGTACCAAACAATTGAAGGTGACCATTATGAGCCTACCAAGAGCTTGATGGAGCATCTGGTATAATTTTTTATTTGAAATGACTTTTTAAATATTTTACAATCATGGTTTAACCTTATTTAATTTATTAAAACATGACTTGGTATTTTTATCTACTTAAAACACAATTTGTATTTCTTCTTGGCAAAGAACCTTCACTTATAATTGTTTGCAAGAGTTGTGATTGCATTTTTTTAGTCAAATTATCTTATCTCACTTACTTTATCAAATTTTCATATTATAGACCTTATAAAAGGTCTTTAAACATGCATATGTATGTACCATTACCCTTTAAAACCTTTTCATTCACTTATAACTAGCAACTATCATCTCAATGTTTGAATATATATTAATACTAATGTGGTGATATACCTTAAACTTGTCAAAACTACCTTAATATTTCCAAAACTACTTAACAAACAATATGATCAACTTACTAGATTGATTAATTGGTTAATTTGGTCATATTTAAACCATGTTTTTCCTATAAAAATCACCATATTATCTCATTGAGCATAGTTATCCATCAACTTGATCTCACACTTAACTTTAACCTTATTAGAACTACCTTAAAGTTTACTAATCATGACTTACAATGAGATTTTCAAGGTGGAGATTTGATTTAAAAGTTTTTTTTGAACCTCTCTAATGGTATCCATAATTTGGCTAACATTTTTGGTGGTCTCCTGAGGATGCTTGCTTACTAAGCATGATAAACTAGTTGCTTTGTCCATACATTGGGCTATGGAGTCACCTGAACTCAAAATTGAGACACAATACTTCCTTAAACAAGATGATAAAATTAAGAACCTCCCAACACACATAAAAAAAATTAAAAAAAAAAAAAAAAATGATGCAACACACACTTATGCTAATAAAGCACTTAGGAAAAAGAAAGCATGAACAACCTACTATACACAACTAACCTTAATGTATCTTCTTCATCCAGAATCAAATGGGAAGATATTGAGATCACCATGTCACCATGAAATGAGCTTGTCATATGTTTAATTAAGTATATTAAAACAATTCTCGTGGAGTGATAACTTACACCCAAAATTCTCAAGAACAATACAAAACACATGGCGACGAGAAATGGCAGTGTGAAAGGAAATGGTCCTCTTAGGAGCAAAGAAGGAAAAGGAACTGAGCCACAAGCCAAATTAAAACCAGATGTAGGATCTCCAGATAAACCTAGGAAAAAATTTGCAAAGAGGAATAGAGAGATGGAAAGCAAGCATAATATAGCAAATGGAAAGCAGGCAACCCTGCCGAAATGGCTCCATAACAATAAAAACTAATGAGAATTCTTAGCTGGAATATTAGGTGGCTAAATAGCATATACAAAGTAGATTTAGTTAGGAATTTTATCAGAGAGCAAAAGCCGGACTTCCTTCTGATCCAAGAAACCAAAATGAGTAAAGAAAAAGCAGAACAGATCAAAGATTTTAAAAATTATACTATTAAGGCCAGTAGCTCTGAAGATGTTTTAGGGGGAACCATGATGCTATGTAAAAAAAACCAATATTCTGGTTCTATTTTGATGGAAAGTAAAAAAAATTTGGCTGTTAAAATAACTAGCTTTGACCAAAAGGAAAGATGGTATGTTGTAAATATCTACGCTCCCAATGCGAAGAACCAAAGGAAAAAGGTCTGGGAAACCTTCTCAAATCTCAGAAGCAAAGATTATTGTGGGTGATGGATTATAATGGGAGATTTTAATGTTCCTCTCTATGATTATGACAAAAAGGGTGGTAACACTATTCAAATGGAAGGGAGATTTGATCTCATGGAGTTTATAAGTAAAGAAGGCTTAATGGATGTGGATCTGCAAGGAATTCAGTATACTTGGAGCAATAAGAGACTTGATAATGAATGTATACAGGCCAAGCTTGATAGGGCTCTCATTTCCCCAGACTGGACAAAAGATTGCACTTGTAAGTTGGAAACATGCCATAGAATAGGCTCAGATCATTTCCCTCTTATTTTCACAGTGGTCAAATTGAACCAAAAAAAGAATCATCTATTCAGATTTGAAAAGATGTGGATGCAGCACCCACAGTTTGAAAGCAAAATAAAAGAGTGGTGGAATATACCAATTGAGGGAAAAACTCTCTTTAGAGTTGCTTCCAAGCTCAAAAATGTTAAAAAGGAAGTTAAGAAATGGAATAAGGATTGTTTTGGAAATATCTTTGAGAAAAAGAAGACTATTAAGGAAGAAATTAGTAGAATTCAGGAAAAAATTCAGCAAAACGGTTATACTTCTGACTTCCATAGAGAAGAAAGTGAACAATTGGTTCAATACCAAGATATTATAACTAAGGAAGAAACCTATTGGAGACAAAGATCTAGGGTGCAATGGTTGAAAGAAGGAGACAAAAATACAAAGTTTTTCCATCTTTCCACTTTGAAACACAAAGCTAAAACTCATATTCAACACTTGAAAAAAGGAGATCAGAAGATAATAGAGGAAAAGGAAATAAAGGAGGAAATGCTTTCATTTTTCTCCTCCCTGATGAAGGCTGATGTAAACATCAACTTGAAAAGTTAGGTTGATATCCTATGCGTGGTTCCTCCTTTGGTCTCGAAGGAGCAGAATAACATGTTATGTTCCATACCTAAGGAGGAGGAAATCTTCAAAGCAGTTAGATCTTTAGGAGGAGATAAAGCACCTGGACCAGATGGTTTTCCCATGTTCTTTTTTCAAAAGCTCTGGAAACTTATTGGCAAAGATGTCAGTAATGCGGTGAAGGAATTCTTTGGAGCCAAATAGATGCTGAAGGAAGTTAATGCCACTTTTCTATGTCTGATTCCAAAAAAGGCTGGAGCTGATAGTCCTGAACAATTTAGATCGATTAGCCTATGCAACTCCTATAAGATAATATCCAAAGTTCTAACAACTAGATTAATTCAAGTGATCCCATCGATAATAGCTAATCAGCAAAATGGATTCATTCCAGGTAGACAAATCCTCAATTTTGTAATAACGGCACATGAGAATATTCACTCGCTATTTAGCTCAAACAATGAGGGGTTCATAATGAAAGTGGATATTGCTAAAGCATATGATAGGGTGGATTGGTTATTCCTTTCTAATAGCCTTACTGCCTTTGGCTTTGAACAAAGAGTGGTTGATATGATCAAGCAGTTGATATCTACTACTTCTATTGTTGTGTTGGTAAATGGGAGTTTGTCTCATTTTTTCAATCCATCAAGGGGATTGAGATAGGGGGATCCTATTTCCCCTATTCTATTTATAATTATGGCTAATAGTATGGGGTGATACTTAGGGGACTTAGTTTGTAAAGGTTTATTTAAGGGCCTGAAACCCTCTTCGCATCCTTTAATATGTTCCCATGGTCAATTTGTTGACGACACTATCTTCATGGGGCAATCTGAAGTCATAAAAGCTAGAACGTTAAAGGAAGCTATAAATTTATATTCTTCTGCCTCTGGACAACTGATAAACTGGAACAAAAGTGTAGTATTCTTTACTAATACCCCAAGTCACAGACAAAACAAAATAGCAAAAATCCTTGAATGTTCCATAGGATCTTTTCCTTCCTCTTACCTTGGTCTCCCTTTTGGGATGAAAGTTCCTGAAGCTTTCTGGGAAGGACTAATTAACAAATTTAGTAAGAAATTAGCGGGATGGAAAAGTAGTTTTCTAAGCCAAGCTGGAAAGCTCACCCTCCTCAAAGCAAGTCTTCAAAGCATACCCACGTATGCTTTGATTCTTTTCAAAATCCCCACTAAATTTGCTGAAGCTATTGAAAAAATTTAGAGAAACTTTCTTTGGTTAGGTACTGAGGAGAAAAGAAGAATTCCTTTAATAGCATGGGATAACATCTGTAAACCTGTCAGGGAAGGTGGACTAGGAATAAGGAAAATTAGAAGTATGAACACAGCTCTCTTAGCTAAGCAGGGTTGGAGGGTTTATTAGGAAAATAAAGAATGGAGCAAAATATGGAAGCACAAATACTTATTTAAGGCAAAGTCACTCCCTGAATTCTTTTCTAATCCGGACATTTCCCATCCTTCTGCCATATGGGGGCAGTCCAGGGGACTAAACATGTTTTAGAAGAAGGAAGCTCTTGGAAAGTTGGCAATGGTAAAAAGGTGAAATTTTGGGAAGATATTTGGTTAAAAGGAAAACCTTTGCAAGATGAAATCCAAGATAAAGATGTTATAGACCGTTGCAAGCAAAGAGTGGGAATAATGGTTAACTAATACTGGCAGAACAACTCTTGGGTGAACCTCACTAACTATGATCAAGATTTCAAGGATATTCAACTATCCCTAAATGCTATATCTGTATACCCTAATCTTGAAGATAAGATTGTTTGGCACAATGAGCCAAGCAAATAGTTTAAAGTTTCTTCCATTTTCACTTCAAAGGGAAATGGCAACAAACCGTTGTGGATGAAGGCCTGGATCAAGGGGCTCATCCCTAAAATCAAAATCTTTTTTTGGACCCTTCTCCAAAACAAAATCTTAACTTTGGACAATTTACAAAAAAGAGGAATATATATTGTGAATAGGTGTATTCTTTGTAAGAAGGGCCTTGAAGATAGAGATCATTTGTTCATAAACTATTCTTTTACACAGCTAATCTGGAAAGAGATCCTCAATCTATGGGGCATCGCATGGATCCATCATAAAAATGTGGAATTATCTCTTAAAAGCTGGTACTGCCCCTCCAAGAATTCTAAAGTAATTTTTTTATGGAAACTTACTCTTCCCCATATTTGGTGGGGAATATGGAAGGAAATAAATAACTGAATCTTTAGAAATAAAGAACTCCCTAGATGGGTGGTAGGACAGAACATCATTAGAGCTATTAAGGAGAATTTTTTATTAGAAAAGAATCCAATCTCAACTCTCCAAGTGGATAATCCCTTAAGTATGGAAAATTCTAAAGGTAAACCTAATAATCCCAGATTAGGAGTTACATGGAATGTTCCCCCTCAAAGGTGGATTAAAGGAAACTTTGATGGAGCTGCTAAAGGGAATCTAGGGAATGCAGGTTGTGGTGGAGTTTTGAGAAACCATACGGGAAAGGTAATTGATGTTGTTGCAATCCCCATTGGTAAATCGAATTGTCACATTGCTGAAGCTACTGCTGCCCTTCAGACCATCAAAATAGCTGTGGATTCGAGATATCCCAAATTGTGGCTAGAAGGGAACTCATTGAACATCATAAATATTCTTAATAATAAAAATACTATGTCTTGGACTATAGAGGCTATGGTAATGGAGATGAAAACCTTAATAAAAAATTTTGATAAAGTGACTATAACCCACACCTATCGTGAAGCCAATGGAGTTGCAGATTCGTTAGCAAACTACGCAGTCTGAATAGGACAAAAAGGGAGGTGGTAGGAAACATTAGAAAAGAATGTGGAACTGAGGGCACTCATTCTTCATGATGCAACTCATGCAAAAGAGGGAAAGATTAGATTTTAATAGAAATATAATGAGTTAGAGGAGTGGCTTCACGGGGAAAGGTCTACAATCGTTAAAGAGGAAGGCTCTTGAGAGTGAGAAGCGGATCCTGAATGTGCCCAAACAAAGTTGACTTTCAAATCAAATTGGCAGTAGGTGGGATCATTGTAAAGTTCATAGTGACTGGGTTTCAAAGGAAATGAGTATGGCTCGCAAAAGGAAGGGAGAACCAAGGAAGCAGGAACCCAAAAACTATGATGAATGGAGAGAGAAACAAGATGTCTAGAGAATTCTGCAAAAAGGAAAAGTTGTGAACTATATGGAAAGGCTCCATGGGTCAAAACTGCATATCACTACAGCTTTTTTCAAAAATTGGATTGATGAAAGGGTCACTTTGCATGGTATCACAGTGAACCTAACAGAGGATTTTATAGCAGAGGTTACAGGGCTGCCTACGGATGGACTTAAATTCTCCAAGCAGACAAGCATTTCAAACGAGGCCTTTTGTAAGTTCCCCAAGATGGATGTGGAAGAGCAGAAGCTGGTCAAGAATTGGGATTTCTATGAATTGGAATAGATTAAGGGGATATGGAGGGATGTCTTATGTTGTATAACGGAGTATTTCATCCTGGACGGAAGAAGCAAGAGAGTGCATAAATTCCACTTTGTTTTCCTTAATCATTTTAGAGACAAGGTAAGATTGTCTTTTACCTTTTACCTACGCTTCTCTTTGGTCCAAAGTTTATTTGCTCACAGGAAGAAGGAAATGCATCCTATCCTGCATGAAGGCCTAATTCTATTAATCGAAGGCTACTGCAAGAATAAAGCTATGGTTAAGAACCCTAACCAGGGGAAAAATAAGGAGTCTAGGAGCATAAAGAGTGAAATTGTAAAAGGGAAAGACAAAATCAAGTTCCCTAGTGCCAAAAATCAGAATGTAGAAGAAGATACAGAGTGGGAGAGAATTGATAAACCTAGGGAGGAAAATTTGGAGGAAGAAGAAGGAACTGAAAGCTGGAATACAAATTCAAATGAGGATGAAGAATGTCAAGAGAAGAATGAGAAAGGAGTCAGCAAAGAGGAGGAATCTAAAAATAGTAAAGAAGAAACTGAGGAAAATCAGAAAGTGTCGAAGGAAGATATTGTCCAGGATGGCCCTATTGAGGACCCTATTTCAAGAAATGAAAGGGAAAATACAGTTCAAGATGACAATCAAGAAATGGACATGGAAATTCAAACTAGAACAAAAGAACAGTATCAAAGGGGCCAAGAGGATCACTTTGAAGAAGGCGGGAATAGTCCCAATAAGAATTTTGAGGAATGGAGAGAGAAAAGGCAGAACGATGGAATGCACACACCTATGAGTTGGGTTAATTGCAAAGCAGAGGCTTCTCTCTAACTTGATTCTTGGATGTGTAAGGAGATTAAGGATCTCAAAAGGAAAGTGGAAATTATGGAAGATAACCAAAAAGTTGCATGGAACAAAATTAACAACATGGAAAAATAGATAAGAGATATCCCTGTCAAGCTCAAAGATTATGAGAATAACCTTCGAGAACTCATCAAGGAGAACAGAACGAAAATGGAGGAAGTAACATCCAACATTTGTACTGTAGCTATCAATATTGGAAAAAGAGCTAACGAGGAGACCAAATCCTTGGTGAGGCCTAGCAAAAGGATGAGACAAAGCTCAAGAAAGAAGGCTACAAAAGAGGGAGCCAAGTTGGCGGCAACTACCACTCAAGATACTGTTGTGAAAGGTAAAGAAATTGTGAAAATGATTTTGGAACTGGAAGAATAGTCTAGTTCTTCTTGTTGGTTATGTTTTTTGGTCTTATTCTCTGGTTTCTTTTTGTAATCTTCTATTTATGGTGTAGCCAGATCTATGTTAAATCTGGGTTTTGACCGGTGGTCTCTCTGGTGGTTTCAGGTCCATATAAAACCTGTTTTTGCTACTTCTCTGTAGTAGTTTTTAGGTTCTGACTATGGTCATTGATGCTTTATCTTTCTTTCCTTGTACTTGGGTTTTGGGGTCCCTTCAAAACTTGTTTTTACCTTAATCTAAAACTTACACCCACATTTGGAGATGATAACATACTCATAATCTTCTTGACTAGTAATGAAACCTTCTTGCTTCACTCCCTTGTTCATGAATTGACTATATGATTCAAGAAAAAATTCATACATATCCCAAGCTTGGGTACTTGGAATGAAAATTTGTATCTCTATCTCATCAATAGGCTAATCCTAATCAAACTAAAAAATCTAAGATAGATCTTGTGACATGCTTGTAGGGCTAGCTTTAAGGAGAAATACACCTTGATTATTGAGAGATTGAGACCAATGGAGCTCGTTATCCTTTTAAAATAATGAAAAAAATACTAAAAAATGATTGATAGGTTGATATAATTATTTAATAACATCAAATAAGTCATCATTACATAGAATTACCTCTTGGAATGTTAGAATTAAGGAATTAGCTCTTTCTTACACATTGACTTGCTTGCCAAAGATGCCTTATTTTATTTTTATCAGCCTATAGCCTCCTTGTAGAAGAGTAGATCCTAATCTATTCACCTCAAAAAAGTATTCAAACTTCATTTCATTAGCTTGTATATTAATTAGGTCCTCTTGTAGAAAATCAAACTTCTCTTTACATCAAGGGAGAGGCTCATCAATTTTAGGGAAACAAGGAGGTTTAAAGAATTTTTTTACCTCTTTAACTTATTCATACTTGATTTCCACCTCACCCACTAATGTATAGTCATGCTAAACCTACTCATCACCATAAAACACATGCTAATGTAATCAATCCATTTGGTCATTGATGGTACTTTAAAAACCTACCTATGATTCTAACATTTTCAACTCATCATGTCTTGCCATTTCTTCATATATAAAGATTGTTTTGTATCCTTCTTCACTAAGTGGTGTTCCAATGATAATTTATTAATAACACACACTTAAATTATCCTCTTCATATCATTTTTGGGAATGATATACAGCTACCATTTGACTATCTTCTTCAAGGAGGGACTACTCAACTTCACTAATAAGTTTTGAGCTCTCATGATCAATGATCTTATCCCTTTCTTCCCTCCATTCACCAATGAATCCCTCAAAATTTGAAATTTTTTGGCTTTCAACTTTCTCCACAAGTAATTTCTTCTTCAGTTGAATGCTCTTTTGAATTGATTTCCAAGACAGGAAAGTCTCAGGTTTTAAAAGCTTCTCAACAAGGATTTTTTTTTTGCCTTAGATTCTTTCTTGAATTGATTTACAAGATGGGAAGGATTTAGACTATTGAGAAATGATGGGTGGGGATTAAATAGGTTTAGGTTCTTATTTGATCTCAATTCCCTAATCTATACTTATTCCACTTTATTTATCCCATGACTTCACCACTTGATTCCAACTTAGAATCTTAAGGGACCTTTTAGGGGTTATTGAAGAAGGGGAATGGAGTTTTGTGCTAAGAGAGCCTCATTAGTTTCCATCTAAGTAAAAATTAAACTCTCTAATTCTAACTTTCCTTGATTGTCAACCCTCTTAAAAATAACCTCTTTCCTCTTTTAGATGTTCTCTTGGATTGATTTCCATGATGGGAAGGCTTGAGGGGTATATGAATGACTTGGGATGATTTTAAACTCACTTGAATCAGTCTTTTGAGGAATGATGGGTGGCACAAATGAGGGATAAGGTGGTATAGGAGAAGGCACATGAGGCTGCTAGCAACAAACTTGATACCCTTCATGAAATATTAGCTTGTACTCTATACATTGAATTAGGAAAATTATGTCCATCATGCCATTAGTGAGTCTCTGCCAATTTTATCTCTCAATAAGTGCTCACTCTCTCCTCATCAACTGTAATGAGTCTATCACATTATAAATGAGATGAATAGGAATGATTTGACCACACTAATTTTATGTATTAATCCCTATCGTATACCTTTCATAGCATAAGAGAGTTTGCTTGAATCTTGAGAGATTGATTTGAAATATGAGTATGTTGATTACGGGAAACATGGTATTGATAATGTTGATTATAGGGTTGAAAAGGTTTCCAAAGAGGTGAACTATCTTGGTAAGACTATCAAAATCAGCCATGAAACCCCATGAGAAAGGCAAAATTGAAAGAACACTTACTTAAAATGATACCTGGGTTGCTACAACTAGGTGAATACATTTAGAGGTGCTATTGATGTTTTTTAAAATGCCTCTAAAGGTTAGTACATTAAATAACAACACCAAAAACCCTTAAATTTATTATCAATCTTATCCCATCAAGCATGTTAGAGCTATTATAGATCAAATTTTCACCCTTGAGAGGGTGTTTCAATCCCTCTAACTTTATCTATACAATGGGATTAGTCTTAGGTTATAGGTGACCCCTAAATGGAATAAACCTTTAGATTATAGGGATAGCTCCAATTGATGCATCAATTAGGCTCAAAAACATTATAATACTACATTTCAAGGGAAAAGGAAGAATAATAACATGAAAGAAAACTAATGGGGTGATAAACTAAATCAAATGATCACTACCAACTAGCTGCATGTGCACATGTAGACCATAAGACTAATATGAACATAAACTACTTATAATTTGAATCTCTCACATTAGCATTTCAATTTGGAGGTTGTGATAGATGTTTAGTCTAGGAGGACTAATCAATAGCTCTATAATGACACTAATGAATAGGCATACTCACTCAACACACACTTCACTTGAATTCTTCACATGACCTATAAAAGAAGATTTTAAACTACATATATGAGATATAATTGGATAACATGTCAAGGAAGACTAGGTAAATAACTTTAAAATATAAACCATCCATGCACACACATTAATTAAATTCATATAAAGAGGTAAACATAGTATTATTTATTGATCTAATACATACAGATGAATAGGGCTTTACCATACTTAGGTGGAGGATGCTTACAAATCCAAAAAATGATGCATATATAAAAGAGAATGAAACATAATAGAGAAATAAAACCTTAGATAGGCCTATGAAAAGTGTCATCTCAAAAGGAACAAGTTAAAAGCAAAAGTAATATGCAAGTAGGTGGTTATGAAGTCCTTTATCAACATGTGTGTGCTTTAAACTGATATTCTCTTTATCAATGTGGCATGGAATAGCTCTTAATATTATTTGGTGACTAATCAACCCATTCATTGAATTGATAATATTGTTTGGAAAGAGTTAAAAGTATATATCTTGACATGTGTCATTTTGGTTATGTTATTTGGGATCTTCCATGCCACTCTCATGTAGTATTTGTAAACTTCTTTTATTCTCAAAATCTTACAATCCTCACTAGTTATTTTTTACTCAAATGTACCAAATATTTATTCTATATTCATGAATACAACATCTCTCCATGAGATACCTTTCTTTACCTTAACAAACTTGTATTAACCCCCTTGGGTGCCTTAGACACTTTCTAACACCATTTCACACCTAAGTCCTATATTTATCTTTAATTCCTTGTAACCCTCAAAACATGTAAAGATATTTGTATGTAAAATTATATAGACACTCCTAGAAATAAACATAGATTTGATTACCCATTTTTCTCCTACTACTACATACACAATTTCATGACCAAACACTCAATGAAAGTATGCTTGATCTACTTGTTCTTTTCTCAATTAGCCCTCAATTAGGTCTCTAGGCCTAGGAAAATCAGATTTGGCTCTACACATATTTCACCAATGTGAAACTAAAAAAAAAAATTTGATTCACTTTTATTACCTCCTAATAATGATCCATATCAAATTTGAGGTTTTGAAACCTTGAATATATGGGTGAACCAAGAAATGGCAAAAACCCTAACCTAGGTGTATGCTCATGCTCAAGAGGTAGCTAAAGTGTTTTTTTAAGAATTTAATATGTTCCAATGATTTATTATGGTTTTTTAATTCATTTATAATTATAATAAAACTAAATACCTTTAAGGTAATATCTCCAAGAGTACTCTATAGGTCTGTAGTTAAGCTTCTTGGACAATAAAGTAGTGTAATAATCCATTTTGAATCAAAGTGGTGACTTAAATAGATCATATACCCACTTAGGAGATATATAAAGGTGTATATAGGGTTATAGGGCCTCTTAAAAGGCTTAAAAATCCTCTTTAATTGATTGTAGGGCTTACCACCACCTTTCACACTCACAAATAGGAATGCAATTAAGC
The DNA here is from genome assembly GCA_037957365.1 of Torreya grandis. Taxonomy (NCBI): domain Eukaryota; kingdom Viridiplantae; phylum Streptophyta; class Pinopsida; order Cupressales; family Taxaceae; genus Torreya; species Torreya grandis. The sequence goes on from JARHVA010001053.1 coordinate 1,366,266, forward strand.
TTTTTAGGCTTATTCCATACATTGTACCCTTCACACATGCTAAATTTATACTTCATAAAACATAAAATATATGTATGGTGACTATTAAATAAATTAAAATGTTAAACTATCCAATTTAAGGCACTTAGAGGCTTCATTCCTTCCATTGGGTCATTTCTAGTCTTCTTAGTAGCTTGTGACATGTTTATCATCTTAACAATGATTCATAAATATTAAGGCCCTAATTACTAAAAAAATGTCAAAAAGTGAAAGTATAAAAATTACCCTAACATTACTTATGAGCTTAATCTCCCATGCAACTCCTACGTACAATTCCATGTAGGATAAAATGTCTCTTAAGCTAGGAAGACTATGTATAAAGGCTAAGAAAGGTCTTTTAGGCATTAAGAGCCTAAATATTGAATTTAATTGGATATTAAGGTTCCCCATAGGCCAAGGAAATTTTTATGTTATATCTCAATGATCTCCAATGGAAATTAACCTTCAAAGGAAGATCTCCAACTTGATTCAATGCTAAGAGGGTTTATAAGGCAATTGATAAATTTGACCTTATAGGCCTTTTCCTTGACACTTGACTTTAGTACAGGTATATTCATCACTACACCAAACTTAACCATGATCCATCACTTTATAATAAGCTTATAAACCCTAATTTACATGTAATATTTCATATTGGCTTTACACATTTGAGGACAAACCTAAAATTTCCCATTAGGTCTCTAGGTATCTATTAGTTCTACTTGAATTGTATCATGAGTGTAAGTCTTCATTAACTAGCACTTATAATTATTTTAATGATATTATCATGGGTTTTAAAACTTATTGTCTCTTTACATAAATTTATCAGACCTTCTCTCTCATCATACATGTTCTCTTATTTATCATGTTCTTATGATAGGCCTGTGTATTTGGTTTGGACTGCCTATACTGCTAGGTTCCATTTGAATGAGCCTTTTAAATATTTTTTAGTATTTTGATGATGAAAATTAGGGTGACCCTATTAATATTCTCATCATATCTTTGGAACTTCCAAAATTTCCATTCAATCACTATATAATTATTTTCATTCCTATTTTAAGACTGTAACAACTTGTGTATGCACATTAGGATCTCTTAGGTGATAGGCCTCAAGGTCTGAGGTTCTTTTACTTGTGAAGGTATTTTACTTGGCCTATTTATTAGATTATAACCTTGAAAATAGTATCTCCATGATCATGATTTCCTCACATGCATTTTGACCATATAAAATCTATTTTTCCCAACTCCTTTGGTTTTCATTTCAATGCACATAATCCACTAGCACATTGCTTGAGGTGACTATAATGGTTACTTGATCAAAATAGATTCATGAGGAATTTGAGGATAATTTAAGAAGGTTACATAGATATTAAATATTTACCTAGATATCTATCTGTTTCACATAAATTTTATTTTATTTTTTAGAAGAAAGTTGTAAAACTGGGAAGAAGGGTGAGGTTAGTAGAACCTAGATTTGGTTTGCACTCTATAATCCAGATAGTTGTAGATAATCCTCTTTGTCTTGGTAATAATTAATTGAAGATAAGAAAACAATAAAGAAATGGTTGATTATTCGGATATTAAGGTGGATTTCTTAGCAAGCTAGATCCAAGAAGCATAAGCTTCCTTGAAGACTATCAATCCACACTTTTAAAAAATCAAGTTCTGAAAATGAAAGATAAATTTCTTGTATAAATAATAGAAGATGCTGAAATCAAATACAAGAAGTGCTTGAAAGAAATGAATTTAAATAATTATAAAAATAGATGATTAGATATTAATTCTAAACAAATCAAACATGGTTCAAAAAATAGGGTGAGGTTTTATACTCAGGCAAAAGGTTAGAAAGTGGAATTTGGTTGAGGTCTCATGGGTGAAAATAGCTTGTTGTTTATTTGTCACATAGTGACCATCGATGATTAGGGTGATTTTCAATGGTTAGGGTGACAATATATGGTTAGGGTGATCATCAGTGGTTACTATGGGTTTTGGGGTGGTTTAAAAAATTAGTTGATGAGGTTAAGAATGAACTTCTAGAAGGTGGGTTTGGGCTGGGTTGGTTGTAAAATAGAAATAAAACAAACTAATTACTAAAAATAGATACTTATCTTGATGATATGAATAAGGGTTGAGGTGTGTGGTTGAGAAATAATTGATGGAGTTTTGATTTTTTTGATAGGGTAATGGTACTTGGTTGTTGACCAATGAGTTACTACAACACTTCAAATCTTTGGCTTGGTTGCTGGTTCATTAGGAGAATACTTGTAAACAAAGTTCTGATGTAAGAAGCTTTAAAAATTTCTAGTGATCTTTGATGCTTTATTTATTTAATTTTGGATCCCTTTCACCTACTCCTCTTCTCTTTTTATAAAAGGAAAGGAGAGGTGAAACAATCAGTTCAATAAGTAGTTTATTTTTAGTGTTAACATGCATTGATCCCACACACAAAATAAATAGATAAAAATAAAAATCAAGATTTAGTTGGGATAGAGTTTAACTATTTAGGCTGTTAAAACCTAACCATCAGTGGTTAATCTTAACCATCAATGGTTGATGGGCCAAAGGTTAAGTTAGGCTGAGTTAGGTTTGGTGGTTAAAAGGCTATCAAGTGGTCCTAAGGTGGTTTAAGGGTGGTCTAGGGGTTAGTTCAACATCTTGAATCATCATGTGTATTTTTATAGTGTCTAAATTTTACCATTTTTTTATGTAGTTTATATCAACAAGCTACAAAATAAAAAATAGATTATGAGTCAAAGGTTAGGTTGCCACGAGCATGGGAGTAGGTGTTCCCTCTCAAACTGGGAATCAATGAGGTAAAATCTAATTAGGTGTGGGCTTGATAAGTGGATAGGTTGTTCAAAAAATTTGTGATATCTTGGGCACTAAAGCATAAACACATCACAAAATATGACTGAGTGTAATAATCAAGATCATGCATTGACTAAGTTACCATGGTTGGTAAAAAAAAGGTTAGCACTAGAAAGACAAGTGACAAGTGGACTATGTGACCATATTTAGGTGTGGTGGTTGGGTTATACTTGTAAATTCAATTCTCTTAGACAAGGTCCGTATAGTCATAGGTACCCAAGGAATGAAGTGATCTTAGGAAGATATAATTGGTCAGTTATGCACAAGGTAGCACAAGTTCAAATTATTCAACATGGTAAATTAGTTGGTAAAATTAAAAGGACCAAGGAAAGGTCATCACAAAACATGCAAAAGCTAGGCCAAAATGACCATTGATGAGGTAATATGGTTGTTTATGGTTGGTGGAGAAGGAAATCTCCATTGGTTGATAGTTGGATTGGTTGTGGTGATGAAAATGAACTTGGAAAGTGGTGGGCGGGATTGTAAATCCTCAAAATGGTTGACCATCGATGATCAAGTTGACCATCAGTGGTCACACTGACCATCAATGGTCACATGTCAGCCCTAAAAGGGCAAAGAAAAAAGAGCCACTAAGGTTTTAATTTGCCCATTTAAGATTTTGACCTTTGATGAATGGTGACAGTTTTTATGATTTGTGAGTGAATTATTAGTGGTCATTGTTATAAACTAAGATAATGTTGAGTTGACCATTGATTGTTGAGATTGGTGGTTAGGTTTTTGATTGAGGGTGATATCTAACCAAGATGTAACAAGGATGAGGGAGGGAATGGGGCCAAGTGGTGGTGGTGATTCTAAGGGTGCCTTCTCAATGATGGCTAAGAAATAAGGTAGGGTTTGTGACTGAATTGATATCTTAGTTATGAATTAGAAAATGAATGTTCTATTTCAATTTTTTTATGGGTGAGGGTGGGTGTTAACCTAATTTTAGGTGGAGGGTTTTTTAGTTTGAGAATGGTAGAGGGATGGTAGTTAGATAGATGGAGGGACACTCTAGAGAGGTGTGAGGTATTTATATAATTATTTGATGGCAAGATTGAGGGGATAGGGTTTGGGCTGATCACTAGATATCACTACATACTAACCATTGGTAGTCATACTATCCATCATCGATCATTATCAACCATTGATGATTTACAAGTGATCGTCGATAGGTCACTTTATGATGACCATTGATGGTTGGCTATGGGAATAATCAACCATCAATGGTTGACAAAATGGAGATATGTTTTTTTTAAAGTGGTGGGAATAATCAAGGTTAATAGATAAATTTTAAAGGGTAATAATTAAGGTCAAGTTTTAATAGTTAATAGGTAATAGTTAAGGTTAAGGGGTGTTAGGTGAGGTAAAGGGGTTAAATTATGTGGTAAATTAATGGTATAAGGTTTTAATGATGTTATTTGGTAGGTGTGATTAAGTAAGGAATATGTGATTTAGGTGAATAGGTATAGGTTAGAATAGGCCTAAAGGTGATTGGTAAAGTTTTAAAGATAAATTGTAGGTATAGGTCACACTAGGCAAATGTTATGAGTTAAATAGATTAGAATAGGAAGTGGGTGTAATAGGTAGATTCCATAGGAAAAAATATGTCAATGAACTAAGGTTTTTGCTATCAAACCCTATAGGCACAGAGTGGATATAGATGAGAGATAGAGTTCCCCATATACTAGATGAGAGTCAATAAGGGATGACTGACACTAATTAAGATCATATAGAGGATGTGGGCCTTGGAGGTATGAGGTACTATCATCATGTACCTTGGGATGTAGTTATATTAGTGGTACTCATCAAAAGATGGGACCCTACCACTAACACCTTCTTGCTTCCCAAAAACAAGTTGACTACCTTACTTGAGGACATCCATAAGATCATGTTGCTACCTAGATGGGTGAGTTGATCTACCACATTAAGAGTGATGAGTGGGATGAGAGAATGTATATCTTGTATAGAGAGGACCTCAATTTTATGAGGTGACACTCTAGAGGCTTCCACTACATGACATTATACCAGAGGGATAGGGATGTGAGGTAGCTCTTCATTATGATGATGATAGTGGTCAAGTGTTATGCATCACCAGATTATAGTAGTGGGAGATTCCCTTACTTATTTTTGGGGTGCTTGTTGAGATGTGGTTGGGTTACACAGTGTTTGCATGGGCACATGTGCTATTAGTTTAGATTTATTAAGAGTTTTGGGTATTTCATTCCCATAGGAGATATAAGACCAATGTTATTTTTGTTCTCCATTGTTAGGCCTAAGATCAAATTTGGGTTTTGAGACTTATGGGACTATTATGGGAGGGTTTCATGTAGATGGATTTGAGAGTTGGATATATGATTTGGAGAGGTGATTATGCCATATTAAGACATATAGGAGGGGCAAATGACATAGATTGGTACAAGGACTAATTAGATGCTTTGGTCATAGGAGACCTGATTTGGAGACCATATGTTAAGTTTTTAGGATGGTGACACTATGCTCAACACACACTATTATTATAGAGCTACTGATGGATATATGTCAACTGAAAGTATGAGATAGATCTCATTCCATTTGATAAGGTACAGAGGCAGTTCAACCTTATATAGGATATCCTTGAGGTGTTCCCAAGGTATAAGAGGGAGGATGTAGAGTTTCCACTACCCAATCCATAGCTAGTTCATGATTTCATTAATCATGAGGAGTTGCTTATGAGGATAGATATGGATGATGCAAGTGTTAAAAATGGTTATCCTATATGCTACTATGCACACTATATTGTGGCCAACTTTGGATGTGATGGTGATGGTCAATAGGACATGAATGTGAGTGTAAGGGGAGATGGTCAATAGGTTTAGATGTAAGCGGTTACTCTAGATGTATAGGTAGTGATTACTAAGATTGACCAAGCATGAGCAACTCTAGCTATAGCTCAAACATCTATGGTAGTAGCATAAGCATCCTTGGAAACAACATAGGGATAGGTAGTTACTCTTATAAGAGAGAGAGGTTAGGCTAGAGCCTAGTTATCCATGGTGAAGTAGGAGAGAGATTCTCTCTAACAAGTAGGTGGAGGAGTAATAGTAGCTATGAGACCAATAGGGACTATCTCTATGTAGAGATATGTAGCTACTATGGAGGAGCTATGGTATTATGAGGCCTTAGTCTTCAGGCACTATCCAGATGAGCCCTAATGGGGTGAGTGTAGAGTTGGGATTGTAGGAAGTGCTAGAATAATGACACTAGGTTAGTGGGCCACATCTATGGGAGGATAGGAATGTGTAAGAGGGTAGGCTCCAAGAGGTAGTGTGCCTCAGGATCATAGATTTGTTATGAGACATGATATTTTTGATGTTCCATATGATTTTGATACTGGACTATGAAATGATGTAGCAATATGTATACATATTTTGAGAGATATGTAGACTATTGTATCTATCATTATTTTGATGTATATATATATGATCATTGTTCATGGTTTGTGGTTTATGGTTACAATATTCATGTTGCTTATTTAAGATTTTATATGATTATGTTCATGATGGTTTATGTGGATTCACCTAGTTAGGCATATGAAGGTATGTTTATTTAATTTATGTTCATGATGATTATGGATTGATGTTTTTTATGCAATCATGATGTGATGGTTAATGTGGAATTACCTAGCTAGGCATGTGATGTGATGGATATATATTTACTAGATGTTGTTTATGATATGATGATGTTTTGTGATTATTGTTATGGTTCTATTTTATGGATCATATCTATATGGATGTGATAAATGGTAGGATGATGATGATGTTGTGATGATGTTTATGATATGGTTATGTGATGATGATGTTTGTTGTTGATGATGATCATTTAGTTTATGTTTAATATGATTATGTTTATGATATTGATATGACTATGGTTATGGCTACTAGTTATGTGCTGGTGGACATAGTTATAATGTGTTTTTTGTTATGGTTTATGGATGAGTATGAGGATAGTGATAATTATGTTCATGATTAATTTTGATGACTATATGCTTCCTCATTTATATTTCATGTGATGGATAATGTGTGAATGCCTTATTTATTTTTAATGTATGACCAGGTTGTGGTAGATGTGATAGATGGATTAGTTGATGTGATTGATCATTAGATGATGTTTGATGTAGGAGATGTTTAAGTGATTAAAATGTTCATATAGTGAAAAATATTTAAACCAATAAGGTAAAAAACACATGGTCAAATACATTTATTTTGATGAAGGTGTCAAAATACATAGAGTAGGTTGGATAATTAAGTTAAATGTAAGAAAAAAAGATAAGATAATAAAAAGACAAATGTCTTAATGATAATATAAACTAGTATAAGAGAATAATAATAAGGTGTGATGATTATTCTTTGTCAAAGATTAAAATAAGATGAATTTGGACTGGCTTATGAATGTAAGCCCTTCAAATGCTTCATATTAGAGTTTGTTAGTTGGTTAAAAATGTGTCTTGATCACATAATGTCAAGTAAACCCAAAATCCCTTTCTTATAGTGTATAAAGGGGAGATGGATGAAGGTGGAACCTTCTTGTGAAACTAACATGCCTCTTTTGGAGGTTATCAAAGAGTCAATATAAATAAGTCCAAGTCATATAAGGTGTAGACTGATCAATGCGGGAAGTCTACTAATGAGAGTTGATTGTGGATTTCAAAATTATGTTTGTATTTTCAAATTTTGATAATAGGTCTTTTGATATTTTGTTATTGTTTTGAGAGGTTGGGGAAGCTAATCGATGTAGGAAGCTTCCAAGAAATTTCTATGCTTTTTATAAATGCTTTACTCAGCCATCCTTCAAAGGAGTGGTCTAAGTTTGTGTGCTTTGTTTAAGGATATTGATAGTTGTCCTTTAAGGGGTAAGTGTACCTTATTTTGATAAATTTTAATATATTTTTTGGTAGTTGTCCTTCGAGGGAGTAGTCTATGAATCCTAGAGGGTATGAGTTCTTTTGATTTTTGTTTTGATGTTTACTTTTGATGTCATGTATTTGATTATATAGGCTTAAAGGTTCACCTTTTATGAAGACAAAATTAAATCACAAGAAGGTTAATGAGGTGTAAAAGAGGTTTAAGAGAAAATGACCATGGAAATTCATCTATAAAAGGGGTGAAAAGTACCATGAAAATCATGCCATGGGTAGGGCCATAGTACCCATTAATTAAGATTAGGCTATGATTGTGATGGATAATCAGATGATTCATTTTTAATCAGTTGTCCCTAAAATAAGGAGATGAATGTGGTTTAAAAATAAGGGATGAACTTATGCTAGATAAAAAAGTGAGTTTGATCTTGTTTTAACAAAAGAAAGGATGTAGATGCAAAGTATTTAGGTGTTTAGGTTATAGGTTGCCTTCAAGAGAGGATAACTGATAAGATCCTAATCCATACTTATGCATTATGATATAAGGTTCAAGCCAGTTAAAAGAAAATTTACCCTACTTGCTTTTCTCCATATTGATGACATGTTGGATTTCCTTTAAGATGATATCTTTGATGTTGAATTGTTGCACTTTAAGATGGTTGTTATAATCATATTTGAATCACTCTTAATAAACATGAAGGTGAGTAAGAGAATCTAAATGAAGATCATCAAGTAGCTCAAGTTGGGCTAAATGTTCTTGATGATAATCACTCTCAAAGATGAGATCTTGTAAGGATATATGAAGAAAAGGAATTTGCACTTTGAGGGGCAAGACCACCTCTGATCCAAAAAACTAAAGAGAAAGGGTTAGCACCCATAAGGGATCGAATGTTATTATGATAGGCCTATAAGGTGAAGGGGATGTGTAAATACCAATCCCAACCAGATGCATTAACCATTTTAGTTAGCATGTTATTGAGAGTTTTTTTAGAGGCTTCCCCTATCCATTTTCTTGTGGATGATAGGGCGATGATAAACTTAACTTGATACTGAATGCATCACAAAGACCTTGGACTTGTTTTTTTGAAGGATTTGCCATTATCAATAATAATTTTTTGAGGAAAACCAAAATGATAGATAATGTGATGGTTGATAAATTTGATAATATTTTTAGCTTTGGTTGAGATGAGAAGAACAAAATCTACCCATTTAGTGAAATAACTTGTTGCAATAATGATAGACTGATGTCACTATGAAGAATGGGGGTTAATTTCTCTAATGAGATCTAGATCTTGTTGTGAGAAGGGCTACAAATCTTTAGATACTTGAAGACTATGGATAGGTGCATGATGTAAATTGGCATGTTATTGAATTTTTATGCATTTTTTCACATAATCACAATAATCTTGGTTAAGGTTAGGCCAATAATAGCCAAGGTGAAGGATACACTTAGTGATGGCTAGACCACCAAAATGTCCTCTATAAATCCCATCACGTGTCTCTCTAATAGCATTAAAGGCTTCATGACTACATAAGAAATGGAAGAGGAGACCATCAAAGCTGAAGTTATAAAGAATTCCCCCTAGTATGGTATAATGTGAGGTACTCTGGATAAACACTCTTTGAGCATTCTAAGAAAGGTTAGAAGGAATGATGGCAAGGTTGAGGTAGTTAAAGGTCTATTGATACCAAAGGTCAGGTTGGGTCCCCTTCACATTAAATATGGTGAGATAGTCTAATTTGACATAAGAGGGATAGGTAAGTTATGAATAATGATATATAACTTAGAGTCAAAAGGTGTAGATGGGATTTGAGAAGTGAGGGAAGCCATTGTATCGACAAACTTATTCATATATCATGGAGTGGTTTGGATATGGTAGTGTTCAAAAGATGACAAGAATATATCAACTAGTTTTTTTTACTATTGCAAGACATCATTCTTACACTAGTAAGAGCTATTGATTTGATTGACCATAAGTTGGGAGTCACCAAGGATGTTGATAATTTTGACTCCCAAGGCTAATGCAACTTGGAGAGCTATCACTAGGGCTTCATACTGAACCATATTATTGGTACATTCAAAATATAGCTTGAAGGATAAAGGAAGAGGTTTACCATGAAGGGGGATAAGGATGATTCTATCTCCCCGACCATGTTGATAGTTTGATCCATCGAATAACATGGTTAATTGATAGGTGAAGTCTACCTAAGAGAGGGTTGTGATGGAATCATCTATAAATTCAAGAGGAGGAGCTCAGTGATCTACTAATGGTGATTTGGCCAATTGGTCAATAATTAATTTCCATTTAATTAACTTATACTAAAGGGACTCAAGGTCAAACTTAGCTAAAAGCATGAGCCACTTGGCCATATGTTGGTTTTGGTATGGCTCGGTGTGCATATACTTGAGTGGTTCAATATTGGTTATGACATAGGTCTTGTGGTTGAGAAGGTAATGGTAGAGTTTGGTGGCCATAAATACTAAGGTGAGGCAAAGTTTCTTGGTATGGGTGTATCGAGTCTTGTACTCTACAAGTGTATGAATAATGTAGTAGATGGATTGCTCTTTATGTTGCTCATCCTGATGATCCAACATTGCACCTAAGGAGTGGTCAGTGGTAGAAATATAAAGGTAAAAAGGTTAATCTTCCTTTGAAGAATGAGAATAGGTGGAGACATAAGGTAATATTTAAGTGAATCGAAGGCCATTTGATAGTATTTATTCTACTTGAAATAGACATCATTCTTAATAAGGTGGTGGAAAGGTTGGCAATGATCTAAGAGTTAGGATTAGAGCTTCTCCTATAGGCTATGGAGTTGATTGAGGTAGGTGGGAGGAGGCATGTCAAGGATTACTTTGATTTTGGAGGGATTAACTTCCATTCCCTAAAGGGAGATGATAAATCCAAGGATCTTTCCTGACAAGACCCCAAAAATACACTTTTTGGGGTTAAGGTAGACATGGTAATGGATTAGGCATTCAAAGATAATATTAAGAATGGACAAATGATCTTTATGACATTTGGATTTCCCAAGAAGGTCATTGACAGATTCTTTAATATTTTTTTGAATAAGGTCATGAAATATGTAGCTCATTATGCATTGGTGTGTTACACTACAATTATTTAGTCCAAAAGGCATGACCCTATAGCATAAAGTCACCTATAGGGTGATAAAGGTGATTTTGTTTTGATCTTTAGTGGCAATTAGGATCTGATTATAACCTAATAATCTATCCATAAGAGATAACATCTCATGGCTGGTTGTAGGATTAACAAGCTAGTCAATGCTTGGCAAAGGAAAGTGATCCTTTAGGCAAGCAAGGTTCATGTCACAAAATTCCACATAAATACCAAGTCTTCTTATATATTTGGTGATAGGTACAACATTTGAGACCCATTGGGATAGTCAATGGGCTAGATGAAATTGATAGATAGGAGATGTTGAAGCTCTTCTATTATGAGAAGGGCTACATGAGGGTGTATTCATCAAATTTTTTGCCTAACAAGCTTAGAATCATGATTGGTGACTATGTTGTGGGTAGAAATTTAGGTTTAAATTCCTAGCATGTCACTATAAGACTAAGTAAATAATATGTTATGGTCTTACAAGAAGGAGGGGAAGTCTTGAAGCTCCTTGGAATTTAATGATTGGCCAGTTTTGATAATACATGGTTATCTGGAGTACCCAAGTTGATATCCATGGTGGATTCATTCAACATGGTTGAATTCTTAAGAGGATGATGTTTGTGGAAAAAAGAATCTTTTTTACCTATATAGGTAATAATGAAATTGTAATCATAATACCAAATGATATTAATGTTAGGAGAGTCATCTCCTATCATCTCAGGGTGGGTTAGAGGAAAGGTTATAATCACCCCATACTTTTGATAAGTCAAGGGTTCAAGGCTGATCATGATGATGAAAAAATGTTATGGGGGATGATTTTATAATATTTAGTTGTCGATGGTGGAGTGGATACTGAAGATGGGATTTCCTCATCAATGATGGTAATGGGAGGTAGGTTGGTTTACTATATAGGTGGCTTGAAACTGAGGCCATGTTTTTTGTGAGGTTATCAAGTTTTGATTGAAATCAACTCATGCAACCCATGTTCATATCATCCTAGACTAAATCCCTTCCAAACACACCTATGAAGGTAGGTCTGGACAAACTCTGGTTTATCTAAATAGGATAAATTAGAGGTGAATGGTTGAGGTGAAAAATAGGTGGTGAAAGTGTCAAGGGGCTTATCAAGTCCCCCATAGATTAAATGGGTTTAACAAGTTGAAGGCCTGAGGGGAATAATGGATTTAATGTTGGGGTCATACTTAGGTCAGTGGTCAAGTTTCCTATACTCTTGGGGAGTAGGGAAAGCATCAAGGGTTAGAAGTGATATTCCCTAAGTAAGAGATGTTAGAATGTCAATTCCAAGGGGTTTGTTATGTGGATTTGGATAGAAGGGAGGGATGCACTGGTGGATGACTTACTAGTAAAAGAGGATGGGGCTTCATCTTTTATTTTTCAAGGATTTTTAGGTAAAGGAAGGAGAATGTCATTGGGTTAGTATGCCATGTTGCATGATATAAAAAGACTCAGGTTAGATTGGATGGTAAGAACTTGACCTTTGTGCTCAAATTTGATGCATTGGTGTAGGGTAGATGGCACACAACCCATGGAACAAATATAAGGTCATCCTAGACAAAAGTTATACTAGAACTCTCTTACTACATAGAAGAGCTTAAAAAGTGTGTAGGGTCCTAGGTGAATGTGAAGGACAATGGTTCCTAAATTTATGGCCATGGTGTCATTAAATGATTGGAGTACCATTGAGGTTTTTGACATAATTTTTCTTGGGTAATTTGAGTTGTTTATATGCATAAGAGGAGACAATATTAATGTTATCTCCCCCATCAATCATAACCCTTTTGATATAAGTTTAGTTGATGTATGCATTAATGAAGAGGGGAGGATCTAGGTCATTTGGATAGATGGAGGGTATTTCTAAATCCTTGAAGGTAATAAGGTTGGAAAGTTGAAGAGTTTTGATAAAGGATGCTAGATGTTGTGGGTCTTCTAGTTGGACCTTTATGGATTACAAATCCTCTATCATCACTTGGAAGTAATGGCGTGAGGTAGTGATTAGTTCATATAAACTCATCTTTGCTAGTGTTTAGTGAAAATTATTTAGAACTACTCATTAGATTTGATTCAGATGGGTTAGATTGAGAGAGACCCAAGATGGACACCTTAGGTTTGGCTGAAAGTAAAGGTGTTTGGTGTTGGCTAGGTGATTGGGTGGTATAAGAGGGATATATCCATGGAATGGACACTTTTTCCTTTCCATTATCCTTTGGTTGGACTTGTGATCATGTGACCACATGGATGGTATGGATTGGGGGAGGAGTCAAGCTAGAGGATTTCTTTGGTTTGTCCTCACTCTAAGGTGAGAGTGGGGGAATAGGTAAGCATTGGGTGCCTATTTATGTTTCTTGGATCAATGGTGGACTCATGGGACACTTATCTTACAATAAGTTATCCTCATGATACAACTAGTGGATCAAGACTTGGAGAGCCTTATAGTTATCCATGTCATGCCTGGGTGTTCTATGATATGAGCACACTAGGTGGTCATTATACCAGGATGGTTTTGGACTAAGTAGGTCAAATGGTTTGATAGGTGGTAGGGCCAATCAAGAAGCTTGAAATAACCTTGTAAAAATGGTTGAATAAGACTAAGTCAAAGGTGGAAAATGTATAGGGGTCTTAGTTTTGGTAGTTGGGTCAAGAAAGTTTTAGAAGTAAGCTTGGTGGTAGAGGTTTTGGGTAAAGAAGAATTATTGGAAAATGGTTTTGGTTTTGGTAGAGAGGTCGATATCTTGGGATTAGAAGGTTTTGAGGTAGATGTTTGAGAGGTAAACAATTTGTTTATAGATGATTAGGAGATAGGAGGTTTGGTTATAATTAGTTTAATGAAAATAGGTGTGGATGAAAATAGGAGTGATGGCATAACCAAAAGTGGTGGTTGGGTTTTGGTTGGGATGGTTGGTTTCCAAATTAAGGTAGAGGGATGAGGTCCTAAAATATAGGGAAAAGTGAAGAGGGGAGGTGGAGTTTTGGTTTTTGGGCTTCTATGTGGTTTTACCTTCTTTGTTGACTTAGTTTGGGGTTTGTTTGATAGGTTTAGTGGCTTAAATCCAACATTACTAATAGGTGAGTAATGTTATGAGTAGGAAATACACCAAGGTTCTTGGTGGGTTTGGTTAGAATGGTAGAAGGTGATTTAATGAGTTTGGATGAGTTTGGTTTTGATGGTGTTGTTATAGTTTGGTGGGTAGAGGTATCTAATGTTTAGGTTGTGATGATAGAGGATTTGATAGTGGAAAGGGTAGGTCATTATAATAAATAAAGCTCCTAATTGGTTATATAAAGGATCCCAAGCTATTTCCAAAAGGTGCCTGATCTAGGTTAGGTTCAGATATGAATTCTAAGTTTTTTAACCAATCTAGAGAAAGGTTTATAGTTGGGTCTAAGTCCCTAGGTATTGGATTTAAAGGATAGGCATAGTGGTCAAGAGGGAGGAATGGTTATCTCATACTTCTATTTATTGATAGGTTCTAACATCTAGAAAGGTAATTCCTTAGTGGGAAGTGTAGGCAAAGTAGTTTCTTCCTTAGGATTTATCTCTAAAGAGTGGATTGTTGTATGATTGAGGAAAATGGTAAAGTGGGAATGGTTTCTTCCTCTTATGTGCATATCAATGTAAAGGTTGGTGACTCCACTAAATCAGTAAGTGAAGTAGGGTAAGAGGTGATTTGGTTAATGGTCTCCTTAGTGGTAAGTTCATCAAGAACCATGTTGATAGTATGGGCCTTATGATTATGAGAGGATTATACTTTATTGTCATTATTGGTAAAAGGAGTGTGGTTAGGAAATGGTTATCTAAAGATGTCAAGTGATTGGTTTGGGTGTGAATTGGGTTTATAAAACATAAGTTACCCATTGTTAATGAGAGTTTGGATGATGTTTTTGAAGGTATTTCACCTATTAACATCATACCCAATGACATGGTGGAAAGCACAAATTCATTCTCCTTATAACAATTAGGTACAAGATGAGAGGAATCAAATTATTGTGGAGGTTTTATTGGAGGGGGTTGTATGAAATTGGTTTTTAACAATTTATCCAAGATCAAAGCATATGATTCCCCAAGTAGAGTAAATTTCTTTTGGGTGTTGTGGTTTTGATTCTTGGTGTTTTGATTAGAGGAATTGAAAGAGTTAGGCTAGTTAACAATGGGTGGAGGAGTGGTTTTAAGGACTACCACATTTATGGTTCCTTTTTTTTGGTGTTATTGTTGGTTTGATTGTTGGATTTATAGGAGGAAGCCTCATTTGATCTGACGGTAGAGTTCTTGTTTCTCAATTTTAAATTTCCCTCATCAATGGATCTATTTTCTAGTTTTTGTGCCATGGTAAAAGACTCATCAAAGGTCATGAAGCTCTGAACCTGTAAGGTAGAAGAAATGTGTTTGGCACAATCCCAAGAAAAGAGTTCAATCAATTTAAGTTGGGGAAAAGAGAAAGAGAGTTAGTTTATCAAACTTCTAAAATGGGCTACAAAGTCAACAATAGATTCATCATCAAATTTTTGAATGGAGTAGAGATTAGTGATGGAAACCATTTTGGAGATGTTTATAGAAAAGTGATCCAATAAATTTTGAGGTATCTCGATGAAAGAAATGAGAGAGTGCTTTGTTATAGGACTATACTAATCTAGTGTTGGACCAGATAGAGACATGGGGAAAGTATGAAGAAGGAGAGCATCATAATATGTAATCAAATAGCATGAGTGCCTAAATGCTTTCAAGTGCTATTGAGGGTCTTCATTACTTTGAAATTTAGAAAATATAAGTTCTCATTAAGGAGGATAGGGTTGAATGGAGATGGATGGGTGAATTTGTTCATTATAGATTTGGTTATATGATAAAATATTATGAGATTCATAAATGGATGACTCTAAATTAGTCATTTTATCCATTAACATTTTGACAATGTCTATTTTTGGTTAAGCACTCCCATAGTTATAGGGTAGATTATGTTAGGTTTAGGTAGGTTCAACATACAGATAACTATTTTGGGGTTGAGAGGTTACCACATATTGGTATGTGGATATGGGTGGTTGGGATGATGCCACATATGAATACATGGAGATAGGTGGTTGGGTGGAAGGTAGAGGTAAATACCTTTGTGGATTACTGATGTAGTTTAGGTTTTATGAAATGGGCACCTATTGGGGGACTAACATAGGTTGGGTTGGAGGTATGGTTGGATTAGTAGATAGAGGGTAGGTGTTAACTTTAGTATTGATGGGTGGAAAGGTAAAAGGTATAGGAACCACCAAGCTCTAGAATGGAGTAGAGGTAGGTGGGTTGGAAATGAGAGGAATGGTGGTGATACTAGTAGAGGGTACCCCCGTGGTAAGTGAAGTATGGGTGCCCAAAGGTTGGGTTGATCCTATACTATAAGGGTTGTTAGTTGGGGTAGGAGGTGTTTGGGTTTTGGTTGGTTAGGTGGGTTGATTTTGGATGGTGGTATCAGTGTAATTATTGGTAGAGAATGATGTCTAGGTGACTAAAGGTTGGGTGGAGATGGTGTAATAGATGTGTCACCCATAAGGTGATATGGCATGCCATAGGGGAGGTCAATAGGTAGAACTAAAGTAGGGGTATGGTGGGATATGGTGTTAAGGTACTATTGGAGGGCTATGGTGTTGTTATTCTGAAAGGTGGTGAAATCCACATCACCTTGGGCAACCATATGAGGGATGCCAGGACTTCCAAAAGGATGGGGAGAACTCTTTGCATCTGAGATGTAATCCATGGATGAGGGAGAAGAGGATGATGGATACTTAGGAGGTGGGTCCTAATTTTCTTGGTTTCTTAATTTTTGTCTAGTTAAAACCATGTGGATAAGGAAAATAAGAAGATATAAGCAATATCACAACTCAAACAAAGAGAAGACAAGAAAAAGTCAAGGAAATGAAACACACACTAAAGCACGTTAAATCTTAAGGTTATTTATAGTCTCTCTTGTGGCTTATACCTCAATATTTAATAATTATGTGACTCAATTTGGCTTGTAGAGTAGCTATTAAAAAATAAGTCTATGGTTGGTTTCAAGTTGTGTTTAGGCTCTCAAAGGGTTCTATATTAGAAATCAATACATGGATTGATATTGGGGCTTACCCCCTCACTTCACACACCACAATGATAAGGGTGTAGAGTGATTAGATAAGATATATTGAATATTAGATATTATACTTAGCTATTGAGATAATTTGTTTCTTCCTTTGGTGATGAAATCTAAGTGGGATAGTAGGGAAAGGTGACTGCTAGGTGATGAAATCCTAGTTAGACCTTATGTTAATTTTTTTATGCTTGATTAAGTGTAAGTGGTTTGGTCTTATGTGTGATAAGAGTGAAGATATGATTAATTAAAGTGATTAACTAAGCTATGTAAGGTAAAATAAGCAAGTAAATAATGGATGTAGTCAATTTTAAGCCCAAAATGAAAATTTGATTTTGTTGTATGCACAAAAAACAAGAAGCACCTAGATGTAATTATGAACCCAAGAAAAGACTCTAGGGTCCCATTCAGTGTGCTATAATGTTTCATGTAAATTTTTCTTTATGTATTAGAAGAAAGCTATAAAACTTGAAAGAAGGGTGAGGTTAGTATAACCTGGATTTGGTTTACACTTTGTGATCCAAATGTTTGTAGATACTCCTCTTTGGCTTGGGAAGAATAGCCTAAAAATAAGAAAGCACTAAAAAAATGGTTGATTAGCTAGATATTAAGGTGGATTGCCTAAAATTATAGATCCAAGTAGTAAAAAATTATTTGGAGGCTATCAATCCACACTTTTAAACAATCAAGTTCTGAAAATGAAAGATAAATTGCTTGCATAAATAACAAAAGATACTGAAATTAAATACAAAAAGTGATTGAAAGAGATGAATTTGACTAATTATAGAAATAAATGGTTAGATATTAATTATAAATAAATTAGACATGGTTCATAAAATATGGTGATGTTTTATTGTCAAGTAGAAGGTCAAAAAGTGGAATTTGGTTGAGGTATGATGGGTGAAAATAACTTGTTATTTATTTATCACATAGTGACAGTCAATAGTTAGGGTGACCATCAGTAGTTAGGGTGACCATCATTAGTTACTATGGGTTTTGGGTTGGTTTAATAAATTGGTTGATAAGGTTTTTGAATGAAATTTTGGAAGGTGAGTTTGGGATGCATTGGTTGTGAAATAAAAACAAAGTAAACTAATTACTAAAAATAGATAATTGACATGCTGATCTAAAGAAGGATTGAGGTGTGTAGTTGAGAACTTGTTGATGGATTCTAGAGAAATTTTGGTAGAGTAATGGTACTTTTTTATTGATTGATGAGTTTCCACAATACTTCAGATCTTTTGTTTAGTTGTTGGTTCACTAGGAGAATACCTATAAAAGAAGTTTTGATGCAAGAAGATTTGATAATTATTAGTGATCTTTGATGCTTGATTGCTCTGATTATGGATCCATTTCACCTCAGATTCCTCTATTTTTATAAAAGGAAAGGAGAGGTGAAATAATCAATTCAAAAAAAAGGTTCAAAAAGCAATTTATTTTTAGTGTCAACATGCATTTATCTTGCACATGAAATAGATATCTGAAAATAAAAAGTAAGATGTAATTGGGATGAATTTTAAATATTCAAGTGATTAAAACCTAACCATCGGTGGTCGATGTAAAGTGGTCTCGAGGGGGTCTAAGGGTGGTCTATGGGTTAGTTCAATATCTAGAACCATTGTGTGTAGTTTTATAGTGTCTACACTATCTCCTCAAAATACTTAGTCACAATGGAAATGTTGAACTTAAAGCTTAGGTTTTTAATCTCTTGAAATGGGCCTTATGCTAGTAGACTTATATAAAATTAGACCTTGATGTCATTATAATTATTTTTTATGTTTATAAAATATGACAAGGATATTGATATGGTCTTAAAAATTTCCCATACTCTTCATATGGACTTGAATCTTGGTGGAGACACAAAACCCTCTAGGCCTAAACCTAAAAACTCACTATTTTTAAAATATGATTCTCATTTATGACCTCAAAATCCATGAATATGATTAGATATAGATTGAGATGATTGGATAAGGCCTAAAAAGACTTGAAAAATCTTCCTTCATCACCAACAAGTTCACATTTTCACTAAAAATGCCCAAAACTAAGCCTACAAGGTTTAGCTAG
Source organism: Torreya grandis (assembly GCA_037957365.1). Classification (NCBI taxonomy): domain Eukaryota; kingdom Viridiplantae; phylum Streptophyta; class Pinopsida; order Cupressales; family Taxaceae; genus Torreya; species Torreya grandis. Next base: position 1,385,357 of record JARHVA010001053.1, read on the forward strand.
GATTTTAGACCTGCTTAACTTGTTATAAATCATTCATAAATCATATACCCTTGAAATCAATACTAATTCATGTAAATATTAGGTTATTAAGACCCTCATGTTTGTCTAAGAGCTCAAATTTTGAGTTTTTCTCTCTTATTTATACCAAATAACAGAAGGTGACCATTATGAGCCTTATAAGAGCTCAATGGAGTATTTGGTGTAGTTTTTAATTGTAAATGACTTTTTAAATATTTTATAATCATTTTTGAACTTTATTTAATCTATTAAAATGTTATTTGGTGTTTTTTTATACTTGAAATGCATGTTATCTCTCTTCTTCGCCAAGAACCTTCAGTTATAACTATTTATAAGAGTAGTGATTGCACTTTTTGATTCAAACTATCTTCTTTGACTTACATTTTACCTCTTTCACATTATAAAACTTACCATAGGTATTAAAACATGCATATGCATGTACCACTACACTTGAAAACTTTCACATTAGTTTATAACTATCAAATATCATCTCAATGTTTGAATATATATTAAGACTAAAGTAGTGATATACCTTAAACTTTTCAAAACTACCTTAATATTTCCAAAATTGATTGAAAAAAAACATGATCACCTTACTATCTTGGTTTATTGGTCAATTTGGTTAACTTTAAACCATGGTTATCCTAAAAAAGTCACCACCTTGTCTCCTTGAGCATAGTTTTCCATAAACTTGATCTCAAACTTAACCTTAACCTTATTAGAAATACCTTAAAATTTATTAATCATGACTTATAATGAGATTTTAAAGGTGGATGTTTGATTGGCAAAGTGTTTTTATGAACCTTTCTAATGGTAGCCATAATTTGGCTAACAGTTCTTAGTGCCACAAGTGTGAATAGAGTACATGATAGGTATTATTTGAGATCAAAAGGGTTGAAATTAATATGAATTAAATTTCATATATTATATTTTTCATGTCATAATTATAAATATGATACCAATCTATAATTATGAAAATGGGATCTTCAAAAGTTTATAAAATAGGGAGATCTAATTATTTTAACTATTTTTGTATGATAATTTATAATACTTTCTACGTGTCTTATTGAATAATGATGATTAGTGACTTATTATGATATACAAAACCCAAATACCTCATATGTATATATTTGATCAAGTGTGATAAGCTATGAAGGTGGTATGATAAGATGATCATCAAGTTTTGGTTGAATCATTCTATAATATTGGAAAGGCGAATCATCTACTAGAAGAGTATATTCATACCCCTCATCTAAAAATTTAATAAATCAATGGAATGTATAAGGTACAACCTCCATGGAAAAAATATAAGGTCTATCCAAAAGTAAGTTATAGTGCAATTGGTTTGGCATTACTTGAAAAATAGTGGGTAATATCTTAGGGCCTACTAATATATCCAATGTAATAGTTTTGAGTGTTTGATGAGGGGTGTTATAAAATCCCCTAATATTCTATTATGATTTTTTAGCATATCAATACCCAATTATTGTAGCACCATATTGATACATATATTCACTTCTGAGTCATTACCTACCAAAACACGCTTAATTCCATTTTCATGTAGTTGACATTGAATAAAAAGTGGAAAATCCTATTCTATGATGTTTTTAGGGGGAAACTCTTCATTATTTAATGTGATGACCTATTTGACATCCTTGAGTGTATTCATGATAGAATAAAATGATGTTGGTTGTGTATCACTAGGGAGAGTTGCATCACATAAAGCATCATATAAGATATCTTTGTAAACTTTTGATGATATTAACAACTCAAAAATATAAATTTTACTAGGAGAATTTTGAGTTGATTGAGTATGTCATAATCCTTAGATTGATTTACTTGTATTATGGAAGGTGGTGGGGGTTGTGTAAAAACATGTTGACCACCTTTTTTCTATCTTGGTAGATGAGGTATTCACCCTTGTCAAGTGTTGATAACATGTAAATTGGAGTATAATATGAGACTTAGGTAAATAATAGGATCAATATGAATATTTAGGTAACTTTAGGTCAATGAGTGGGTGGAATAAACTGAATCATGCATGTCCTTTGGTTCTTAGGGGTGCAAGTAAGTGCTAATAGGTAAAACATATTAGAAGGCTTAATATTTTAAATTAATTATTTTAACCTTATTATTATTATATTTAAATAATGTATATATATATATATATATATATATATATAATTAATAACAACTTGTAAATTAAGATAACATATAATATTTAACTTCAAAAATTGGGAACTTAGATTCACTCATTATGACTAGGTTTTTGAATTTAAATAATTTGTAATAAGGGATGATGGTGTAAATAGTCACAGGTGTGTTTACTTTATAGGATATCAGATATATTGATCTTGTTTTTAAGAAGTTAATACAATTATAAAGAAACTAATTATATGGGATTTCACTATTCCCGTAGCCACATATCCCATTTCCTGCAGTATGTTGAGAGTAAATTCCTGGGGCTAACCACTTACCAATGAACTACAAGAATAAACAACCAAAGGATTCCTATGCATATAAAAAATTATTCATTTCCTATATACCATGACATACATAAGAAATACAATATTTTGATGGTGTTATATTATGGATTTAGTATCAGGGCAATACCCCTCACCTCATGATGTAAGGAAAATTACTAGCCACTTTTCTTAAAATGACAACTCTTATGAGTTTTAAAATTTATAGTATAAAATTTATAATAAAGTAAAGAAAAATAAAAAATGAGATCATAAATTAGAGGCTCAAAAAATAAAGGGATAGGTTCACTAATATGTCTTATCCTATTTTTGATAAAACACTAATTATGATTAATAAGTGTCATTATGTAGATAGGTGTAAAACTTGAAATATTAGAATGTTAATTATATATAATGATACATTATTATGATTTTGAAAAATTATTAAATATATGGTGTTATTGTTTTTATATATTACTAAGAATAAATATATTTAGCTTGCACACTGATCTTTATTAACTGTTATGACTACTTGATAATGCAAATCATAAGAAAAGATAATCATGTAAGATCAGTATTAGAATAAATAACATAATTATTTTTGGATAGGTCTATTGTAATTGGATAATAGTGAATCTCATTATAGTTTGTTGACCACAAACTTATCTCAATTTAATGTGATGACAATAGGCATGAAAAGATAGATAAAGAAGGAATACAAAAATGATAGAACATAAGTAAAAGTAGAAGATGTTTCTAGACAAAAGTGTGGTAGGAAGATAATGACATAGTGCACCCAAGTTAGTTGATCATAGACTTGTCTAAGTTGAATTAACATTTTAATTGATCACTGCACCTACACCTATAAATGATGATAACTTTGATATATTATACTTAAGTTTTTCCATATATAAATCACTATTTGTCTTATTTTGCCTTAAAACCCTTAGGACACTTTGATAGCTTGAAAACCTGTAAGGAAAAGATGGGAGTATAATGAAATAATATAACCTCAATCACCCACAACATTATCAATTATTACCTATGTATCTAATACTCTAAAGAGAGAAATCAATCTCACATATTTCTCCCACTGAGAGTGAAGGTGTAATTGTGTTACTTTGAATATATGAATGTAACTATAAGATGACTTTGATACATCAAAATGATAATTATTTATTAGATTTAGAGGGATATTATCATGTCTCATGGATTATCTTTATGAATAATGTATAATTTGTGCATATTTTGTCAATGTGTAGAAGTATGTATGCTTGTACCCAATGAATAACAAGTAGTGAAAATGAATGCCTCTTAACATGTAATTATAAGTGAATATTTTGAAAATTTCCTTTGGATGACCTTATAAAATGTGTGGGAAGACCTAAAAGGATAAATTTGAATTTAGAAAATAATTGTTATTTGGTGTGCGACATAATCAACCAAAGTGGACAAGGGTGTAGTACACCGTTGTCTGCTTAAAGTGGACTAGTCAAGGAGGAACAAATACAACTATGTTTTTTAGGGGAAAATATAAAGGTGATTTTAGATATCTTAAGTATTTTACATTTAAATTTATATATAGTGATAAAAACAAAGGGTCAAACCCACATATAGATGAATGGGTTAGAGGATTGGAAAATAAGAGTCATGTATTTAAGCATAAGTCATGTGGTTAGGAATATGTCAATAATTATCATCATCAAGTATCTACGATAAATTTATTTTTCTACACATATTTAAATTTTAATTACATTATATTGTTATATCTCAACTATATTAAGTAAAAATGTCTTAATCAAAATTAGGCTAAAAATAGTGACCAAGTTAATGAGACCTTAGAATTTTATTACATTTATAGATGAATATTCATAATTTTCTCCCATAAACAAAATGTGAAATATGTATAGGCTGACCTAAGTGAGATATTTAAATTTGAAAAATAGCCTTTGGATGCTCTCAATTAAGGTAGACACTTGGGGTAACTATAGTTGTTGAACTATTTATGATAGTTTCTAGAGAGGAAAAAATAAGAATCTAGAATATAGAGACATCTACTTAGGATAATAGAGAGCTCATGCATAGGATTGGAATATCCTAAATATGAATGGAAAAAAATTGGGTTGGCCAATCCCATGTACAAATAAATGGATAGGAGAGAAGATGAGAAATAGTCAAATGTGTATGAAAAAGTCATGTATGTCAAAGATAGGTCAAAACTAAAATTGTCAAGTATCTAATACCTAATTTAGGTGTCTATAATTTTTCATATTTAAAAAAAATTTCAAGAGCATACATGACTAATAAAAATATGCTTTTTGGCATTTTATATCATAAATAAAATAATTTATTTCCTTTAATTCAAATTATACCTTTCTCAATACAGGGTTAAAATAGAAGGCAATGGTGTGAAACACTTGAAAATTTCCTTAATAACACTTAAAAATTACATTTATTTTAAAAAATATATAATTAATTTACAAGGAAAAAATAACCACTTAAATAATTTTAAAACTAACATAAAGCATGGTCTTTAGTTTTCTAAAAATCATCCACAAGATTCAAAAACAACTAGCAAGGGCAAGGCAAATAGGGGCTCATTTTCCATCCTTTTTCCATTATTATGAGAAACCCTAATCACTCCCAATTCATGGAATCCTATCTATATTCATGGGTGTATCAATTCCACATTTTCTAGTGAAGGTGGAAATTATGACTTATTAAAAGAGGAAGGAAACTAGGCAAACCATTCTAATTCAAAACTCTTCAATACAAATTAATATCTAATTATTTACTTAATTCTAAAACACACATAATAATATCATAACACCACTAAGGGTTTCCCTAGAAGGATTATACCATAAGGGAGAAGAGGGTAAATACTCATGATAATAGAAGAACATACTATACATACACAAATTTGGTATGAGCCTTGTTTGCATGATGCTTTTTATGTGACTTTGCATATATGGAATCTTAATTATGAGTATGGAATTTATTGGTGCATTCATATTTGTCTTACACCTTTTTTTCTACTTTCTTTGACTGTGCATTATAATGTATAAAAATTTCTTGATGTTCCTTGAATCTATTATAAGGATCCTTGGTTCGACGATTTCATTTTTGAGTATTCTCAAGGTACATGATACCAACAATTACCAATAATGTTTGTCATTAAAAATAACATCCTATCATATATTTTAGTTATGTTTTAGGTAATGCCACCCATTGGGGTATTTCTTATTATATGTTTTGGTTTTATTTTGCATGCCAATAGTTTCCATATTTAAAGTTGATAATATTATAGATACAAAGCCCTTAAGAGCCTTTGAGGGAAAACATTCATTGATTAACAAAGGCATATAAAGAGAAAATATACATTTAGCTTACTGTTATTCAAAATTTAAAGTTTATATAGGATAAATATAATTTCATACTTGTACCAAAGGAGTACTTAGGAAAAATTTCATGTATACTTGCATTCACATGATCTGGTACACATATAAAGACTAGTGGGAGAACTGTGTGGTTTGAACCATCTTCGAAGTATTGGAGACATAAAAAATGTTTAGATATTTAATGGGGAGTGGCTAAGGCCAATATTACATGATTTTATTAGCCTTTTTTAGGTCATCTTGGTGTCAAGAGTGTAATCTAGGGTTTTAACACAAATATAAGGAAAATAAAATTATTTATATAGGGTTGAGGTTAGATGAATACATAAAAATCATTTAAAAACATAGGAGTATAGATCTGAAAAATCATAGACTATCTTAGTCGTTTTAGATGGTTTTAATAAAAAATGGAAAGTGCCAATCACCATAAGTGTCTAAGCTTCAATAATAATGTATTGAAGTGTTTTTACAGTATATTTCTTGATATGAGAAATCACAAAGCTATTACAGATCATATCAAATGACTATGATAGAGTCAATGAGCAATAATAATAATAAATCAACTAAGTGCCTTGTATCCTCTAGGTGATTGATCATTTTTATTTTTATCAAGTGTATTAAGTATCTGTTAGCATTCAAATTTGCTTATTTATGTTATATCTTATGAAATTTGAATTACTTTACTTTTAGCTTGTCTATATATCTTAAATCAAAAATAAATTAAAACACATAATCCAATAATTTACTTGTTGAAAGTAAGAGGACATGCTAGAACCTAATTTTGGTACAATACACTATTCCACATTTATTTTACTTGTTATTACACTCTTGGTCCACTTATGTGTATTTGGCTATTTTAAAGACATTTCCTATCCCTCACTACTCTCTCTTTAGCCTTTAACCTTTATATAAGTATTTAGCATTCATCCATGTTATATTTTGAGCCTTATGTGTCTATGTTCTAAGCTTCTTACACCCATTCTAAACATTTTTCTCTATTGGGATTGATTCAATTGATATAGGTATACTATTGAATTCACCCATGCCAAATATGTCATGTGTGTTTTTGTGGGTCTTTCCACCTTGGCCTAATTTCCCATGCCTTTGATTTTTATTATTTATATTTTCCATGGTTGACCATAACACATGTCATGTCTTAGATATCCTTATATATACCTATTCATCCCAATCATTTATTAAGTAGAGTCTAAAGTATTAGTTAATTGGTGAATATTTCTACATAATTCAAGTTAGAGCCTTCATTGCAAAATTTATTGTTACATTTACAATGGAGTATTCCACCTTGATAATTAAATCTTATTTAATCTATTTTGACATGATACAATTCTACCAAAATAGGGTTTAGGTGAATTTACATGTATTTGCATCATCACTTTTAAGGAAGAGGATGTTGAAGCCCTTGCTTGAGATTCAATTTACATGACACTAGAACTACATGGGGTCTGACTCAAGTGTGTAGGTTATGTAGTTTCAACTCCCTTAAGGTTACTTGACTCAAATACTTATTTCCCTTCTCTTTTGCATGTGTGTTATGAAAAATTATTTTAAGAGATGAAGAAGACATCAATTCAAACATTTTACATGTAAATATAGAGAAACTCAAAGTAAAATCCTGTAAGACATTAGTTAGTGAACTTGCATAATAAAATTCATAATCCACAACAAGGAACAATAGAAAAGATTCATTGGTCGTCAATACATGGGAATAATTTAGTGGTCAAATCTACCCAAAGCATATTTGGTGATAAAAAAGTAGGTGCTGAATTTGTACCTACATAGGTAGCACTTTTGATTTCACTTAAAGTTGATTCATCACTTATAGACCACTAATTCACTCTTATAATCCCAAGATTTTGCCTAGATTTGATTATTTTATCACTATCATTTTGCTCAGTCATTACTTGTTAAATAATATCATTTATGATTTTTATTATTTTTAGCCACTAGAGAAAATATAAATTTATTGTTTTGGACTATTATATGATAGATATCCCTTGTGAAAATAGGTTTACAATTTTATTAGTGTTATTGTACCCATGTCATAATTTGACAAAATATAATTGGTGAATGTCTTTGTTCTTTGAATATATATATATATATATATATATATATATATATATATATATATTAAGGTCTTCCTTTAGGGTTTCAAGAATGATTTCCAATTTTTTATATCTAGATCTTACTTCAATTTTTATTATCAAACCTTAGCTTCCACTCATTTATTTATGCTTTCAAATTACATCCACCTTCATAAATTGGTGCATACACTTTGTTTATTTGAATGTAAACAAATTTTTATGTTTTCTAAAGTTTGATCCTCTAATTTCAAATTTGATTTTTAAAATTTGAATTGTATTTATGCTTACTACATTGGCTTCACTTTATTCATGTTGTTCATGATTATATCTTATTCCTATAAGACTTAGACTTACATATCCTACCAGACACAATACTAGATTGAGTGTAGGTGTTGCTTTTGACTTGACCTAATTACCATTACTTGTTACTTGAAAATCTAAAATCATTACTTCTAATTCTATTATTCCTTCAATTGATACAAATTATAAATGACCAATTCACATATAACTAAGAATAAATGACATTTTATGATGTTAATTTCTATGATGAACATGATAGTGAGGATATAGATGACACTTGTAATATTACAAATCTTAGCTCTATCTATATAACAGCTTTTAGGACTTAAACGAAAGTGAATTTTATGATTATATTACATATTCCCTAAATTAACTTGATGTTATGAATTTTATTGTTACCAAGTAATGAAATAAAATAATTTTGAGCAAGGATGATTTTCCTATACATAACCCTATAAAACCATTAGATGATAGTAATATTCCTCTTTGAGGCTTTACTTCTACATTAGGTGGTGAGGCAAGTACTCTTTATGTTATTATTGATACCTCTATGCCTCCATCTAGTGTTATACACACTCCTCAAGTAAATTCTTATATTGCTATACAACCTAACTATTATATGGTTAATCCTACAATAAATTCAATGACCATTTTCCCTCCATAATCACATTCTTATATTTCATCCCTTTGTAATATACATAGTTAAACTATTTATCATGCTTCCATTTTAACTAATTTAAAAACTAAAAATGAATCTATTCCTATACACACATGCTGATGCTAATCACACACATAATAGTGCACATGTTGATCCAAAAATACAACTTGATGATATGTAATTACAACTTACGTAACCATATAAATTATCTATAAAATCTATAGATGTGGTTTCATATCATGATATATTACACAACCCATTGGATACAAAATTTGTTTTTTACACATTTCATCCTTTGTTTGAAGTTCCTTAATTTACATTATATAGTGGCAGTTGGGATCCTTCACACCATACTAGGGATTATTTTGCATCTTGTATTAGTTTTCATCATGATGATTTATTTATCACCAAACTATTTCCTATGATATTACCTAATATGCCTTAGATTGGTTATATGCCCTATATTTGAGATTTGTGATTTAATTAAATGATTTGGTTGATATGTTGTTATCATAATTTTAAATAAAAAATAGTAATAAGTTCTCATTTTCTCAAATTAATCAAATAAAATAAGGACACAATGAATGTTTTGTTGATTATGTGATTAAGTTTAAAACCATGCTTACATAAATGTCACATCAAATCCTTAATAGTGAGCTTAAAAGTATATTCTCAAATATTTATCTCTCCCTACTTAAAGATAAAGTCATGTTTTACTTATGAATATTTTTCTAAGATTTTTCATGCACTATGAAACATTTAAGTTAAAATTATGGATGAAATTATGTTAAAGTATATATGTATCATTTCTACATACACTACCTTTAAATATCATGGAAAAATAATTTCAAACCTAAGACTAATGATGCACTTAATTTAAAAGACAAGAATGAGGCAAAAACCATCAACACAATATCATAAATGAATGATAGTATTATATTTCCTAATTTTAGGAATAGTTATAAATTCAAACTGTAACCAGACCCACTTCATGAAGTGCATAAACACTTTATTGAATGTAACATGATTAATTTATATGAACCATATCAATTATATACTACTCAAGCATTACTCAAAGGGTATCATGCAAACTTATTTTTTGATTGCCATTGAGCTTTTGCACATTTAACTAATCGATGCATCAGGTTAAAACATAAGATTTAAGATCTCATTAATAATAAAAATATTCAAATTAAAATCCATAACTATAGATTAAATAAATTTATTACAATGCATACTCAATGATTTAAAATATTTAATAATCCATTACTAAATATTAATGATGTTAATAAATACAATGAATATGGAAAAATATATACATCATTCAAATATTACACATGAGCATGGTATTAATAATATCATTGACATTGTTTTAAGATATCAATAATAAACACCTTCCATTACATTTTATTACCATAAGATATTGTATGCATGTGAATAACATAATCTAAATTATGCACCTGACTCCTTGAGGTCAGGCTGAGGTAGTCAATGCAATGGATGAGGCTATTGATTGGGTTGGTTGTTAAGTGAAACATGATTTAGAATGGGTAGTGGTAATGGGTTTTTGTGATGGAACCAAAATACCTTAGTAGCATCTCGATGCTCATTAAGAGTGTCAAGCTGAGCTAAAACATAACTCCATAATCCTTCAATTTTTGAGATCATAATAGAGTGAATTCCTAGTACACACTAGGATTAGGGAAATAGGGGAGATTGGATTTTTTTAAAGATTGGTTAATGTAATATTCTACCCAGTCAGGCAAGTTGAGTGAGGACACTATAGTGTCTTATTCTAAATGTCTAAGTTTCTAGACATGTATTTCCAGCTAGGCAAGTCGAGTGAGGGCACTTCAGTGTCTTATGCCAGATGTCTAAGTTTTTATAACTAAATGGTGCATAGCCTTGAATGCCTCTTTACAATATTTTGATTTACTTAGTTCATTTTTTTAGGATTTATTTCTTACAATATTGATTTATTTTCTGTAAAGTGTACCTTTAATTTTCCTACTTTCATTTCCTATTTTCTAGGATAATTTTCTTGATTTTAATTTCTACTTCCTAGAGTAATTTTCCCACTTTCAACATATAACTTTACTATTTTTTAGAAGTAAAATTTCAATTCTAGTTATTTTTATTTCTACACTCTTTTTATACTTTTTTCTTATTCTAAAATAACCCCTTGGAACACTAACAAAAAGACACTAATCTTGTGCAAGAAGGAACAAGATAGTTGAAAGGTGTAGCACAATGTTTATGTAGAGAGAAAAAGATTATCAAGGGAGATTCCTACCAGACAAGCCATAATTTTCTATTGGGAATGAATCATAAGTACCTACAATAATGAATAATCTTATGGAAAAGCATACCATAAGTTGTAAGGCTCTTGAAGAAGGAAACACTATAAACTAAAGGAAGCAGCTTGTAGAAGAAGTATTATTGACTTTAAAAAAAGTAGAAGTAGAGGAAGCATTAATTAAGTTAGTAAGGAGAAACAAAGGAGAATAACTTCACAAACCAAACACTCTAAAAATTATCATTAGAATATCATTCCATCAAGTATTTCTTGAACAAATCCAAGAAATCCCAGGAGAATCTTCAGATTTCTCATCAAGAAAAAAGACTATAGAGCAATAGATATACATTTACTATCATATTGATAAACGGACTAATATAGAATTTAAAGACATCATCATGAGTACCTTTGGTATCCATATCACAATAAAATCCATCATGAATAGAGAATGAGACTTTGTGGATAACAATGGGACTCTAGACATAGTTACTTTTGAATTTCCTATTCTAGATGCAACATGTGTAACACATATGAAAAATATTCTACCCTCAACCTTGCCTAATTTTAGAGGTACATTCTCAAAAGACCTAAACACATTTTTGTTTTAATTTGGTACCCTATGTAGAAGCTATGACTATAGGTAGGATGTACAGAAATTAAATTTTTTTCAGCCACCCTCAAGGAATCAACACTTCATTGGTTCATGGGACTATGTAGTAATTCAGTCCTAACATAGGAGGATATGAAAAAGAAATTTCTAGATAAGTATCAGGAATATGGATGAAGAATAAGTTACATAAGAACTGACATCTTTAGGATGACTTAAGAAGGAGATGAATCTTTGGAAGACTATGTTGAATAATTCATGTTTAGTGTACAAAAATTCAAATAAAGTATACTAGGAGAAGAACCTCTAAAACTCATCTTCCTAAAAGGAGTCCAACAAGACTATATGGAATCCTTATACCTAATGACTAGGGGAGATATCTCCCATCTTCCATTTTCATACATCGAGGAATTGAGCAAGAACTATTTCAGGTCTGCCATAAACAAAGTTAGAGGCATTAAGCTTCCACTGGTAGCTACAAGTGTTATATTGAAATCTTAAGTTAGTAACTTGTTACAAGATATGAAATAGGATATCATTAGTCATTTGTCCACCCAAATAGATAGCCTATAGTCTAGGTAAATTTAAAAAAACCTTAGATCAAGCTTTGACCATTTAATCTATAGATTATAAGAGGAAGAAGGTAGAGTGTAGGTGTCATAAGGTTCAGGTTAAAATAGTTAACATCATAGCTGAAGAACCAGAAATAGTAGAGTTGTATGTTATAGGAGGAGATGGATACTAGGTTTTCTATGTTGCATAAAAACATCCATGGGTTTAATGACCATCTTATCCAAGTATGGGACAAAATACACCTTTTGAAAATTATATCTCCTTTAACTCATAATTTTTAAATACTACTACCTCCTGATAACATCCAAAAAATGCATCCCCACCTCCTAGTTTTAGCTACCAACCACTTCAGACAAGCTACCCCACCACCTCTTGGAAACCTACATAAAATGAACCCCCACCTTTGACATAAGCTTAGAAACCACCCCAAGGCCTACCCTTCACAAACCAGTGGTAGTAGCCTTGGAGACCTAATCAGCCTTGAGGAAACCGTCAAGGACAATTCCCTCCATAGCAATAATAACCTCATAATCTTATGCCCAATACCAAAGATGCACCTAAAACTAATCAGCTCCCTAACTAACCTATGTATAATCTTCCAAATAAGATAGTTCAACAAACCTTTAGTATTGAACCTATCCAGTACCTGGCATATGTGGTGAACATTAGTGAATTTAACTTACATTTAGGGAAATTCCTACTACCTCTAGCCCCACCCATAATAATGGAGTTAGATCAAGAAACTATAGAATATCATGCTAACCTACCTTCATCACCACAAGAACTCTCTAAACTAGAAAATAAATCTATTTCTGAAATGACTCCACCATTTCTAAAACATCTTACCCTTCAATGCCATGTAATTGAGATTAAATTTGATTTCATAGGACAACTCAAAAATCTCTATGTTAAAATTTTCCTCTTCTAGACCATTAAGGATGTGCCCATATATTCCAAAGCTATTAGAGACTTATGTCTATGTAAGCCTAGAATGAAGAAGAAGTATCCCAATACAGTGCATGTGATTGGCCAAATGGTAGAACTTATGTTGGGAAACACCCTACCAAAGAAATATTCAGATCTAGAATGCCTAGTAGTAACAGTCCAAATCTCTGATCAACAGTTGTCTAATACATTGATAGACTTAAGGGCTATAATAAATGTGATGAAAACTAAAACCATGCATAAACTACAACTAAATGATATTTTTCCCACATCTATAATGTTGTAAATAGATGATAAGTCTATAGTTAGACTAGAAGTAATCATTGAATATCTTGTCATTACTATAGATTCTTGGGAGTATCTTGTAGATTTCATTATGTTATAGCCTAAGTCTTATATTTATATCTTAGGATGGATATATTTATATCTTAGGATCTCCTTGGCTTGCCATAGTTGATGCCTTCATCAGATGCAAATCAGGTGACATGTTTATCTCCAATGACAACCACACTAAGAATTTGGTCCTCTATCCCCCATCATAGCCAGCCTTGGCACCAGAACATATATTATGGGCTAAATAAGATGAGGTAAAACAACCTTCCTATATTCTTGTATTCACCCTAGATCATGCATTCACCTTGGTTGATCAGGAGGATGATGTAATTCTCTCTAATGTTCTCTAAAATAATTACAAAAATAATTCTATAAACCTCAACCACCTGCCATGTGTTGAGTGCCCATTTTATATCTTTTAAGAAGCAGATAAATCTGATGCATCTATACAATAAACATTCCACTAGCTATTGCCTCATAACTATAGCCAAACTAGATATATTGGAAATATAGAAATGATAAAATCACTCTCACAATAAATTGGAATCTCTCTAGGAAAAACATTGCTTATTAATAGCAAGTTGGAGTCAAATGAGAAAAAATGCTTAGTCATCATGTTGCATGAAAACCAACATGATTTTGCATGGGATTATGAGGACATGCATAGAATTAGCCTAGAAACATGCACACATAACATCTATATTAAAAAAGAGTGCCAACCAATTAGACATCCACAATGAAGGATGAATTCAACTCTTAAAGAAATAGTCAAAGTGGAATTGCATAAAATACTGACTACTAGATTTATATACCCCATCTTAGATAGTGAATGGATTTCACTTTTGGTAATTATACCAAAGAAAAATGGAGAATGACATGTATGCATATATTATATGGAACTCAATACAACAACCAAAAAGGATCATTTTCCTCTACCCTTCATTGATCAGGTGTTGGAGACATTAGTAGGGAAGAAATATTTTACCTTCTTAGATGGCTTCAGTGGTTACAACTATATTATCATTGCTCCTAAACACCAAGAGAAGACCACTTTCACCTATCAATGGGGTACTTAGGCTTATGATGTATTACCTTTTGGGTTGTGTAACACTCCTACAACATTATAGAGAGTTGTCTTAAGTATCTTTGTAGATATGACAAATGAATGTGTAGAAATTTATATGGATGACTTCATTGTTTATGAAAAAACATTTGATGAGTGCCTAAACAACTTGGAGAAAGTGATACAACACTATCAAGAGTACCATTTGTATTTAAGTCACAAGAAATGCTACATGCTTATGATATAAGTTATTGTCTTAGGCCACCATGTATTTACTGAAATAATTAATGTTGACTGTACAAAAATTATCATAAAAAATTTCCTTATTCCTCAAAAATAGAAAGATGTGAGGAGTTTTTTAGGATATGTTGGTTATTATAGGAGATTTATCAACAAATTTAGCAAAGTAGTAGCACCATTGTTCACTCTCTTGATTAAATATGTTGAATTCTTCTATATTCTTGCCTATGATATAGCCTTCAAATAATTATTGACCACCACCCTTGTTTTGGATGGTCCTAATTGGAAAATTTACTTCCATATTCACATATATGCCTCAGATACTTCCCTAAGAGCTATGTTAGGCCACAAATAAGGAGCACTTAATTAATCTATCTATTTTTTAAGCAATAATCTACAGTCAATATAATTAAATTATAAAGTTATTAAAAAAGAGTTCTTGGTAGTAGTCTATGCTATCAATAAGTTTCATCACTACATCATAGGGTATCAAGTCTTTTTTCATAAAGACCATGCAACCATTCAGTACCTTATGAAGAAATCAACTATCCTCACTAGAGTGATAAGATGGTTGCTCTTATTAAAAAAAATTGATATCATCATTGTAGATAAGCCTAGTAGGGACAACATCTTGGCTGATTTCTTCTCACGTCTACAATATTTTGAAGAAGATACCATAGTGGATGACTCATTTCCAGATGAGCACCTATTCTTCCTCACCTTTACCACACCTTGGTATGCTAATATTTCTAACTACCTTATCATAGGGTTACTCCCACAACACTTCTTCCATAATTAAAGAAGAGATTTGATTCAAAAAAGTGGTAGGTATTCATGGCTATCTATATTTTTTTCTATATTAGGCCTGACTCCATCATCTAAAAAGATGTCTTAGAGAAGATGAAGTTCTAGATATCCTCAAATCTTAACATGATGAACCCTATGGAGTGTACTTTGTATCCAAGTTTACAACAGCAAAATATTAAATACAAGATATTATTGGCCCTCACTCTATAAAGATGTAATAAGGTATACAAATTATTATGATAGATGTCAGTGTATGGGGAGACCTACATGTTCAGATGAGATGCCTTTGTAGCCTCAAATGGTGCTTAAACCATTTAAAAAATGGGGCCTAGACTTTGTAGGATCTTTTGATCCGAAATCCAACAACAAGGATTACATCCTTGTATGTACTAATTATGTCACTAAATGGGTGGAGGTCAAGGCTCTTACACACACTAGGGATGAGAAAGTGGTAGCTTTCCTCTATGAATAAATATTCACAAGATATGGTGTGCCACAAGAAATAGTCACTGATCAAGGACCCCAATTCACTTGTAGTTTAATTACTATTTTAGTCCAAAAATATGAGATTAGGCATAAGAAATCAACTCCATATCATCCACAGTCTAATGGACAGGTGGAAGTCACCAATAAGGAGTTAGAAAATATTTTGACCAAGACTATTAGTATGTCCCATAAGGATTGGGAGGCTAGAATTATTAAAGCTATTTAGGCTTAAAGAATCACATGGAATACTACTATAGGCTTCAACCCATATGAGTTGGTCTATGGGAATAAACCTATATTGCTAATAAAATTTGAGCATAAACCTTATGAATAACACTAACACTTGGGATGGATATATCTGAAGCATAGAAAGAAAGGCTTATGTAACTAAATGCCTTAGATGAATATAGACTATAGGCATTGCAAACCATAGAACTTGTATAGCATTAGTGGATTAGTTGGCATGATAGGTACATTAAGACCAAGCAATTTAATGTAGGATATTGGGCCCTTCTTTTTGATTCAAATACAAGGATCAAAGGGCAAACTCCAAACCAGATGGTTTGGTCCATTTGAGATTGAGCATGTTTTTGACAATGAAGTAGTGCAACTAAAAACCATTAATCTAGTAAGATTTTATCTCCTAGTCAATGGCCACAAACTAAAGTTATATAAAAATCTACTCACTCAAGAGGAGTTTTCCAAGCACATACACATATAATTACAAAATAGGTGTAATGTTGTGTTGGATTAGCATGATATATCACCAAACAAAGGGAGAACCAGACAACACATAGATGAATAAGGAGATGAGGACATCATATCCCTCTTTTAACATTAATACTGAGACCTTCACTTGGTCCTTGACCAATCACCCTCACTACTGACTTGGTAAGGACCTAAAATAAACATTCTACTATAGGCAGTAGTTGAAGTAAAAAAAAACCAATAATAAAAACCCTTTTTTGGGTGTTGTTGATAGTTTATGGGTAGAAAACTAGCCTGATAGCTACCCAAAACTATAAAATGGGCTTATATAGAAAACCAACTTGCTGGCTATTTAAGGGTAAAAACAAAAAAATGAAAAATAAATAATCATTTTGAGCAAACTATTCATTCTCCTCTAGTTGCCAAGGGCCATTTTGTAACATTGTAGGTACCTCCTTTAGTTGATATGATCTCTTTTATAGCTACTATAGGCACCTCTTTCAGTTGTTACAAGCTTTTCTATAGCTATTTTGGGCACTTTTCCCATAGTTGGGCACAACCTTATCATCACTATGAGCACTATCTCTAATTTTTTAGGCATACCCTAACATCTTTCTAAGCACATGCTAGATAATTTTTCCCAAAATATAATCTATGTACTTGGTTATGAGATTTTGAGAATACATGGAAGACACCAAACTAGCCAGATGATGAATGAAGAAGAATTAGAGTAGACAAGTCAAAATTTTGCTTAGGCTTACCCCTAAATAACAAGGTAAAGTCACTAGATAAAATACATAGGTAGTAAGATAACATAGAGACAAATCATGTAGGCTCATATAAAAAAAATCACAAAGCAACAACACCTTTAGCTACCCCCTTCCATGTTCATGAAACACCTAACTCAGATCACTCAGCTTTGCAATAACCACCTTGTGGTAGGAAAGCAATAATCTCTCATCCAAGTCTAAAACCCCTATTCTAGTTCCATATAGGTTTTCATGACACACATGAAAGTGAGATAAGGGCACCATTGAAGCTTAACATCCTATGATCTCATATTTAATTTAAAAGGGGCCCACTTCAGTCCAGTTACAACTCTAAGCATAATAATTACATTCCATCAAATCACATTCATGCAAACACTTACATGCATATCCTTAGTGTAATGCTAGGTAAACCATTAAAAAAAGTACATTGTATATTTTGATCATTAAAAATTATTCATTATTTTAATATAGCATGTATGATATTGAAAATCATATTAAATCATGAAACATATCATTCATTAATACCCCTCAACTCAAACTTAAACTTACATGATGACATCCCAACCCACACTTATACCCCTAGTTATGACCCCATGCTATCCCTTTAATCCTATTGACTCAACATCACTTGAGGACATGTGATAGCTTATATGGGGGGAGGATGCTACAAGTGAGAATATCATGCACTATGAGATCTAAACATATGGGACTAAACACCATAATACCCTATAGGGAAAGCAATCAATTTCATTGCTTTCCCTTACAAGTACACCCATTCACATAAAGCTAAAACAACCCTACAACCTGCAAACTTGTAACCTACAACCAAAAACTACCATTGTTGAATAAACCCCTGCTTTGTTATAGATAGAGTTTTATAATCCAAATAGAGTGTGTTGCCTATTATATGTTGAAAGGATTGGTATAAAAGTTAAACTTAGAAAAATGGGAGAGTCACTTATTAGGAGATAACCCCTGAATCATAGGCAAATTTAGGGAGACCAAGTCAGTTGGGCTATTTTTAATAAAGCTAGTTAGACCACCTATTTTGAGAAATTACAATATTTCTCAAAACCCCTTGCTAGGGAATTTGTAGGATCCTTTACTAGAAACCAAGATACTATACATGGAAGCACATTCTTAGTCACTAAAGAACTGGTGACCTAGGAAACTAGGCTACCAATTATAGGAGAGAATTGGTAAGAAAAACCCAATGGTCAAGAAGCCAAATAATAGTTTTGTCAGGGAAATTAAAGACTAGTTATAAAGAAAGGTGGTATGGAAAGACTCAACTTACTTGTAGCCTGAAGGGAGATAGCTTCATACATCATCATATATATGACCTATGAAGGAATGTATTTCCTAATTTATACTCTTCATTTTAAATTTATAAATCATTTGAGGCATGATAAAACCATTAATGTTCCAAATCACTTATGGAATATTCTAAAAAGGATGTCCAAATAATACAAGAAGGGTATCAAAAAATCCCTATCCCATCATTGCCTAATATGGTTGATAACCAAATATACAATAAACTCTATTAGACCTGATCTAAGTTGGGAACAATTTTTAACCCTAGGGAATAATGAACCTCAATAAGAAGAGGGTAGGAATGAGGAGAAATCCCCTAAGGATTAGGACCAAAAGATTTTACAAGAAGATGCTATAGGCAGTGCTACTGGTTAACCTATAAATATTGAGGGTCCATATGAAACTACTATGGATAGAAGAAAGAGAAGGAAACTAGTCCTACCTCATTCTAACATATAGGAGGGAAGTCGACAATAGTATATTCCTTCTCACACTATCTCCTCACCACAAATTGATCTTTCCACCATGGCTTCTTTAGGATAAGAGGAAGTTATTCCATCAACTACTATATAAGAAGAACAAGTTACATCAACCACCCCTCCTAAAAGGAAGATGAAAATTGAAGAAAAGAAACCCACTATATTGAGAAGGAGACCTCCTAGGAGATCTTAAATAATTAATAAACAAAAGACAACTACAACCTCCTCACCCATAGACATTAGTGAGGATGAAAAGCCAAAGAAAGAGCCTAGGTTTTGGAAGACCCTTGATGGGTTTGAAATTGAATAATGATCTATTGATGAGGAATCTACCAAGGAATAAAAATAAAAATCACCCCATCCATTTAGATTCACTAAGGAAGACATTGATCTCCTAAAAAACATTAGGTATATAGAAAAAGAATTGACAATGGCAGATCAACTTGTAGTACAAGAGGAATTGATTAAAGAAGAAACTATGGAAAGAGAAGTAGAACAAGAGATATTTCCCCATGTCCAGGAGTTCCAAACATTAGAATAAGATACAAAATAAATATATAGGCTGAGGAATGAAAAAATAGAATTGAAAGAAAAAAGAAGCATTGAAACACTTCTATGGGTAGTAGAGTTTGTAGAACCTTCTATGGATAAAAAAAGGTATTGGAGGAACCTGTAGTAGCTTCCTTGGAGGAACCTATAGTAAATTCCCTAGAGGAACCTACAATAACTTCATCTACCTTTGCCATAGAAGCATCTGTAGCAGATTATGCTCTAGCTTTGGTACCCTTCTACCATAGAGTTCCCCTTCCATTACCTACTATAAAAACACATACAATAAAATAAGTTATTAGTGTGGATCTTTCAGCTACCACACCTATAAAAAATGATTACCTCATACCTTTTCTTAAGGAATAATTTGGTTATGATGAAACTCACTACAAGAAGTTAGTCTAAAGATTTAAAGTATATATTGAAACCAGAGAACAACAAGTGGAATTGGAAGAAAAACTAGAAATAGCTAAAACTAAGATCAAGTATTTGAAGGAAAGATTAATAAAATGCATGAAACCACTAAAATTTTAATGGAGTGTAGACCACCTTCTAGGTTGTATGTTGTCTACTTAGAAGAGAGATAACTTAAATTCAGACATGATAGGATCTATAATGATCAATCTTACATGGTTTGTGACCCCAAATTTTTCTCTAAAGTATATAGACATGCTGATACTGACCTCTACGCTTAGTTAAGTGAGTTTTACATCAACCAATATGCTATACTTAGTAATGCATATTGGAATCCAAACATCTACTTAAGGAATGTCAAATTGAATGCATTTTCTTCATATGTTCTTAATGAAACAATAAGAAGGAAACAAGTGGAAGAGTATCAAGAAAAAGAAAAAGAAGCTACCCTAATGATTAAGGCCGAATCAAGTGATCTAGATGCTATAATAGAAGAATATATCTCCTTCATAAACTCAAATACTCCACAAGAATGGGTTATCAAGAAATAGGTAGAATTTTAGAATCATTATTTGAGTCTAATGGAAGGAGATGGAAAGAAAATTTTTCTTTCTTGTTCTCATAGATGGGCAAAACTCTTTGATGCTTTAAAAATAAAATAACCTTACTCCCCTCAAAACCTTAGGGAAGGCATACATAGATTATACATGTATATTGATCTTGTCTAAAAGAGAAGGGTAAAATGGTTGGGATTGATGTTTCAACCTCCTTTGTTTTGATTCCTAATTCTTGACTGGGAGGAAAAGATCCTAGCTAACAAAGAGGATAAGAAGAAAAGATAGAAGAACATTGATGATGCTAAAGGATTCTATATCCTTAAAGGGACAAGATGCACTTGGCCCCTTGATTTCAAATTTTTTGTGGTTTTAAAATGTATCCAAGACTTGCTTGAGGTTGAGCAAGAGGTTAAGTAGGGGGTGTGATAAGGCCACTAATTGCTCTATTTTGTAACCTCATCCATACCTAGTATATATATTTTTCTATGTAAATCCCCATAACCATCCATGACTCATACAAATGAATGAATTTCTAATTATATGTATGTATTTGATATATATATATATATATATATATGTTATGATATGAATTATTGATGCTTTTTCCTTGATTATATTATACTTGTGAAAATTTATCTAATAAGCATTTGAAGGATAATGCAAGACTATAGGATCTTGTTTTGGCACAACACTTACAGGCTACCTATAACCACTGTAGGTTTCCCAAAATAATTATAAGCTCCACCTATAGGCTACCCATAACCACTATAGGTTGGATATAACAACTATAGGATTCACTTACAAGTTTCCTATAGGCACTATAAAGTGTTCATAGAAACTATAGGCTTCACCTACAGGTTATCCATAGCCATTGTAGAGTGCTTGAAACAATCATATGTATCACCTATAAGTTTCTCATAGCTATTATACAAAATAGAGATATTGTTGTAATCAAAATTTAAGGACAAATCTAGCTATCTTGAGAATCAAATGGATAAATGGAAAGGACCATAGTTGTATGGACTCCCTCCATGCAAGGAAATTTAAATGTACTACCAAAGATGAGAAAGATAAGGACAATGGGAAGGAGATAAAAGGAAATAAAACAATAAAATAGTATACCTTGTCCTTAACCCAATCAAGCTTAAAACAAGTAATTTTGATTAATAACCATTTAAAAGTTGACTGGGGTAGTTTCTAATGTATTTTCATTTTTCCTAGTTTGATGTCTTTGGTTAGAAGTCAATAAACTTCCTTCTATATTTAATGGTAAAACCTAGATCAGATTAGAAGTTAGTTAAGTTGAAATTGAGATTGGATAGTTAATAGAAATATAGAAGTCATTACATTTTAATCTTCTATAACAATCTTTAATTTCTACAAATTTGAGTAATGAGAAAGTTGATTTTCTAAGAAGCTTTTGAAAATATCTGAAACAAGGATTGGAAATCAATTATAAATGAGGAAAGGCACCCTTAAAAGGAGTTGTAGTGTCCTTAGTTAAGAGTGTCTAAGTAGATTTCATTATTAATCTGATTATATAAAGTATGATGCATGTGTGATTTATAAGTGTGAATTATTTTTTTAGTTCTATCATAATAGTTTCATAGGAAAACTATCTGGTAAATTCAGCATAAGTTCATTATACTACAACTAGTAAAACAAGCTAATTTATGAATCAATAATACATATATAATGCTGACATCCTTGAAAAGTGTACACACCCTAGGTTTATAATTAATATTAATCAAACTCAAGAATATTGTATTCATTGGGTAATTAGTCTACACAATAGATACCTTGAATGGGTAGAGAGGTATGATTGGGGATGGCTTGATAAACCTTTTTCAATAGAGTATGACCTGATTAGGAACCAAATATTGGTATATGTTGGGCTTCTTATAGGGGTTAGCTGGTAAATAGATGTATTTTTGCTAGCATGCCACACATCTATGATGTTGATAAAGTTGAGGGTAGAGAATGATACCCTATTATCCAAGGCTAGGAGGATAAAGGCCCTAGTAGACATGATGATAGGTAGAGGGGGAAGAAGACAAGCCTCTAGCCATAAGACAAGGAGGATGATGTTAGAGGGAGGCTTAGGTAGAATTCAACATCTTGGATTCTACCCTATAGATAATGGGATGGATTTAGAGGGGGGTACTATCAAGAGAAATCACTAGAGCCAAAACCCTAGACACTCTTCTACATCAAGACCTTATCAAAGGAGGATATGCTCCTAAAACTACCTTATGTATAAATTTTTCCATACTTTTGTATATGTTTATTATTTTTTAAATGACTCAAGGTATATTGGCCCTCTATGGAAGTGTTTTTTATCAGATACCATTATTTTAAAAACTCAAAAATTATTATTATATATACATAAAAATGTTTTGTATTACCTCTTAGTGACTTATTTTTTATGTGATGTGACTTTAATTTACATATTTTACTTTTTTAGTTCAGTTTAATTTTCACAAGAGTGTCTAATTTTCTATTTGTAAGGCCTTTACCCCCCAATCTTGTCCCCATGCAACTAGTAAGATGTAATGTCTCATCACTGAATACCAATATAGGTGAGTAAATTTACCCTATTTTTAGGCAAGCTAATGTTCTATTCTTTATAAGGAACCATAAAGGGGAGACTCTATCATGGAAAAGCCTCTAGATGAAACTATAGGTTAGCATTTTTATAAGCTATGCAAGAATATGTAGGGATAATAAGTGTACTTTTCTCATAATAACTAAGAAAAAAACCCATGTAAAATTATAGTTTTTTGAATGCTTTTTATTAGGTGATAGAGTAATGTGATAATGGGATGATGTGATATGCCACATTTTGAAAGTTTATATAGTGTGAACTAACAACCAAATAATTATCGAACAATACATCTAGAATGTAGTCAAACATACAACCTATGAAAATACAATTCAAGTGAGAATAATGGGATATGCAAGGACTAGATATAGAAGCATTTTAGATGTAAAGAGTTCTCAGACTCACCAAAATCCTTACCCTATAGATTTTATAACCAATAGGCTCTATTTGTCAATTACTTTGTCACTAGGTAGGGTTAAACAAATTAGGTCTAAACTTCTAACCTTGTCCTTTTGTCTTATCAATTCAATTGTCGAGCCTAAGGATAAGGTCTCCTACACATATATGGTATTTATGGAATTTTTTGTTGTAATGTCTACCCTTGAAATAAAAGTAAGTAATGTGATTATTTCCATGACAATATGATGTTTTTCTAAGAGTTTTAATTGTACCAACAACACCTCTCTATACTTTTCATGATCAAGAAGGCCTTAGAGGGAAACATGAAGGTTCAATATTTTAACTTTTAAGGTTAATATGGATTATGATAAAAAAAAATGAGTGAATACAAGGTTACCATTATGGGTGTCTTAATAGTCATTGTATAAGCCCATAGTGATTTATAGAGCTATAGATGACAATATCATTTATAATCACTATCAATTTTGACCAAAATTGACTTTAGTATCTTGCTAGTAGCCTTGACTTCACCATTGGATTGTGGATAGTATAGGGAGGATGAATGATGTGATATAGTTAATTTATTACATAAATAATGAAATTGATGGTTATTTAAATGTGATCCATCATTATTAATGATGACTTGTCAGGCACCAAACTGGTAGATGATATGATTTAGAATAAACTTTATGATGACTGATTTGATGATAATTTTTAATAGCATTGATTCTATTCACTTGGTGAAATATTTAGGTTAAATGATAATAAAGTGATGGCCATATAAAAAATTAGGGGATATTTTACCTACTAATTCCAAGAACAAATTTTAAAAGGGCCATTGGGTAATGATGGGTTGTAATGCTCTAGTGGGAACATGTATCTTGTGTGAAAAACATTGTCATTTTGTGAATTTACATATAAGTTCAACATCATTGTGGTCTAAATTGGGCCATAATAATCCCATCATATTAAATTTTTATGAAATTTCATGGACACCAAAGTGTCCACCACAAATTCCATTGTGACACTGAAAAAGGACTTTTTTTGACTCTTCTTGATCAACACATCAAAGAAAAAAACCATCAAAGGCTTTAAGATAAATGATGGTTTCAAAAATAACATAATTAGATGAAATGATGTGAAAATGAATTATATAATATGAGTTAGTGCCTTTGGGGTAAGTTTGGTCAATCAAGTAATTGATGATGTTTGCATACCAAGGTGAGAAGTTAATAACATGCTTTTTTACATAGCATATCAACTCAATGGGGAAGTCAGTATCAACAAGGTCATTAAATTCTAAGGGTGATTTAGCCAAAAAATTGGTAATTATCTATCCATTAACATAATTTTGGTTGATATACATTAAATAAAACTCACTCAAGAGTGTGATGAAGCATCCAACCTTCCTAGACAGAGCTAGTTGAGTTAGGAAATTTTACAGGGCTTGAAATCTCATGATAAATCTCATCTCTTGATTACGCATATAGTGTTGATTTTTTTTGGTTGAAAACACTATTTATAATAATTATTTTTATCTTTATTATAAAATCTATCATAATCAATTAAGTTTTGACTAATGAACTAAATGACACGTTCCTTATCGATGTCATCTTCCTAAGCTAACATGTAGGTGAGGGATACCTTAATTTATCAAATATAAAGTATCAAAGGAATATCAATATTAAGGGTCATAAGCACAGGGTGAGGCATAAAAAAGTGTTTTAATACCTTTAATACCTCCTGATAATCATTTGTACAAGTTAGATCACACATCTTTGTAAGTAGGTTGTTGATGAGATAAAAATGTAGGTGAGATCAAGAATGAATCATTGAATGACTTCCAACTTGCCTAAAAATGTTTAGATGCCCAATTCATATGTGGGAGGGAGTATTTATAATATTTCTTAAATTTTTGTAGGGTAAACATCAATCCCATGCTAGGAGATGATATAACCTATAATTTTTTATCAGTGACTCCAAAAACACATTTCTACAAGTTGAGAGTACATTGTATTAAGTGTGTTAGAATGGTGTGTAACACCTCTAAATGGTCTACATGTAAACTCAATTTTCATAAAATATCATCCACATATATTTCAAATATATTTTGAATTAAATCATGGAATACATGGGTCATGGCCCTTTGATATGTTTCCCCTATATTTTTGAGACCGAAGGGCATCATAACATAACAAAAGGTTCCCCAAGATATAGTAAATGAGGTCTTGCTTTGGTCCTCATCAGGAATGAAAATTCAGTTGTACCTAGAAAAACCATCCTTGAGTGATAGTAACTCATGTAGACTAGGAATTTGACTCAAGAGAGGATGGTTAGTATTGTGTTAGTTCTAAAATGAAAAAAAAATGAAATAAACACACTAGTATAACATCTCTAAGCCTAGTTACTAAGGTGAGATTAGTTAACACAACATAATGGAAACATAATGAAAACATTAAATAAAATTTCTTTTACCTTCCTTGGATGCTCCAAATGCTTATTGTAGTGGCTTATTTAGTTTTGTGCTCATGAAGTCTACATCAATAGAAGTTTGGCTACCTCCATCTCTCCTTGGAACCTTGTATCTTTGGCTTGACTTGGATCAATAATTTGGAATTATAACACTAATTGTATGAATATTTCAAAAAAAATTAGGAATGATAACTTTGGCTTATGAGAGCTTAGAATTATGGCTTTGAGGCTTGTTATTTATAGACTTTTAAAATGGTTTGAGGATCAACCATGATCATCCATCTCAAGATTTAGATGTGTGGCCATGGATAAATATAAATATTAAATACATTATATAAATATCCCTATTAATATTTATGATAGAGGGGAATTGAATAGGAATGGAAGGGCTTTGATTAGGCATGGGAGGCATGAATCCTAATATTTGTGGCATTTATGGCCTAGAGATGTCTTTCCAAGAAATGAGGTCACCTGATGATGAAGATATTCAATATTAATTTCTAAAAACAAGTATTCAACAAGTTTCCATGGAATTATTAATTAGGACATAATTTGGTTTAATTATCTCTAAACATAATTAAGCATTTTATGCATAAATTAATCAAAATGCCTTGATATTGGTCTAAAATTTGACTAGATTAAAATTGGAAGTCGATGTCAAATGCATTGGATCTATTATCCCATTTAGGATGTTGTCAACAAAAAATAAAAAAGGCATGTGTCTCATGTAAGAGATTTGATAGAAAAGAGTGATCTAGAGCACCCAGGTGCAAAATTAGCATTTTCGCTCGAAATGATATGATCAAAGTTAGCTAGAACATAAAATGCATTGCCCCATTTAATGATATCTTGGAAAAAATTGGAACTTAAATATATCAATTTCAAATCTTTTAATGTGTTTTAGTGTTTTTAGGCCAAATTGTGCATTTTGGTGGAAATTGGTCAAAAGCATAGTTCAAGGTTATTAGTGGAAACTGTCTTCTAGGATAGCAAGCAAAGACTTAAAGTATTAGGCTATATTAGATTCCTCTATTAGGGCTTACTCTTCTCCTAAGCATGATGAATATGAGTCCTCTAATGGGATATCTTTCCGTGTGATAAAAATAGTTATAAATTCTTGAAGAATTCAATCAAAAACTTGTTATTCAAAATTAAACTCAAATCCATAGGAAAGTTCATCATTGGTGGTATCCTAGTCTAAATTTGAAGAATAATGAACACCCTCATCTAATGGTGCCTGAAACATGTTTTCACCACTAGATTGGCCTTTATATTCACTTTTTCCCTAGTCAAAAAGTACCTCAAAGGGGTTTTCACTTTGGGACCTCAATGTTTTATTTATTTATTTTTGGCTAAGGGTGTTCACCCGCTCTCCAAAATAGGCTTCAAGATCCAATGTGATTAAGAACCCTGATTCATGATCTCCCAACAAAACATTATCTCTAAGGCCTAAAAAGTCACAAAATGACTCATTCTAAAACTCATCAATTGGTAGACTAGATTCTTGTTGGTCCCAATCTATTAGTTGGGGATAATATAATGAAAATGGGTTATTACAAATGATTGGATTAAGGGCACAAATAAAATGAGAGGCAAACAAGTTGGTTTTGACTAAGTCATCAAAGATGAGGCTATGACCAGACTCTGTATCATTATTAGCATCATCATCACTAGTTTATAGTGATGGAACTTGAATAAGATATGTGGGGTCACCCCCAGGTGATTTAAATCCAAGTCCATAAGGTCTTCTGTACTTAGTTATGGAAATTAGGTTAATGGTTCCTTGTTAATTTAATCTGAGGCATCTTCCTTCATAATCTTGATGTTTCATGATCCTATTGGGAATAGGATACTTAGTGTTATTTTAATAATAAACCAATTTGTCATTATATAACCATGCTTCATTTCCTTCAAGAGGGTCTAATTTTAGGCTAGATGTTGGTACAAACATGACATATCCCTTATTTTTGCCCTTTTTTTTCCAATGCATGTGTGGGGTAACTTTAGGTCTTCCAAAGGTCTTTAGATTCTAAGGAGGATTGGCAATATGGAAGGTATCATGGGTCACATATTCCCCTAGGCCATTAGCTAAAATGGTAAAATGATTGGAAGCCTCAAGAGGTGGTATGTGGGAAAGGGAATCTAAGGTATTAGGATTTATACAATTATCTTCTGGAGAATCAATAAGTATGGCCTTTCCTTTATCCTACTTGGAACTGTAGTGGTAATTGTAGATTTAAAACTTGGCCTCAAGATGTTTGAAATGCTCATATGGGTGCAAATCTCTTAGAATATTTACTTCCATCCCTGAGTGGGAGAACTTGATATATTTGTGAAATGTTTATGGGACTGTATGAATCTCATGTAACCAAGGCCTACCTAGAAGCATATTATATGACAACTCAAGATCAAGCACATGGTAAAGTGTATCATGGGTCAAAGGCCCAATGATAACTAGTAGACTAATGGTGCCTTGTGATTTTCTCTCTTGATTATCATAGGCTTTGATAATTATCATTTATGGTTGGAGATCTACCATCATGTACCCAAGAAGCTTGATGAGCTTTAAGACACTATGTTGAGCCCTGATCCATTGTCTATAAAGACATGTTTCACTTTATTCCACTTGATATAAACTTCTATGTATAATATATTGTTATGGAGTGGGTCAAGGGAAGACATATCACTTTGGTTAAATGTGAGTTATTGGGATAGACCTAGGTGTCCATCCAAAGATTGAAATTTATTAGGGGATATGTCACTAGAAATGGTGGATTGGCTTAAAAACTCGTTCAAAATGTTCTTGTGGGTTATTGACATTCATAAAAAATCTAAAATAGAGATCTAGGTTGGTGTCTTCTGTAAATATTCCACAATATCAAACTTCTTTTTTGAGTCAATGGTAAATGGCTTATTCTAAGGTGGATTGGCTGGTTATATAATGGGCAAAGTGGCATATGTTTATGGGATTAGAATGGTAATCCTTGACCTCTGAGTTATGATTACACAATTGGGATTAGATGCTAGACCATGACTACTAACAAATGGTGGGAATGGTGTGGGATCAGATAGGATGAGTCTCAACTATTGGTGCACTTGTATGTGGTCATGGGGAAAGGATGAGTCATCGGTATAAGGTCCAAAAGTGGAAAACCCTATTTGATAGTTCACTTTTGTGTAGTCCCAAGTCATGTAAATTAACTAAGTGGAATTTTTTAGAAATGGTCTAAATTGATTGGTGCTCAATTTGGGATTAATGGAGATGGTATTAACACTAACCCCTGTAATATGGCCTATAACTAAATTATAGTCATGTGAAACTAAATGGTAAGTTTGTTGGTTGTTATCATTTTGACCTTAGTTTTGTCCATTATTCTGACATTGTTGGTTCTACTATTGATTCTATTGGTTCTGTTGGTATGGCCTTTGATTTTGATACTATTAATTTTGCTATTTCATAGGTTGGTGTTGTTGTTGCTATTATTATTGGTTGTTATGTTGAGGAAAGGGGTTTTGATAAATCTTAAGAGCTTGATTGGAGGTGGAAGTACCATTATTCAATATTATTTCCCCATTTTCCAACATATTCTTGATCAAATGCTTTATTTGCACACATCTTCATAAATTATGCCAATTAACCTGATGATATTCACAAAATTCATTTTCATGGTACCAATCAAGATAAGGAATGGCTTGTAGATAATGATTTGGTAGAGGCTAACTAATCAAATTAGAAACAATAAGTTTATAATATATAGACTCAATAGGCTCACCAAGGTCAATAAAGATATGATGCATAAGTATCATTCTCCTTAGAAGATGCACTTATAATGGCAAAGGCTCTTGTATTTGTTATGCGGGTCTTAGTTATTGCACTTATGGCATTAGTTGGAAAGGTTGTCAAGTAGGATTAAGTTAAAAAGCTGGAACAAGTTGAGTAGATGATGTTTGCACCATTTAGACATGGTATGACATAGTTACTCCATTCTCCATTACATTCCTATTATAGTTAAATGGATTTGGTCTATCTTGGTTATTGGCCTATGTTGGTTGTGATGCTTGCACTTGAATTAGATGTTGGTTTTGGTTGCTTCCCTGATTGGTACTTTGGTTTTGATTAGTTGAGTTAAGCTTGATGACTCCTTTATTAATGAGTTCTCACTTAATCAACAAACCTTTATCAATGATTTATTTAAATGTATGCACATACTACAATTCTAGATGATAAGCTATCTCACTATATAAATTTTTAGTGAACATAGTAGCCAAATCTTTATCTAGTAGACTATGATTAAATTAACTTGAAAGTTCTCTCCATCACTATAATTAACTTGCAAAACTCTCATTAGCTTTTTGTTTAGCTTATGTCAAATAAACCAAATAAATATCATGCTCGAGATTATATGAAAAATGTTGCACAAACTTATCTGAAAGATCATCAAAATAAATTATTGAATTCTTTGAAAAATTCAAGAACCATTCCAAGGATTTTCTAGGTAAGCTCCTTAGAAACAACAAAAAAAGGTATATATCGCTATATGCCATTAGCTAGCAAGCAACAAAGAACTCAGTTAAATGGGATTTGGGGTTACCTTTCCCCTTGTATTTATCAAACTTTGGTGGTTCATATCTTGAAGGAAATGTAATCTATAATTGTTTCATATTGAAAGGATAAGGACACACATCATCTAATTTAAACTTTTTAATCTATTTCCCTACTTAGATATTAGTAATTTCATCCTTCATTTATTATAACTCTTACTTTAGGAAACTTGTGGGAATATTGGCCTGGGTAGATGGTTGGGTGGTCATAAGTGGAACACTTAGACTAGGGTAAGATGGGAGAATTTGGTATACATTAGATTGGTTGGGGAATGAACTAGGAATATGCATACATGGATTAGGATGCACTTGTTGAAATTACATGTTTGGTTTGTAATATTTTAGTTAGGTTTGGCGATGAAGGTTTGACTTGGAGGATTTTGAGGTTAGGTTAGAGGGTAATAACCATACTATGCCTATTGCATTTGAATAGGGATCTATTGTTGA
Source organism: Torreya grandis (assembly GCA_037957365.1). Taxonomy (NCBI): domain Eukaryota; kingdom Viridiplantae; phylum Streptophyta; class Pinopsida; order Cupressales; family Taxaceae; genus Torreya; species Torreya grandis. The sequence goes on from JARHVA010001053.1 coordinate 1,416,955, forward strand.
CTATTTAAACCTTGATGTTGAGTGAGAACTTGTGAACCAATACCCTACCTCTGAATGAGCAACACATTTTGAACAAAAGGTAGTTGTTGCCTTGTAGGTACTTGAGAAACATTACAACCTCTTTGTTACATAAATCCCTATTGATAAGTAAATACTTATTAGGGATTTGGAACATATCACTGACCAACATGAATACATTATTGACTAAACATCAATTGGTTTTGAATTGGCATGTTGGTATATGAGGAAGAAGGTATGTTTATTACTACTTGATGAGGTAGAACATTGGTTGCCCCTTGTTGAGGTGGTAATATGTTTAGCCTTTCATATGTTGGTATATTCATTTATGCCTGTTATTATCAAATGCTAATTTAAACCTATTAAGGAGGAATATGATTTTTCAAATTCTTTTGTTGAGGCATTGCACTGGTTGTTGGTTGACTACCTAATCCCATTGGTTGTATGCTTGAAGTAGTTAGTTGAGGACTAGAAGTAGTTTGTTGAGGTTGTGGTGTAGAATCTCTCATTCTTAGGTTGGTAGATCTAATCATGGTATTAACTAAAGGCATGTGTTGTTGAATATTTGTTTGTGTATTAGTACTAGTTTGATTTGGATTGGACATTGATTGTGCGTTATCCACTATATTTTGCTCATTATTCTACGTAGAAGTAGAAGACACTTCTTTAATAATTGGTGTATGTAACAAGTTTTCTACTAAAGTGTTTTGTGTAAATGGGTCTATACCCTAATTTTCTTGACTGGTTAAATTTATTAAAACTCATATTGAAGGAACTAAGTTAATAATAGGTTTATTTATCATGGTCATCTGATTAAAGTTATGTGCTAGATTCAAGCAGGTTTGATATGTTGTTTGCATTTGAATGACGTGATCCTCCATGAGGTCCTTTCCTTTATAAGCATATAAGAGTCCTAATATACCATTGGAGAAAGATCTATAGGGTTACTAGAATAAGCCTATTGACTATAAATGATATTGTGTGGCCTTCTCACTAGGCTTGGTAAATTTTCACAAGGAAAGTATGTCAAAAACTTAGCCCCTAATTCTATGGCTCTAACCAAAATCTCATCTTTGTTCTCCATCAGATATCATTCAAAAAAATAAGGATCATACATAGAAGGTGCATTAACAATGTATGTTTGTTTAGGAATGGTTCTCTAACATTGGGTACCATATCTAGGTATTTCTTAGTTTGTTCTTGATCCTACTCAGAATATGGTGACATATTTATCAAGTAATAATCCAATGGATTTGGGTTTTATGACCCTATTTGAGTGTTTTGATATGGATATGGATTGGTCTCATAAACAATATTATCTACGTAAAGGTCTTACACCATCTCTTCTTGTAAACCACATTACTAACCCCCATATTGTACAAAAGTCCACTATGAGTGTAGGAAAACATGTTGGGATCCATAGTAAATGTTTTGCTACAAATGGTCAAAGAGTTATACAAACTCTAAAAAAAGGAAATGTCTAAAAAGGTCATTCAAAATTGGTCTACATTTTTCAAAAAAAAATGGATATGTATATCCAAAAAGGCTTATGTAAAGATCTATGACAAAACAAGCTAGCATTAAGTATCTAACACCTTATGTTTAACACAAAGATGATCAAGTAAATGGACTAAAAATTGAAATGACAAACTCTAAGTTCTAAGTGTTTACAATTAATCGAATCTAGGAAAACAAAAGTTGCTAGGTCTTTTGGCTAAATGCAGTGTTAAAAGCTACGCTCAAACAAGGCATGCACTAGGACTCTTGGCCAAACGACGTCAAAATCTAGACGTTTAAAATAGAGATGAGTTTTTAATCTAATGGATTTAAAACACTTCTAACAAAAATGAGGCATTTGACTCTTGGATATAAACTTTATCAAATAGATATGAAATATGAAACAAAAGGCACTTTGAGATAGCTTATTTTCTTGAAACTAATGGCATAAAACTAGGTTCTTATGATAAATAGGCTAGACAAAGGTGAATAATGTAACCATGCTAGACAAATATTCTCAAAAGGTACACTCAGATTTAGTTTGAAAAATGTGAAAAACTAAACCCTATGCAAGAGAAGGTCTATGAAACAATTTTTGAAATGATTTGAGTAGTTAAACAATGCTAAACTACTCAAACTATGTATTAAAGTGTTTGTTTCAAAAACACTTCAAGGCAAAGGTGGTTTCTCAAAAAAATGATAGCATAACACTACTCTTTGTTGGTTTCTCTCAAAGTGTTGAAAATGTGGTGTCTCTCAAATTTTGACAAAAATATGTAAGGTGAAAAGTGTTGCACTTAAATGGTCTCAAGGTAAAATGGAAATAGGATAGTAAAATAATATGCTTAGTGCATAGACTCAAAGTGAAAGTATTTATCACAAAATGAATTAATTCTCACAATGGTGATAAGCATTATTATGAATCTATAAAATGGCCTTCAATCCAAATGAAAAATTGAACCCAAGCTAAAACAAGTTTAGTGTGCAAATGGTGAACCCAATTTGACATACCAACCTTTAGAACTTAGAAAAGTCCAATTTCAAAAGTGAATTATCAATGGACTTAAAAAATTTAGGCAAAGGGTCTAGACTCAAATGGGTAGCATAACTATGCTAAAGTTGATGATATGACTCCAAGATTTTATAATGATTTTGAACAAGGTAAAATAAAGATTTATGTGGGCAGCATAATGCCTCTTGTTCAAACAAAATTGGGGACCATGTGTTTGGTTTGTATCATTTTTTAACAATAAGTTTTGACCCAAAAAAAGACTTAAAACTAGGACAAAACCAAATAATTAATTTATTTAATTCCTAAGATAGGTTTCTTGGTATTGTTATAATCCATCAATATATGTCATTTGTGAGGCTTTTAGTGTTCATCCAAAAAGTAATATAGTAGGGTTTTTACACCCCACCTTCTCTCAAATGATAATATTATGGCATGGACCTTGAGGCACACCTTGCACTAACAAAAATTGTATGACAAGTGGGGATTCATCTAAGATATACAAAGTTTCAAATGTTTCTAAGGGAATCAATTACACAATGACTTTCACATCACGATGCAAAAGAAAATAATGTAATTGGGTGTTTGTGAGATTTGGCTTGTTGAAAAAAGGTCTTTCCCTTTATTCAACCACTACATCTTACTATTCTCTAAGTGTAGTGCAATGTCCAAAGTGTACATACATCCCGTGTGCAACTCCATCACTAGAAAGTAGTTTAACTACTCAAACCTTTGATCATAGTGGGAGTGGGTAAAGTCAGTTCTAGGAGATGAAACCTTGGGTCAAAAGATTCCATAAAGAACTCATGGGAGGTAATTAATTCCCCCTCACAAGACAAGATAAAATGAAATAAAATACAAAAAATAGAGAGACTTTAGTGTCATTTTCAAGGTCACCCAAACTTTTATGAGTTTTTGGGGAGTGATTTAGATGACATTCTTTCTAAGCCTTGGACTAGGCTTATTTGCAACAAGGATGGTGTGTTTGATTTCAAAGGTTACCTAAAGGGGACAAATGGAAGAGAATACATGTGTAAAACTTATTTTTTCCAATCAAGTTCTAACTAAACAACTATTGAAAACAAAAACTGACAAGTGTGTTTAATTTTCAGTCCCAAATGAAAGATGAGGTGGTGTTCTTTTGACCCCTTGGTATTAAGTTATAAATTTGAAAGTGTGACTATCAAACATTTATCTTAGGCACCTAAATGTTCCATTAATCACTAAAACCAATTTCTTATTTCATTTTAAAAGTATGCAAAAGATGGTCTAAAACATGTTTTATTAAATTTCCAAGCTTGATCCTACAATAAAAATATTAGAATATCCTTTAGATTTGAAGCTAATTTACAAATGGAAGGATAAAATTTGAAATTTTAGGTCTTTATTACAAAATCAAAATTACCTAGTCAATATCTCTTCTTCCTACAAAATCACCACTGTTAGATTAAAAAAACATAGAAAAATGCAATATCCCTGTTATGCAAAATCACTACCCAAAAGAGTGATATTTTTGATCAAGATAATATCATTTCTTATCAGATATAAAAACATAAAAAATATGATCTACTATGAAATTGTTGCATGAAATGATGATATCTTAGTTTTGCAAAATCACTACCTAGAGAAATGAAATCACCTCTCAAAACTATAAAATCATTGTCTATAAGAGTGATATTGCTATTCTAGATGATGATATAATTGATATAGATGATGATATCATAGCTAAAGTCCATAAAATCATTGTTTATAAATTAGTGATTTCATTCACACAAAATTGTAACTGTGTAATAATGATATCATTCTAGAGATCAAAATTGAAGTTCCAAGAACAAAAACCCTGTTAGAAAAAGAGAAATTTAACTTTAAATTTTCAATCTTGTGAACTTCACACTCCAAGATCCTACATGGAAAGGATTATTGTGTTTCTTAGAGAGGTTTTTTAACCAATTTTTTGGAGAAACATCCCACTAGGTATGCCATTATGTAGACTAGGAATTTGACTCAAGAGAGGATGGTTAGTATTGTGTTAGTTCCAAAATGAAAATAGAATGAAATAAACACACTAGCATAACATTTCTAGGACTAGTTACTAAGGTGAGATTAATTAACACAACAAAATGGAAACAAAACTAAAACATGAAATAAATATTATTTCACATTCCTTGGATGCTCCAAAATGCTTGTTATAGTGGCTTCCTCAGTTTTGTGCTCATGAAGTTTGAATCAATGAAAGCTTGGCTACCTCCATCTCTCCTTGGCACCTTGTTTATTTGTATTAGCTTTGCTCAATATTTGGGCATTATAACTCTAATTTTATGAAGTTAGGAATGACAACTTTGGCTTATGAGATCTTCAAATTATGGATTTGAGGCTTACTATTTCTAGACTTTTAGAATGGTTTGAGGATCAACCATGACCGTTCATCTCAATATTGAGATGTGTGGCCATGGATAAATCCAAATATTAAATTAATTATACTAATTCCCCATTAATATTTGGGATATAGAGGCATTAAATAGGCATGGAAGGGCTTTGATGAGGCATGGGAGGCATGAATCTTGATATTTGTGGCATTTATGACCTAGGGATGTCTTCCCAAGATATGAGGTCACCTGATGATGCATATTTAAATATTCATTTATAAAAAAAAGTATTCAACAAGTTTTCATGGAATTATTAATTAGACCCTAATTTAGTTTAAATATCTCTAATCATGACTAAGCACTTTATGCAAAAATTACTCAAATTGATTAGAATGCCTTGTTATTGGCCCAAAATTTGACTATATTAGAATTATAAGTCAATGTCAGATGCATTGGATCTATTATCCTATTTAGGATGTTTTCAACACAAAATAATAAAGGCATGTGTCTTGTGTAAGAGATTTGATAGAAAAAATCAATCCAGAGCACCTAAGTGCAAATTTGGCATTTTGACTCAAAATGATTTGATCAAAGCTAGCTTTCCCATAAAATGCATTACTACATTTAATGATAGCTTGGAAATTATCGACACTTGAATATATCAATTTCAAAGCTTTTAATGTGTTTTAGTGTTTTTAGGCCAAATTGTGCATTTTGGTAGAAATTGGTCAAAATCCTAGTTGAAGGTTATTGATGGCTAGATTTAGGTTTCTACAACTCATACCTATAGTAACATCAACTATGATGTTAATGGATGGGAGAGGGAAGTCATCATCTTGACATGCATTATTAATGTCCTAAAAGTCTATGCATATTCTAATTTTTCCACTCTTCTTGAGTACAGGGATAATATTAGACATCCATTTGGAGTAGTCAATTGGGTTAACAAATCCAAATTTTAAAATTTTGATGACTTCCTCTTTTACCATTAACTTGACCTTAGGCACAATGGTCTTGATATCTTATTTGATAGGATTTGCATTATGTATTGTAAGTGGGTTGTGGATGATTACATTAGTGTTGACCCCTATCATATTAGTGTAGGAGAAAATAAAATCTTTTGAGAGTTTTATGAGGAGTTTACTATGGATGTCCACCTCTTGTTAGAGATTAAAGACCCCACTTTGAGAATTATAGGATTATCTTCCATCTTGATGTTAATGTAAATTATTTATTTGATGAGGGAAGAATTTCCTAGGGTAAGATCAAGATATTCATCCTCTACATTAAATACATCATGTTCATCATCAGAGGACATGTAATCCTCAATGTGATAATAAGAATCATAATATTTAATTTTAAGGGCTAAAGTGGGTTAGTGAGTATGCAAGAATCCCCTTTTATGATGGAATGATAGGAGGTCATTGTAAGTTTATAGGAACTCAATAATGACCTCATATTTATCATCTATATTTAATACCAAGGAGTCATCATCCCTTATGATGTGGGTGAAATTTTGGTCATTATGAGTCTTATGCGCAAAAGCTTCTATCAGTACTGAGACTATAAAATTAGATTTTGGTATTATTGGATGGGGGTCAAAGCATGAAGACAAGGTAGCCATGAAATCAACAAGATAGTTACTTTCCCTAGGGACTGCTTCTAAAGAAAAAAAGTTAAACCCTTTAGTGATCTAATGGATATCAATTTTGTACAACTAAAGGTGTTTAGCATTGGTTTGATAGACCTCAAAAAATTAGTTTGATAATAATTGTGAGTCACCTTAAATCCTTAGGTTTTTAATGCTCAAATGTTTTTCAATGAGCATGCTAAACAAGAGGGCCTCAAACTTAGTCCTATTGTTCATATTCTCAAAATATAACTTGAATATGAAAGGCATGACAAACCCTTCATGGGAAATGATAATAATTACTACCCCAGTGCCTAAATTTCACTTGGCACCATGATAGTGAAGGACCCATTAGTCATGCATAAAATGGGTAGTTATCAGGTGAAATGTCTGGGTATTTATATATATCAACCATAAAAACATTAGGTAACCCCTCTTTGGGACCATTTTTTTGAGAATAAATATGATAATGAGATTGTATCCTCTATAGGGTGAATGAAAAGGCTTGTGGAAGTGTGAATGTTTCAACCTTGTGTTGTGGATGAAGGAAGGGGATAGTTTATAAGATTTTTTTTAAATCTCCAAGTTGAGGCAAGTAAGTGCCTCTACACATTCAAAAGGTTGTTTGATCAATATTATCTCTAGGGTAGGAAGTATGCCAACATAATTAGGTTTCAGTTTGGTGTAGGGAGTATTGTAGCATAATTAGGATCTTAATTAAATATAGGAAGAACATAGGCATAGTTGTGTAGATTATAGTACTATGGGAAAGACATTGATAATATCATTTATCTTTTTATATGTAGGAAAGCCTATAAGAATTTGGTAATTAATTTCCCAATGTCTTTCTCCTTCATGAAGGGAAAAGGGGACCTCATTTAGTGATCCATGGGTAGTCATGGGTTTTGATGTTAATCTATGTACCATACCATCATAGTACAAATTATCTCCTTGAGTAATAGCATGACTGAAAAAAAATTAGTCTAGTTTCTCATTAGTGATCTTGGAATATAATAAAAATATGACTAGGTGCAAGCTAATGTAGGATGACTAACATCTCTAGAGGGAACAAACCTAATGGATCAAGGACTTTGGAAAATTAATATATCCCTATCATATCATTATTTATGATCATACTCTAAAGTGGTTCATAAGTAATAAGGGTTGAACATAAAGTGTGACTTGTCTCAATACATCTAAATATTAGGTGATAATTTAGATAGTTGCTAAGATAGTTGTTATGAAGGGGGGTATATTCATTCCTAGACACCTCTACCATAAAAAGGTCTAGTAGGGTAACTAACCCTTCTAAGGATTATTGGCCTTTAGGTCTAGATAAATTTTAGGTGCCAACCTCACATGGGTCAAATGTTAGGATGAGGGGAATGTCTTTCTCCAAGAGGTTGATAATCTTAATTGTAAACATAGTGGAGATTACCAAACTAGTGATTAGTTTCGAGTCAGTGGTCCTCTTGGCTACTATTATATATATATATATATATATATATATATATATATATCATTATTATTTATCTTTCAATATAACTTAGGGTGTTTATGCACCCTTATTTAGGATGACTACTTTGTATTTTTTGTTCTAATAACATCGACTAATTTTAAGGGTTTTATGACCCTATTGGTAGGAAAATGGTAAACAATGTGTAATCAGGATCATTTATGTATGTTTACTTGAAACATGTTTAAGGGCTTATAGTCCCTTGGGATAAAAAGACCTTTTCTAAGTGTGAGAATCATATTTTCTATAATAGGGTTAAAGGGATAACCTTCATACTATTTATCCAAGGCCTTCTTAAGATAATATTGTAATTGGTGTCCCTGTCTATGATGTGTAAATCCATTAACACCATATTTGGGCCCAAAGTGACTAGGATCACAATGGTCCATATGGATTTGGATTTAAGTCTATTGTATCCTCATAAGGTTTCACATGTTTTAAAATAATCAATTTCCCTATAACCAAGTTTTTTTAGGAAGGAAAATGGGACAATGTTGAAAACCACTCCATCATCAACTATAGATCTCTTCACATAGTTGTTGTATATTCATACCTATAGAAATAAATCCAGATATTCCCTCCTTGAAATATCAAAATTAGTCACAAGGATTCATGAATCAAAGAAATAACCAACATCCCATGATTCTTATCCTAGTGGAAACATGTCTAGATCAATGTGGTTGTTCTGAGATTATGGAGGAGGAATGACACTAGATAGATGCCCCATTCATAGGGAATCAATGAAGGCCAAATAAAGAGTGGGATAGTTATTGATCAAGTATTAAAATGAAATGTGGGAGAATGTTTTAATTAAATAAGATATTAATTCATAGTTCCCTATGGGATTAGGAATGAATTATGTTTCCAAAACATTAGAGGGATGGAGGGACATAGTATAATACTCTCTGGTGTGGTTAATGGTGTTTTTCTCCTCTTCACATTTTAGTTATATGACCCCTATAATTATAATTTTTACTTTCACTCCTAATTGATGAGTTACATTAGTGTTCGTAGTCTCAAAGGTGGAGGCTTTGACATCATGAGTGCATACCACCATGGGTTAGTTATAATGAATAGGGTGGTTTTGTGGGCCACCCTATTTTTGATTTTGGGTAATGTATTATTGGTGATTAGGGAAGTGAATATGATAGATTTGGAGTAACTAATTTTTAGGGGTGACATGACCACTTTAAATGACTTAAAATTTTGTGTAAGCATTCCCTAAGGACATGTATATGAATGTTTTCCTCTGATCTTCTAGGAGTCTTTATATAAATTTTTTATATTCTCTATAGCTTTAAGTGTCATGACCATTAACTCAATATAAGAGGAAATAAACATTGGGATCATAGTTTTTAAGTCTCATTATTTACCACTAGTGCCTAAACCTTTGTTGATTATTTTTTTAGTAATAGGTTTGGTTCTAAAACTAGGGGTATTGTTCACCTAGTTAGTATTGATTTTTGTTAGGTTTATGATTTGTTGCATTACATGGTGGAGATTAGTTGAATTAAACCATATGGATGGTAGGATAAGGATACTAGTTTCTATCCCTTGTTTTTTTGTTGACATTAGTGTTATTTATGGGTTGATATTGGTTATTATTCATGGGGTTTGGATTCTTGCTCTGGTCAGTGACACCATCAGTAGTAGTATTCCTATTTCAATTTTTGATCTTGGGACCTTAGGTGTTGGTATTTTTTTGTATTAAATTTTGAATTCACCCATTCTTTTGTCTTGGGGTTATAATGCACCCATTGGCCCCATAATTTCACTGACCATCATCAATAGCCACTTGGTTTATTTGTAAGGCATTCTCAAGGGATTCATCATAGGATCAATATGAAAATTTATGGAATCCTCCATTATATCCTTATTAATGGAATATATAAAGAGATTAGACAATTCTTATTGATTTATATTGGGTGTACTAGTAGAGGAATAAAAGACTTGACATCATATCATGATGAAATGGGTGGCCAAATCATTATGTTTTTATTTGATGTGCAAGAATTCATGTATTCAAGTCTTTAAGATCTTATTCATATTGAAGGATTTGAAAAAATTAGCCATGGGTTGGTGGAAGGAATGTATAGACCCCTCAAGGAGGTAGTAATACTAATTAAGTATTATCCCTTTTAGGGTTTTAGGGAAGATTTTTGAAATAATCCTATCCCAAAGGAGGAGTTCCCTAGTGACTGTAGCATAGGATTTGATGTGTGTGTGTGGATCTCCTTCCTCTTTGAATTTGGGAAGATTAGGTAGGGGACATGGGAGAGGAACCCCCATACATTGGCATTGAGAGGTTTCTTAAGGTACTTAATAAAAGTCCCCATGTTTTTAAAGTCCATTATTGCCATAGTGGGGATGGAATAAAAGGGTGATATTGTATAAGGGTTAGCTTGGTAACCACTATAAAGAATAGAGGTGTTTGGTAAGATGAAGTGGAATAAGTGAGAAAATAATTATCCAATTGAGAAGTTTTTGAATACATGTGAAATTAAGGGGAGTTTGTTAGACATAGGAGGGCTAATATTTTACTATGGTGGGATATATGTTGTTTGTGCATAACCCAGTGCTACATAAGTTGGGATGTATCTTATCTATGGAGGATTGTACATGGGAGGCACATAATTTATAGGTGTAAAGAATATCAAATTGTTGGCTACCACATTGTTTTACAATGGTGGAGCATAAGTGTACACACTCCCCATTAGGGTTTGAATTGGTGCTTGATAATAGGATTTAGAGGTGTCAGGGTTAGGGACCCCATGAGTGAGGATATCCCAAAAGGATTGGTGAGAGACATGGTTCTATGGGGGTATGTATTCTTACTACCATGGAAGCATATATGTTTGTTGTTATGGTGTTGGGTAAGTCATCATTTGGATGATAAAAGGAGGGGGATGAGATAGTTTAGGGGAATTTGGGTCCATATCCTGACCCAAGATTTGTTGTTTGTTTTCCAAGTCATGAATGTGACTCATTAGGGCATTAAGGAGTTTGTTTAGGGTAGTGTTGGTGCTAGGCCTAAGGACCTAATGTATAGGAGTAGGGGAGTCATGATATGGGATAGTGTGAGGAGGTTGGTTTTAGGTGGGATCCTTATGGGTAGTGTTTATAATTTTTACCAATGGGTCAAGCACATCTTGAATCCTACTAGGAGGTGCATTATTGCTTACATACAGTTGAACTCATCATCTAAGTGATGAATCCTTCCTAGTTAATGACCATATTTAGCTATGATCTATGCTCTAAGATTTTTAAGTTGATGGATGGTCTCATGGCCATGTAAGGGGTGGCTAAACCTCCCATAATAAGGGTAATAAAATGGAGTTAGGGTGATTACTTGTAGTTTTAGATACATCTCATATTTTTTGAATGGAGACCCACTCCTAGTTTGAGTGTTTAGATGAGAGTAATCATAGAGTTAGTAGTCTATATTAGTTTTGTTGGTTGGATTATTCTAACTCATAATCAAAGGCTCTCTAGAGTTAAGTTGGATTCTTATATAGTCTTCTATGCTAAGAGATCCACATATGTCATGTCCAAACATATTTTGGTGGTATATGAATACCCATAGAATAAATGGAAAGAGGCAAGATGGATAAGGAATAATAGAAGATGAAGAATGTATATGAAAAAGATGAATTCCTTCATGTTAGGTTTACCAATTTGTATGCACATGAATATCACATGATAAACTATGCACTTGACTTCCTGAGGTCAGGCTAAGGTAGGTGACATAATGGATGGGGCTATGGATTATGTTGGCTATTGAGTAGAATGGGATTCAAAATTGGTGGTGTCAATGGGTTCTTGTGATAGAACCAAAATACATCTATAGCATCTTGATTCTTATTAAGATCATCAATCTGAGTCAAAATAGAAATACATGGTCCTTTGGTTTTTGAGATCATAAGAAGGTAGAGTTGCTAGTTAATTATAGGAATAGGGAAATATGGGAGATTAGGTTGAATGACTCATAGGAAAATGTATACTCTTTTGGGTTGGATATGCCTAATTAATGTCATACACAAAATGTGAATGATATATGATGAGGCTAGACCTAAGGAGAAGGAGATATGACTGGGAAAACTAAGCTTGAATGATGTTTCACTAATGTCCTATATTCTAAGGTAGTCAAGGAGTCAACAACAAGATGATGAATTAGGATGAAAAAAAACCTCACCTCTTAGCTCGGTGTTAATATCAGACTATAAGAAAACATGGGACTAGGTGCTCTAACCTTAAGGAATAAACCATCCCAGACAAAACTAGGTGTCTTGGGAAGGGTCATTTGAAGGAGGCTAGGCAAAATCCAAGGTAAAACATATGAGCTTATTCAGGAAATGGATTGTTGTTTATGATGTGATGTTTGAAGTAAGGCCTTGTATAGGGTGCTTGCATAGATGGGCAAGGCTCAGATGGAACATGGATACTTGCACATGATAACAAGGCTTCTAAAGAGATATAGGTGCTTGTGTGTGTTGGTAAGGCTTATTGACTTTATTTTTGTTATTTTTGACTTGTTTTATGTGTTTTCTTAAGTAAACGTTTGATTTATAAAATTGAAATGCTATAATTAAAATAAATAACAAAGATAAAATTAAATTAAATCAAATATGATAGTAAATGAAAGAAAATATGAAATTAAATTAAAATAATTTTTTTTAAAATCTTTTTCCAATGATTTACAATGCATGGGAAATAGAGAGGAAGAAACCTATACTATTATGCAAAATGTTGATTTTTCATAACTTTATCTAAATGCAAACTACATGTTATTTTTGTTTTTATTATATGAGGTGAAATAAGTATGCCAGTTATGTCTTCTAAGAATTCAAGCAAATGAAAAATAAATCTGATCTAAAACAAAAATGTCACAACACTTTTATTTTGACTCTCTTTGTCTACAAATAATATTTTCAATTGATTTGTTAAAGAGAAGAAAAGAATGAAAATTCTGATTTTATATTTTCAAAAGAGGATAAAAATATTTTTAATTTATAAAAATAAATAATTATTAGAGATAAGCTAGCTCTATCAATGTTCATAAGTTTGTCTAAGTTCTTGTGGTTGACTAGTTGATTGTTTGGAATGAAAGAAACTTGTTTTGATCTTATAAATGCAATACTCTATTGGTTGGAACTGTATTGATAATTCACTAAAATGTTCTTATGAATGATTTGTGAAATGTTTCATGAATTAAGAGAAAATAGAACCTATTAGAATGAAATCATAATTAAAACTAACTATTTTTTTGGTAGCAAAGATAATGAAAAGAAATAGAGCTCTTTCCCTATCAATTTTTTTCTTTTCCTAAATAAATAAATAAATATAGTACAATAAAAACTATAAAAATATAATCTAATAAATGAAAAATACTAGAAATCAAACAAAAATCTAACCTGACCAAGTCCTATATCAACTAGAATGCATGTAGTATATTAATGAAAGGATCCCCAATATGCTGGTTACTTTTATATTTGTGTTAATTTTGGGACATATATAATTAGATGATGCAAAATATCTATAAAAAATGGGTAAGTATAAGAGAAAACCACAAATGGAGAGTGGCCAAACTGAGGCTAGCCAATACTTTAGTTTTCAAAGATTGAGTTGCTAAACCAGTAATACATATTCACCAGTAGAAATGTTGTTAACATAAATATTATAGAGTCTAGATATTCATGGAATTGTAATAGGGATATGATTGTAATAGATTAAAAATATAAACTTTTAATAATAATTTTTTGATCTAAAATTAGGCCAAAAATGGCCTTCTTGTAAAAAGAGTTGAGAGCTTGCATGAAGGATTTCAACTAAGTCCAACTAGGAGTTCAACTTGAGAGGAACTAAGAATGACTAAGAATAGAAGAGGAAGTGGGATAGGTTTGATTAGATACAAATAAAATGTGATAAAATAAATAAATGTGACACCAAACATGTAAAACACATCAAAACTAGAGTCGCAAGAGCTAGTTTTAAAAGGCATAAAACTATGATATAATTGTCCTTGCTTTTAGGGGCAGTTATAAAACCACCACCCTATAGGATTGAACTACCATTCGTTACTACACAATCAATTCACATTTAAAATATAACCAACCTTAAATGATAAGTTCATTAGGGCAATCTACATAATTTCCCTAATGAACTCATTACATATAGGGTAGTTTCATAACTCTAAGGGGTGGTTTTATCACTAAAAAAGGTAGTTTCATCATCAATGGAAGATTTTAGAGATAATACCAAGGGAAGATACAAATTCATCTAAAATGGAGTATTGGGGTGCCTAGGGGAGAGAGGAATAATAATAGGGGAGGTATAATATATAGAGAGTTACTTATGTATCACAAAACAAAATATCACTACATCATCATCATATTTTTGTCAGGTGTGTCACACGTGTAAATTTTGGGTGTATACAAATACCTAATGGTAAATTAAACAATAGTCCTTTATACATTCATGGATTTTTTTACTATAATCCTTAAATCATAGATTGATTTTTTTTTGACATAGGTTCTAGTAAAATTATAATTATGATTTCATTCTTATCTAGTTTAGGCTACACTAAATGATATTTACTTAGTATAAATACGATACTTCACAATTATGATGGTATTCCATGCACACCTCTTGTGGCACTACACTACTAGTTATAGTTAATTATAATATCCTTATAGTTTGGGTTTACATAATATTAGATACATGATCATATAATATATTGCTTGTATTCCCATTTATTGATTAAATAATAATAATACCTTATACACTATACTATTATCTCAAGTTTATGCATAATTATGAAGTACACACCATTTATGACACAACATGTGATATAATTATTTGACCTTAGAGATAATATGTATGACCAACTAGGGATCTTTGTAATAATTAATATCTTACCCTCATCAGCTATGGTCTCTACTAAATTTGTGTCTATGACACAACCACCATAAGCATCAAGAGATCCAATCCCTATAGCTACACCTTTGAGACCTATGTTTCATAATCCTCCATGTCTAAATATGGATTTACAACCTCTTATCATGTATCATATCTAAGCACCTATTTTATCATGACATACACCTATACATTCTTCTCAAGAGGTTTAGGTGGATCCCTCAGCGCACTCTACACATATCTCTCTTTTGAATGGTGATTTTGGTTACTACACATCTCATGACTAATTTTTTGATAATTTAAGTGACATATTTGACTCTTATAGTCTAGGATATCAAATTATATATGAGATAATTTATTAGTTATCCTAACCCATATCTTGTGCTTCATTGATATATCATTATTTTACTATAGTTTCCTTATTGTAAATAGTTTATTTCTCTTATATTACATATATTTCATGTGATTTCCTACCTTAATTTTACTTCTTGCCTTATATTTTTTATAGATTTGACACTTTGGTACTTGTCTTCTATTTATCTTGACATTTTTATAGCCACTTGGTTTATGTTACTTTTTGTGTTGCATTGGCCCTTACCCTTTCATTTTTATTCCCATTCCAAATGCTTGTATATATTTATTTATTATTATGTCATATATATTGATATTTTATGAGGGTGATTATAGGTGTTTGTAATCTTCTTCTTTTTATTGTGCCCCTTAACTTACCTATTTGTTTTTATTATTTATTAATTATGCCCTTTGGATTCTATTTTTGTTTCATTTAAGATTTGTTTGATTCTTATTTAATGTGACCCTTTGAATTATTATTTTAATAGTTCTATGAAATTATAAAAATTCAAAAACACTAAAAAATAAAAAAATAAAAAAATTGCTTTATTGATGGATACATATTATACCTATACGCCTATACTAGATGTTTTTAATATTCATGATTTAAACACGTGATTCTAAAGGTATTTATTTGTTTAGGTGATATTTAGTATATATAGGTTATATATGACTATGGACTATCAAATGCTACATGGCTACTTTATTTCTTACTCCTTGGGGGGCATGATTGCATTAGTGAAATGTCCTACCTTAGGGGCATCTCTATACAATAGATTTTATAGTGATGTTTTTATTACTTTATATTTATCTATTTTACACTTATTATATCATTTTTTACTTATTTTAGATTAATGTGTCCTAAAATAGACTAAAAAACTAGAAATATTCATATTATGTAAAATAGGGAAATATTAATACAAATCTAAATGTAAAAAGGTAGATTGATATTACACTCAAATTATTTTTAATTGAAAAAAAAATGGAATAGAGGTACTTATATTATTATAATATTTTTTCTCACTATGTTTTTCATTGTTTATAAAAATTCTATCTATTATGAAGTTGATCAAATCAAGAAATAAGATGGTAGACCTTACGGAGATGTTATCAATAAAATTGTGACCCCTATGGTGGCTGGTATTATACAAGATCTAATGGAAATATATTTGTTTACTGTGTAGGTTTTTTATACCTTATAACCCTACACTTATGATTATGTATGCTTCACACACTTGTGCTTTCTTTTGGTCTATGTAATGATCCCTATTTTATTTCTCTTTTGAAAGTGTTATGGTAGTTTCAACCATAAATATGACCCTTTAAAAATGGTTTTATATGTTAGGTTGAAAATCCAAAACCACTCCCCAATGAGTGACTAAGTGTTTATTATGTTCCAATAATCTAAAGAGGTCTCAAAAAACATGTAGCTATATCACTTAGGTGTGTGTGCACACCATTGTGATCAATCTAAAATATAAAGCAATGTTTGAATTTTGACATTTAGAACCATGCAATTTTGACCTACATGTATATTTAGACTTAGATTTAAAGATAATATTTTGAAATATATTCAAATATGTATTCTTTTTTTGATAATGTCTCAGGAGAGTACTAATTGATTTCTCCAATTTTTAGGACTTGCCAAGATGATTACTAGGTAGTGACTACATGAGTATAACCTAAGGATTGATTTGTATTTATATCTGACTCTTTGATACTTATCACAATAAGCAGCCCATTAAACATGTCTAAGCCAAACTAATGCAGACTTCTCAGTTTAAAAAATATTCATTTATTGTTACTAGACACTTCTAGTAGAGGCAAACACTTACGATAAAATAAAACTATTTGAATGTTGTTAGATTGTCTTGGGAGTGAAAATTAGTGATCTGAGATATGGTGATAGTATGCTTAGAATTATATAAGGTTTTTACATAGACTATGGTGATCATACTTATGTATATTTGGTATATTGGGTTTTCAAAGATAATAATGGGGAAAGTGATAGAGGAAAGTGTGTACAAGAGTCAAATGTATACACAAATTCCAAGTATGTCAAAGTGTGACAAAGTTTCTAATATCAAATATAAGTCTATATAGATACCCTATTTTAGTCTAGTATTTAAAATTATTTATTAAAAGTGTAAAAATTCAAATTTAATCATTAATTGACTAAAACTATTCCATTAACTTGAAATCTATATGAGAACTTTCACTATTCCATTTACTGTCTTGAAAATTATTAAAAACATCATTTAAACATCTGTATTCTAATTATAGGTTTTTGTCAACCAAATCCTAATAGTCTATGTCCTTCTGGGATAAGACTGCACTAGGTATACATGCCCATAGCTTGACCTTATTCACTAGTGTGGCCTTGTCCCCCATACTCCAATGATAAATTTTAAAATTTGATACATTTCATATTAACTCTCTTAGATTTTAGCAAGTTTGGTTAATGGAAATATTCCAAATATTCCTCTATATAAACAAATCATGGAATCTAAAAAACACATCTATCAATCACATGGAAAATCTACTACACATTGAACACAAGGGAACTGATCTTTCAAATTGAAGTTTTTTTTTAATTCTAATAGTCATAAGCCAAGTTTAAAGTTATTTATAGTTTAAGGGAAATCTTTGTCAAATATTCAATTTAATTCGATAGTTGCATCCATATAATAAATATCAATATTCACACACTCACTCTAGGAGGGAGAACTACAATGGCTTGAGGCCTTTTTAGGATATGTAGGTAGTACTTAGATTATGTGAGGTTTTATAAGGATATGTTGACTATTAACCTTGCTTGATTCCCCCATTTATATTTTATTTATTTTATGTGTAGGAACTAAGGTTTTGCTATTACATGTCTTCCACATGTCAAATACACTCCATTAGTCAATAAATCAACCATTTTTTACTGATGTAGGAAATATAATAGAAAAATCAATTACACAGTCAACCAAGATGTTGTCGTAGTATGCCCCTATCTACCCTAGTTTGATTATTTCCAAGTATATCACAAAATCTTAATTTTTGCACAATATAGTTCACATATCTTTCTATCTAGTTTTACATTAGAGATTTACTTGCATAATCAATATAAATCAAATCCAATCTAAGTTTGTATATTATATTGAAATTTTCTATATATTTATCATTTTAAATTATGTATTTTATATTTAGGTTATGTATATTCTATAATATAAATTAGTATTTCAAATAGTTTATTAGTTTATATCATTTCATTGGTAAATTAAAATAAACATATAAACATTCTAGTGAATCCATAATTTTTATATGAACATTTCTTGTTGTTGGCTTGATTTTTGTCATAGGGTTTCATATAAATTTCTATAATTCCTGACACTAAAAGAAATACACTTTGATCTTAGATGTAAATCCAACACCATGAGTTAATCTTATTCAATATTGGATTTAATATGAAAAAAAATAAACTATATTTCCACCTTGGATAACATTTGACACTGAATAATTTCTCTTTGACCTTAGATTTAGTTTTGTTGATTTTTATACACAAAAATATTTCAATTTTTATTTTTTGTCTTTTTTATTTTCTTACTATTTGTTTTTAGTAACTATATTTTGGTAGCTATAAAACTTATTAGTGAATACCATTATAGGTTAATTATTGATCTATTTTATGGACACCATGGTGTAATGGGTATTTTCATAACACTCAAGTTATTGTACAACACTAAACATAGAGTTTAGTTTCCTCATACCTTAGACATATTGGAAATGCCTAGAGTCCTTTTTTATACCAACAAAAGCCTATTTATCCATTTTATTTGTGGTACACCTAAGATGATCATATCTCCCAGGGAAGGTATTCTTAGTGTACCCTAAGAGATGGGATAGTGGGTTATGGGAATGGTTTATTCTCTATATTTAGTGCTATGAAATATTAGGTCAACAATAGTCTATAAATGATCAAGTATAATTAAGATCCCACATAATCATTTAAAACCTTATATAGACCATATTTTATACCTTGATTTTTGTTTGTATTATATTAGTAGTCATGATCTCTATTGATTCATATGGTATTGTATGCCTCTAAGGCATATTTCTAGATTAAATGATTCCAATTTTCATATATGCAACTTCCTTTGGTCTCTTCTATAATGAAAAATCATGATGTTTTTTTCTCAAAATAATAATGCTACTATTCAATTTCATTAGTCTAATGAAGTTGAAATTCACATTGAACTAAAAATTATAGTGAAAATAATGAAGAGGACTATGTGAATATAATGAACATAAAACTCATATTGATCCAATAGAGCTTAATGGAGTGGGATAAAAATCAAGTGCAATAATTATCTTAATTTTTTTAGGTCTTAAAAAGAATCCCTAAGATGCAAATAAGATCATTAGTCTACTCATAGCATCAAAATCTGAGCATCAAGTTAAATTATCCATATATCCAAAATAATCAATGCATTTTAGAATTACTAAATCCCATAATTCTAATGTTTCTAGTGATTAAATTTTGACCTCAAGATAAAATTGGTCACCCCCTCTCTATTGAAAGTTTCATAGGATTATCATGTGGTATTTTCATGTCTTATATGGCCCCTAAAATTCTTCATAAACCTTATCATCATGTTTAAAGTTAGTTTGGAGAAGTTAAGGCAATGTCTTGTTCTGGTCATATAGTGGTCTAGACATGTCATGAGAGATAAGGCTTGGTCAAGTGGTGTTATAGGTGGTTAGGAGTCTATCAAGATAATTTAATGTATTAATCACCTTTTCATAACATTTCATGATGTGTTGGAGTGTTTAAGGATCATTTGCAATCTTGAAGGTAGTGAAAATGAGTGAAAATGTGATTTTTGACTAATATTCATGTGTGTCAAAATTCACTAAGTGAAAATCCATATGATACACGTTCCAAAGACCTTGAATTAGTTACACAACTCCCACACCTGTTAAAAAGTTAGAAAAAGGTTAGAATCTTGAGTTTCATTGGCATCTTGAGGAGTTAAAAAACTTGTATGGACATGTTGAAGTCACTTGTAGGTCAAAAGAGTTTCAGAATGTCCTTTGAGCTTCCATAAGTGTCACATCTCAGTTTATCACTAAGCTAATTTACCTAATTATCTAAGGATTATTATGTTAGTTAAACTAATTAATTAGTTTTTAACTAAGCTATAAGTCATATGTTGTTATGGGATAGTTGTATATTACTTTGATTACATAATTACATTGCTGTGAGTTAGCTTTATTGTATATTATTTATATTCTGATTATGTTGATTTGTTTTTATAGTACTATTTTATGATATATATATCATGATGTTATGGGCTAACTATATTCTTGTTAAAAATTAGATGAAAGAGAGTTTCATCCCTTAGATCATGATATATGGAGAGCATCATTAGAGAGGATGACATAGATGGAGGTGTTGGGGGATGATAGAGTAATGGATAAAACCCATGCACATACCACATTAGATAGTACACATTAAATGAATTGTTTAATTTTTATCATTAGTATATTTTTGATGTTATCTACATTAAATAATTGACTATGTGTATTAGTTGTGTGTTAGTTCAGTTTAATACTTATATGTGAAATAAATCTTGTGTGATTTCATTGTGGATATTATATGTAGATTTAGTGTATAATATTATAGTATGATTATGTTGTGTTATTGAATTCATGATTTTGAAATGCTTACGAGAACATAAATCTACATGAATAATATCTAGTTACTATTGTATATAGACTAGCCATAATGTATTTGTAATGTTTTGAACATTAGCTAGTTATCTTTATGATATTTGGGATTATCATTATATGAATTAACATGTTAATATATGAAGATAAAAAAAGACATATATATATACTATATAATGTAGTAATAACACAACAATTATGTTGTTATAATACTATTATGATTGGTTTAATAGTTGTTTGATTTACAATTGATGTTGAAAGAATATAATTGAATTTATATTACTCTAGTTATTATTAAAGACATGATGCTTTTATTTTTACCAAGTTAGTAAAAAAAAATTGATTTATAACCTAATACTATCCTAAAGACTAATCCTAATAATTATTCACATGCATAGACTATGGTAAAGTTTGTAGTGTTAGTTATCATTGTTATTAATGTTAAAAGTGGACTTTTACATGGGATACATGGTCATGTAATGTGACAAGGTCATGTGAGGATTTTAAAGAATAAAATAGTGATTAAAGGAATTAGGATAAGGTTTGAGAGAAATTTGGGCTTTTCTAATTTAGTCAAAATGAATTTAAATGTGTTTAATTTTAGTTTGAATTGATAATTTGGTTTATACATGGAGAAACTATGAGCTATGAGCTAAAAGTTGAATTCAAGATTGAATTAGAAAATATATATGGAAAATTATGATAATAGTAGAGTGGGAGAAGAGAATGGCATGCCATTAAGAGGAGAAGAGAAAGAACAAAGTGAAGGATAGATATTTTTGGTTCATACAATTAAAAATTGGAAGTAATTAAGAGGTTGGCGATGTTATTTTTACTATTGATTAACTTAAAGGAATTATGTATTGGTAATTATCTCTTAGAGTTTATAAAATTATTTTCACTTCATTTAGGGATATAGGCTTAGCCTTTTGGATGGCTCATCCATCCATAAAACTAAACCAATACCCTCTAAATCTCTATAAAGAAAAACTAAAATTGTTACATGTTAAACCATAGGGTTAAAATAAATTTCTTACTATATTAGCAATATGCCCTAGTTAAAGATCAATAGAGTTTGGTAGATGGTTTTAATATGGAAAATATTTAGTTTTAATCCTTAATATATTTATTTAAACTCTGAAAATGTGTGTGTGTGTGTGTGTGTGTGTGTGTGTGTGTGTGTGTGTGTGTGTGTGTGTGTGTGTGTGTGTGTGTGTGTGTGTGTGTGTGTGTGTGTGTGTGTGTGTGTATTTATGTCAGTTCATTTATTCTTCCATTTTAATCAGACTTGGCATTTTTACTTTACCTAATAAATTTAAGTATACATATAGTTACACACACACACACACACACACACACACACACACACACACACACACACACACACACACACACACACACACACACATACATACATGTATGTATGTATATATGATTGTGTGTATACTTGAATTTATCAGGTAAAGTAAAAATGCCAAGTCTAAGTAAAACAGAAGAATTTTGATATACATATAAATAGGACTGTTTGTATTCATCATTAAAAATAATGAGAATATATGAACAATTTTACAAAGAAATTCTATGTAATTGTTAGTTATGAAGTTGATAAAGGTTAACATATATAAATTATGACTTTTGAATGAGGGTAATCATATATATGTGTGTGAGATCATTAAAAACATGGTATATACATATATATGGACTATGTGTATATTTATTACACAAAACCATGGGTATATATAGATGAACAAACTAAAATCATGTCTTAAACACTATGAACATATACTTAAATGAGTTGTGCACTTTTTTTTACAAATTGTGAGAATATATATGTATGGATAGAGTATGCATTCGTAACACAAAAAGTGACAATATAAGAATTGTGTGTTTATTTGACATTCAAATAGGGAGGATATATAAATAATTTGTATATTTATCTTTCAAAATAATGAACATGTTTATGAGGGTTGTGTACACATATAAATTATAATGTGAAAGGATATAGGTTCAAGTTTCATTAAGAAACCTGTAGCATATTTGGAGTTTTTAAGCTTATGATTATTATTTACAAGAAGTTGACTATGTCAAATGTTTATGCCTATAAGTGTACCATATGAGTTCTTAGTATTTAAAGAACACTCATCATTTTCGAATTCTATGAATTTAGAGCATGAGTAGTAGGTTGTGGCAACTTGATGTTACCTATGGTGGAATAACAGTAGAATAATATATAAGTGTTCCAAAAAAATTATAATAAGTGATAGTTGGGAGCCATCATGGTTCATTATTTGTGAATTATGCAATATCTATGCTAATACTCAGTGAATTAAGCTCCAATTTATGCTACAAAATAATCTATATGGATATTGACAATGAAATATAAGATACAATGATTTGGTGTAAAAAAGGAGAAAAGAGAAAGGAAAGTCAAGAAAGAAACAAGTTATTTCTAATATTAAACTCGAATATCATGAAAAAGTGATTTGAGTAACATTTCAGGTGACAATTTGGGTGATGGTTCTACCCTAATTGGTGGTAGAAATTCTGAGAGCCATAACTTTTGTACCATAGCTTTGTTTGACTCCCTGTTTGAACTGTTGGAAAGCTAAGAATGAGGGGAAAATATTGAGATGGCATGAGCTTTTCTCAATGTATTTTAACCCCTAAAAACCAAATGGAAGTGCCCTAATTTTCAATTTTAGTAGTGCAGTCTAAAAATAGTAAGTTTCTAGAAATAGTAATTCCTTGAATTCTGTATTGTTGTGAATCATAGAAGTCAAACCAATTAATCTCCCTCAAGATTTGTGACCTTACACATCCTCATCCTACCTTAAAAATGTTTATAATGAATATTTAACCTAAAAATTGAATCAGACATCTCTTCTTAGAGATAGACATATGTTTGGATCTACAAATTTGATCAATAAAACATCTCTTCTCAGAGATATCATTATTGTTATTATGTTTTTCTTATTTATTTAATTATCTTTCAACCAAATATTTTAAGTTTTGGATTATTGGTATTAGAGTGGTTTGTTTTTAGAGTGTATGATCTTAAGGATGAGGTTAGATTATATAAATCTTGAGTGGAAAATAGAACCAACAGACTATCCACCTATTCACTCCAAATGACCTCAAATGGTGGAAAACACTAAGACATCCAATCCTTTCAAGGAAATTGTGAATTAATTCCTCTAGTAGTAGCAAGCCTAGATGTTACAAAAATCCATCCAAATTCTTCAACAAATCTTGATGGGAAATTTTAGCTCCTCATCTACAACCCCACATCTTTTTAGTGCCTCAAAACCCTTCAAGGTTCAGGTGAATTTTGATATCCCTAAATTTGAAGGTAAAATAAATATTGATGTAGTATAAAATTGGTTGGATCAATTATCATCTTATTTTTTTGTAAATAAATTCATTGATAAAGAGAAGATAACTTTTGCTCTTTTGAAAGCATCATTGCCTGTCAAAAATTGGTGGGAAGTATACAAGAAGAGATTTAGTATGGATGATATTGGCCTTAAGGTGGAACCTACCTAAGATGATTTTATAGAAGCTGTAAAGGAAGGATACTACCCCATTGGAGCATATGATGATCTATATATAGAGTGGTAACAACTTTACCAAGGTAAGGAATAGTCTATTCAAGATTACACTGACATTTTTCATTCTCTATCTATGAGATTGGGCATCCAAAAAAGTGAGAAACACAAGGTTATTAAATATCATAGTGGAATACAATGGTATATATGGGGGGAGATGGAACTCTTCAATTTGGAAACCCTTGATAAGGCATACAAGTTCATGGTGAAGATTGAGCAGAAGCATGGAAGAATGAATATGAAGAGTTAGCCTTTAAAATGGAAAAGTGACAAAGATGGTCAAACAGGAGGCCAAAATTTGAAGAAAAAGGAAGGGAAGATTGGAAAATTATGTGATTACCACAAATCTATAACTCACTCCCAAGAAGAATATTGAGCCATCGAGTCCCTACTTTCTAAGTCACAATCCTCAACATTTACTGCTCTACCTCATACACACCCTATAGTTGAAGAGGATGAAGAAGAGATTTTAGATGATGAGCTTGATGCCATCATTGCTTCATCATAGACCCATGTGGAGAGGCTAGATGACAAGGAAAGGTTGTTTTGCTCTAAGTTATGGGTGAAAGATAAGCCTCTACATTTCATTCTTGATAGTGGGAGTCAAAATAATTTAATCTCTGATAATGTTTTGAAAATCATAAATCTATCCATGAAGCCTTACCCAAAGCCATATAGTATTGGATGGTTGAGTCTAGGGAGAAACCTCCATGTCACCCATCAATGTCTTCTCTCATATGTAATAAAACCTTTTCAAGATGAGGTCTTGTGTGATGTGGTCAATCTAGATGTTTATGATGTATTCCTTGGTCAACCATTCATGTATAATTGACATGGCATCTATAAATCAAGAAATCAAAGGATCGACCTCACTCTTGGAACATGGTGCTATAATGTACCAGAGGTACCACCTTCTACATTTGTCTCCCTGATTAGTGCCAAGAAATTCATTCTCATGGTGGTCAAGCCACAGAAATCTAAAAGGGCTGATGTTGCAGCCTTAACTACACAAAAAAACACTACAACAAAATAAAATATATACCAATCTGAGTATGTTCATGGCCTTCCATCCATATACTGATGGTTAGATAGAAATGGTGAACCATCAAGCCCAACACCACTCCACAAAGCATAGTCCATTACAAGTATGCATCAAGAATAAAATCAAAACACAATTATCACAATTAATGACAAATATTGATGCAATGGGGACCATTTATTCTCAATGAGGGAGGAATGATCTAAGTAACATCTCAAGTGACAATTCAGGTGATGGTTCTACCCCAATCGGTGGTAGAACTTATGGGAGCCATAACTTTTGTACCATAGCTCCATTTGACTCCCCATTTAAACCATTAGAAAGCTAAGAATGAGGGGAATATCATGAGATGGCATGAGCTTCACTTGATTGATTTTGACACCTAAAAAATAAATAGAATTACCCTAATTTTCAATTTTAGTAGTGCAGTCTAAAAATAGTAAGTTTCTAAAAATAGTAATTCTTAAAATTCTATATTATTGTGAATCATGGAAGTTGAACCAATTAATCTCCCTTGAGATTGGTGACCTTACACATCCTCCTTATACCTTCAAAATATGTATAAATTAAGATTTAAATCAAAAAGGAAATTAGACATCTCTTCTCAGAGATAGGCATATGTTTGGATCTATAAATTTGATCAATAAAACATCTCTTTTTAGAGTTAACATTATTGTTATTATGTTTTTCTTATTTATTGAATTATCTTTCAACCAAATATTTTGAGTTTTGGATTAGTGGTATAAAATTGGTTTGTATTTAGAGTGTATGATCCTAAAGATGAGGTTAGATTATAAGAAGCTTGGGTGGAAAATAAAACTAGTAGACTATCTACCTGTTCACTCCAAATGACCTCAAATGGTGGAGAACACTGAGACATTCAATCCTTTCAAGGAAATGGTGAATGAAGCCCTCTAGAAGTATCAAGCATATATGCTACAATAATTCACCCAAATTCTCTAACAAATCTTGATGGGAAATTTTAGCTCCTCATCCGCAACCCCACATCTTTTTAGTGCCCCAACACCCTTCAAGGTTTAGGGGAATTTTGATATCCCTACATTTGAAGGTAAAATCAATTCTAATGTAGTATAAAATTGGTTGGATCAATTTTTATCTTATTTTTCTATAAATAAATTCACTGATAAAGAGAAGATCACTTTTGTTGTTTTGAAAGCATCATTGCCTGTCAAAAATTAGTGGGAAGTATACAAGAAGAGATTCAATATGAATGGTATTGGCCTTGAGGTGAAACCTACCTAGGAGGATTCCATAGAAGCTATAAAGGAAGAATACTACCCCATTGGAGCTTATGATGATTTGTATATAGAGTGGTAATAACTTTACCAAGGTAATGAATAGTTTGTTTAAGATTACATTGATATTTTTCATTCTCTATCTATGAGATTGGGAATCTAGGAAAGTGAGAAACACAAGGTTATCAAATATCATGTTGGAATACAATGGTATATATGGGGGGAGATGGAACTCTTCAATTTATAAACCCTTAGTGAGGTGTACAAGTTCACGATAAAGATTGAGAAGAAGCATGGAAGAATGAATACAAAGAATCAGCCTTTAAAATGGAAAAGTGATAAAGAAGGTTAAACATGAGGCCAAAAGTGGAAGCAAAAGAAAGAGAAGAATAAAAAATGGTATGATTACCATAAATATGGAACTCACTCCAAAGAAGAATGTTGATCCATCAAGTCCCATATTTTTGAGTCACAATCCCCAACATCTACTGCTCTGCCTCATACACACCCTACAGTCAAAGAGGATGAAGAAGAGATTGTAGATGTTGGGCCTAATGCCATTATTGCTTCATCGCAGACCCATAAGGAGAGGCCAAATGACAATGAAAGGTATTTTCACTCTAAGTTATGGGTGAAAGATAAGCCTCTATATTTCATTCTTGATAGTGGGATTTAAAAGAATTTAATCTTTACTAATGTTTTGAAAAGCCTAAATTTGTCCATGAAGCCTCACCCAAATCCATATAGTATTGTATGGTTGAGTCTAGGGAGAAACCTCTGTGTTACCCAGTAATGTCTTCTCTCATATGTAATAAAACCTTTCTAAGATGAGGTCTTGTGTGATGTGGTCAATCTATATGTTTGTGATGTAATCTTTGGTCATCCATTCATGTATGATTGGCATGGCATCTATGAATCAAGAATTTGAATGATCACCCTCACTCTTTGAACATGACACTATAGGGTACTAGAGGTACCATCTTCTACATTTGTCTCCCTGATTAGTGCCAAGAAATTCATTCTCATGGTGGTCAAGCCACAAAAATACAAAAGGGCTGATGTTGCAGCCTTGACTACACAAACAAAAAAATGATAAAAGCAAATAGATACCAAGCTAAAGAATTTCATGGCCTTCCATCTACAGACTAATGATAAAATAAAAATGGTGAACCATCAGGCCCAACATAGCTCCAAAAAGCATAGTCCATTTCAAGTATGCATCAGGGAATCAAATCAAAACACAATTGCCACACTTGCTAAAAAATCTTGATGTAATGGGGACCATTAATTCTCAAGGAGGAAATAATAATCTAATAAACATTTTAGGTGATAATTTGAGTGATGGTTTACCCCAATTGGTGTATATAAATATTTTATTTAGTAAATAAGAATCAATAAATAAATTTACTTTCAAATAATTTACAAATTTATGCTTAGTGAAAATTTTGCTTAATGAATTTATATTTTCATCATCAATATAATTGCTTCTTTAGTGAAAAAGATAATTATCTAACAATATTAATTTTGAGTTGTCATTAAAAAAATATCATTTTCACTTCTTCTTTCAAGTGCTTTAGAACTAACATCATTCTACTAATGTTAGTGATGATTATATGGGGGATTATATAGGCATTAGGTGGATAATTAGGGACTATTGGGAGCCATAACTTTTGTACCATAGCTCTGTTTGACTCCCCATTTGAACCGTTGGAAAGCTAAGAATTAAGCGAACATCATGAGATGGCATGAGCTTTGCTCAGTAGATTTTAACCCCTAAAAACTAAATAAAATTTCCCTAATTTTTAGTTTTAGTAGTGTAGTCTAAAAATAGTAATTCCTCAAATTTTGTATTGTTGTGAATCATGAAAGTCAAACCAAATAATCTCCCTCAAGATTGGTGACCTTCCACATCCTCCTCATACCTTCAAAATGTGCATAAATTAAGATGTAACCTAAAAAGGAAATTAGACATCTCTTCTCAGAGATAGGAATATATTTGGATCTACAAATTTGATCAATAAAACATCTCTTCTCAGAGATACCATTATTTTTATTGTGTTGTTCTTATTTCTTAAATTATCTTTCAACCAAAGGTTCTAAATTTTAGATCACAAAGTTTTAATTATAACTAAACCTACATATAAATAGTATATGATGTAAAATAGCAAAGCTCAAATTTCACCACACACCAAGCATATTCCTAAGGATGATATGAAATTATACAAGTAGAAACTAGATTTCACTTTAAAGGTTTGTTACCAGACTCAAATAACACTAACACATCTGAATACAAACAAATAAAACAAAGCAAGTCTAATATCCTTTAACTAATTTAGCACAAGCATAAATTAGAAACCTTGTATCACATATGAAAATTTAGAATTCAAATAAACTATTCAAACTTAAGCATTAGAATCAATAATTGAGAGAAGAAGACATGCTAACAATTGGCACATTCAATCTAGACAATCTTTTCAAAATTCTTTGATTGCATTATTTGCTTGAAGTATACAAATTTTATCAAAATTTCTCTCCCTTTTATAGATGTTAATATAACCTTATATATAAAGATAAGGCAATACACTAGTCAATCATAAGATACAAAATATAAAACATTAAGGATAGTTGTCCTTTTTAACAAGTTCTATAATACACTTATCTTTTAAAATTAGACTGACCTCGGGGTAATATGCTAACAGACTGGCATATTCCTTACAAAATAATATTCCCTAATTTTAAATATTAAAATTTTATACAAAATAAATATTAACCAGATGGTGGGCCCATTACTGAAGGGTCTCCTTGTTGTCCCTACAGGAATTCCATTTCCTTCAGATGTTACTCTTTGATAATCTCAAGGTCTATAGCTAGATTCATGAGGCATACTTCTTCTTGATTAGCTAGGTCATCCAAATCTCTATCATCTCTAGCCATAGCTTCTTTTATGCTCCTAACTTCTATAATTGTTTCTTCTATAGTGAAAATCATGCCTAAAATTCTACTATTGTCCCTACCAAATTGGCTTTGGCTTTGTATTTTAACTGACTGCATTGCCAAAGTGACCTTGTGCTTATACTCTACATCATAAATGATCCCCAGGGTTGTAGTCTTGGTAGGATTTGCCAATATAGTACCTAAGAGTTACTCAATCCTGGTAATTAATTCCTTATCATCAGCTAGGAATCTATCCAAATTCCTTGTCCATGTACTTAGACTCTAGACCTTATCTACTATTATTCCCAATATGGCATTCATATGAGCCAAGCTAATAGATTTAGACTTAGGAATATTGTTCCTAATCAAAATGTCAATGCAGTCCCTTATCTAGGCCTCTACCTCCTACGATTATATTATTAACCCCTTAGCCACCTCACCTTGTTGGCTCAAGGCATCTTGCCTTAGCTTCATTGATGTCAAAGAATTAAACATATCAAATAATGAAGCTTTAAACATATCAATAATAGCATCAGACACTAATAAAATAGCTTGTGTCTCAAAGTTTTCTTTTTCCTTTTCCAAATTATGGATCTTTTGTTTCATTCCTTTAATATTAGCCTTTACTTGGGTTGATTGGGCCTCAATTAAGCTCTCAACATCCTCTAAATGGATTGGATGTTCCCTTGGCTATTATCCTTCCACTGGGGTTAGTCATACAAAAGGTTTTACCTTATATAATGTGAACTCTTTAGCTCCTAACATGGATTTCTTAGTGGTGAACCTCTCTAATCCAGTTATCTCTAGATTGAATTGCACTGTGGTGAATGGCTTTATAAACTTTGAAGGTTCTAAGACCTCAATTCCTATGTTAATTGATGCTCTAGGAGCATCCATTTTCTTACTTTATGGCCATGTAGTGGCCACAATTCTTATTTTTTCTTATTCCTTCATTATATCCCTAATCCATGGCTTGATGTTATCATGCACATCTATGTTAATAGATTTTGTCAATGCCCATGAGTGGGAAAAAGAGGGGATCTTCTATAATTCCCCATAGATAAACCAATCATTGATGATTGGTCTATGAATGGGGAATTATTCTCTAAAAAAATTAGCCTCACTAGTGGGGTGAGTGAGGGTCAATATTGGCTTCTTCCTTGGTCTAAGAGGGACCAATGCCAATTCCACTTTCCTCTTTTACCTAGGGGATACTGTGACTATATCATGAGCAACCTCTTTTCCTTTCTCCTCCCCAAGATCCCCTACTTGGACTTGTGATTTTTAAATCTACCCCTCTTCCTCATTAGTTCCATATGCCTTAGTAAGATCTTTAAGGGGACCTTTAACTATTTCATTTAGCTCTAAAGCAATCATGTCCAAATACTCAACTAGAGATGGTGGCCTTTAGGGTAGTGTTATAGATGAGGGTCCTTCTCCAAGTCTCTCTTCCAACTATTCCTTTCCATGTCCTTGCTCAATTTATCTTTGGGGTGGTGGATTCTCCACTTGAGGTTATTCTTGAGGTGGCTTAGAAGGTCTAGGAAACAAATGATATGGGAGGGGATGCATCTACCATACCTCTCCTATTGGTTTATCTTCACTTGTTAACCTATGCTCCAGCTTAATGTTGTAGCCTTTGAACCTAGCCAACACTTCTTTAAAGTTCTTTGCCTTGATGTAAATGGTGTAATGTACACTGAACTAATGCACATATATTGGCTTGGGAAAATATTTAGCCTTCAAATGATCACCCACTATATTTTTGGGATCCCACATTTTGAGCTCATTTAATTGGAATCCAAATGAGTCAATGTGCTTAGACATGATCTCCAATTTTTTCCAATCCTATAGCAAGGTAGTTCTAATAATTAGAGGAAAGGGATGGATAAGGTCCTTCCTCTTTTCTTTACAAACTCCATGAACACCATTTATGAGTTAAGAGGTAATTTCTTATTTTGCTAACTTACTAAGAACATACACAAGCAGTCTATAGGGTTGGGACATTATTCCCTCAATTCATATTACTATGTAATCTAGATAAAACTAGATATCCCCCATCATATCTACATATTTATTGATCAATGGGTGGACCCTAGGCATGGTATAACCTATGATGGCCTCTACTAGAGTAGGATAAACATAGTCATAGATGAATTAAATGTGTTTCCTATACTTGAAGATATGTAGTTTTGAATAGTGGTAGGATACAGTGGTTTTACCTTTAGGAGACTAATTTATAATGCCTAAGAAGTTGATGGAAGTAGTTAGGGAATCTAGAAAGTATGACATCACATAAAATTTCCTGGCTATCTTTCTTTTGATAATAATGAATTGCTTTCCTAGGAAGATATTGATCAAGTCTCTAATTGGAGGGGTGAGCTTCTTTCTACCATGAAATATACATAGGGGACCTAGGTCTTATTTACATATGTTGTTGATGGGGCTCCTGATGATCTATTTAATAGGGTCATGATTACCTTGATCCCTTCCCTAAACTAGATAATTATCATGCTACCCTACAATTATCTAAAGACATGGTTCCCTTAGTGTAACTATAGTTTGAGGTTGGTATTTAGGTCATGCTTATTGGTCCACTCCCTAATTTTGGACAAGTCTACATGGGAATTTGGGAGTTTATAGTACTTTTTGAAGGCTAAAGTGTAAATATAGGCTACCTTCTTAAAAGTTCTTTTATGGATGATCTAATCATTATCTATCCTACAATATATGAAAATTGGAGCAAACACATTGATATAATGAAGTACCTCTAGTTTTATAGTAGTAGCATGAAGGCCAGCCATATGAACTATGAATAGGTGATGGTTCTTATTAATAACTATGGTAACTCTCTACTCCTCCTTAGTGATGGGATTCAGCCCCTTTATGGTGAAGAAGAGTTTAGACCAATTCTTCTTTCCATTGTTTAGGGCTACAATGTCTAATTCAGTGTCCTTGAAGATTCTTCCCTCATTGTTCATGGATAGATAGTGTTTTGTATCCTTTTTCAACTATTGCTTATGAACTAACATGGATTTTTATTGCAAATTGTTCACCAATGGATAGTAGTATATCTCTATGATAGCTCTTTTGTGCTAAAAAACATGATTAGCTTCCCTCAGATTGAATTGTAACCAAATGAATCCACTTAGGGTCTCTTTTATGTGTGGTTTAGGGTTTTGGAGCTTTAATGGTAGGAAATATATAGACTTCAGCTCATATATTCCTTATATTTGATTTAGACTTTTGAATTTAGACTTTTGCATTTTTGAGCCCATAAGATCTCTTATTTTGTCCTTTTATTCTTATGTGTTGCTTATGTGGCATTGATCTAGACCTTTTATGACATTTTTCATAAATTCATTGAGCACTAGCCACTAGCATTTAAAATTTCTTATTTTATTTCTCACCATTAGATGAATATCCTATGATTGATCATGATATGTAGATCATGATTCAAGTCCTTGTTTGGCATTGGTTCTTTTGGTATCGAGCTTCATAGTTGTGTCACTTGGCATTTCTACATGCCTACTTGAGATCCATATCCTACATCAGTATTTTGTTAAACTAGTATTGGCCATGTAACAAACTTGTGGGACTTTTAAAATTCATTAGTCCCTTTGCATTAGTAGATCATCCTTTTGTGATGAAGCACAGACTGTTGGATGTGATTTAGCTTCACATGTTAGATCATCCTCCTATGATGAAGTGCAAACCGTTGGATCCTATAAGATACATGGGTTTTAAGTTAGCACTTTTTTAAGGCATAGACTTAGGTTAAAACATCTTAGATATACAAAGGGGACCCTGGGTAAATATTTTAGGTCAAATTTTATGTTATGTTTCATAAACACAATATATATTTTGAACTAAAATAGCCATTGAATATGTCCAAAAAGGTGTCAAAATGATATTGGATCAAGTTCCCAATAGAGTTTTATTGTATTAATAGACACACTAAAAATTTTGGTAAAAAAACATTTAGCTTAAGTTTTATGTCAAAAAGACCCTTTTAAGATAATAATTAGTATAAGTCTCTAGCCTAAGGTTCACAAAATTTAAACAATTGTAATGGGGACCTTAAGATATAGACTTAGACTACATCCACTTTTTCATATATTTAAATCATAAGACCATTTCAATATTTGTAATTTAAAGATTTTCAGTATTTGATCATCCTTTGAGGGATTTCATTAGTATACAAGGCAATTAATGAGCTTTCTAACAACATTTTGGAGTCTATGTTAGTCTTGAAAAAAATAATTCCTTATCTTAAATTTTAAAGTCATGTGGACATCAAATACATCCTTGTGGACATCGAATGACAGTCATGTGAATGTCAAATTTAAGCTAGTGAATCTTTTGGTTTGATGGGCTTAAAGTTGAGGGTCACACAGATGTTAAATATGTCCTCATAGACATCAAATGATGGTCACAAGAATGTCAAATTTAATCTCATCAAAATTTTCATGTTCCAATATGAGGATGCCATGTGGTGGCCTCACGATGTTCCCTGGGTCTCTAGAATCAATTCAATTTATTTGATCAAGCTCTACGATGAAATGAGAGCCATCTAATCATGATCTAAAAAATTGCATGCAATTGGTTCAATTTAATGTGTAGGATCTAGTTAATTTCAATCCTTGAATGTAAGGATGCCGCATGTTGATCTTCCATGCCTTCCATGATCCTTCGACCTTTTAACTATGCTTTGTTATGTTCAATCAAGTCTTTGTAGTGAAGTAAGAACCATTAGATGTAGGCTAAGGGTGAAGCATTTTTGGAGCCTTGATGACATTGGATTGATATTAAATGAAAAAGTGTGGATCATTAGATCTTGTAAGTTGCATGCAATTTAAGTTAAAGGTCAAATCTTCCTCGCCTCATTGCATCAAGCTCCATGATGAAATGTAGGCCATTAGATCTACAAAAAGTAAGGAAATTAAGTTAAGACCCGAGGTGACATAAAAGATTTAGGCTAAGGTGTTAAGGCTAAGGTCTCATTCATTTTAATAAATATGATGGGGATTTAGGATTAAAAATTTAAGATAAACGATGAATTAAAGGGACCAAGTTAGGAGATATTAAAAGGGACCCTACAAAATTGACATTAGACCTAGTTAGGAATTTAAAGAAATAAAAGGAGGAAATAATAAAGAAGACCAAGCATTTTCAGACTAAGTTTGAGTTGTGTTAAGAAACATGAATTAAATCTTTAAACATGACAATTTATGCTTAAGTTTAGAATATGTTTTAAAAGGTTCCCACCAATTTAGTTCCTGCTAGTATTGAAATTTGAATTGAGGGTTTGCTAGGGTTTTAGAACATGAATTTCTTAGGAAGAATACCATGAAACCTATAACTAAAAGCCATGAATACCATTTATTATCAATGTTAGACAAAATTAAAGAAAAACATAACAAGTAATCTTGCCTTTGATAAAGTGGATGATCTTTAAATTCTATGAATGATCCCAACATGCCATATTTTCATGTTTAATCTTCAGGGTTTCTCAAGGGTCGCAATTTTCAAAAAATGGGGGTATGTTGGCCTCAACAAATGGAAATTTCTAGGGAAAACATAAAAATATGTTAGAACCTAGAGACTCTGATTTAGACAAATAATTGGGTCATCGACTTCACTTGATCAATATCATTATCTAGATCAGATTATGGTTGAAACAAACCTTACGCTTATAGAATTAGGGTCAAGCATCAAGACATAGCTATATTGTGTATGTTCTTTTATTCCACTTATTATTTTCCATGGGGTTCAAGAACAAAAGCCCAGGTTTCATATCCTTAATCATTAACACTGACTTGGAGCATGTTTAGATATCCATTAAAAACCATGTTTTTTTCTCAGGAAGGCTGGGGCATTGCTCTACTTCTAGTCAAGTATCCATAGCCTTAACAGAGATGCCTTTGGCTCCACTCAAGACCCTTCTCCACTACTAGCTAGGTGTCTATATCCTTAGTAGAGATTACTAGAATCACCTATACTCACAAAGCTTTTGATTTTGCATTGGATCCTCCTTTTTTGTATTTTATTTAGACCTTTATGCTTTTAGCAAGGTTGGGAACCAAGGTAGCTAGGTTTTAAGATTTGGTCAAGAGTTTAATTTTTAGAGAATCACCTATGGTTGTAACCCTTATCCCAAAAAATGATGCTGATTAAGTGATAGTATGGTTATACCATGATAGTTTGAGCTCTCATCTTATAAGTGAAATTCTTCTTAAAACCAATTTAGGATCAAAATAGTGTCTAAAGTTCTTATGAAATAGTTAGCTTCTTCTATTGGTATTTACTAGTTTCTTCACATTACAACATTAAGCTTATATTTCAGAACCATAGTCATCATATATATAAAGAAAACACCTCCATTTTTAAATTTTGGGAAATTTCAAGAAAATTGCCTAACTTTGAGCTCAAGGTTGTCTAGGAGGAATTATTACAGAACAAGGAACCAAGTAACAAGAAATAGATAGGAAATAAAAAGCAATAGAAATAGGGAAATATAAATAAATAAATATACACAAGATTATATAAAAATAAGGTATAGGAAGGAAATAACTTAAAAGAAACTAAGTAGCCTACCTACACTAAGTCTAATCATATTATAGAGCTTATTTCATGAAAATCCCAGGTGGAGCAGTAGAAAATTAATGCTTGAGATATTTCTTGTTAGTGGGAAATGTGAAATCTACCCCTTGAAGGTCTTTCAACTTGAAGGTGTTATTCCCAAGTGTCTCTACTATTTGATAAGGACCAATCTATAAGGGTGTGAATTTGCCATATTTCCCCTTTGGTTCAAATGCTTAGTCCCATAGGAGGACCAAGTCTCCTTTTTTGAATACCTTTACCTTTGACCTTTTGTCAAAACACCTTTTCATTATGGTTTGATGGCTACTAAAATCAACAAAGGATTTTTCCCTTACATCTTTAATCTGAATGATGTCCAACAATCTAGAGTTAGAAATATCATAGCTTTCTTTTATATATTCCTACATGAATTTGTAGGTAGGTAGTTTAAGAGTGATAGGAAAGATAGGTTCTTGTATATATACCAATATAAATGGTGATCATTTTAAGGCTTTCTTGATCCTTATCCTATCAGTGCACAGTGCAAACTTAAGGAGCTTATGCCAAGTCCTAGGGTTGTCTGTAGCAATTTTTTTGATTGCCTTCATTAGGTTTTCATTTGTAGACTCAGAGACTACATTCCCTTGGGGATAATGGTTGGATGAAAATTTTAGAGTAATGTCATTATCATAATCCCATTTATTCATCTCTATGGATATAAATGTAGATCTATTATCACATACTAGAGAAACTAAAGTTCCAAACTTGGTACAAATGTTCTCCTTTAAGAATTTGATCACTTCCTTAGTCTTGTATTGTTTGGTAGCTACAAATTTAGTCCACCTTGTATAATAATCTATGGAAATTAGGACATACTTGTGACATTTAGATGAATTAGGGTTGATGACCCCAATAAAGGCTAACTGCCATTGAGCAAAGGGTTTATCAACCATGACTGGTTACATAAGCATTGCTACTTTTGGCTCCTTGATGTTAAAGACTTGACATGAGTGATATTCCCTCACATGTTTGTGAGCATCCTTAAAAATAGTTGGCTAATAATAGCCATCTCTAAGAATTTTATGGGTTATGGTTCTCCCAGATGGATGTCCACTACCCAAATTTTTATGAAAGGTGCTCATGATTTGGGTGGCTTCTTCTTGTGAGACACATCTCAAGTAAATTCCTTCAAAATTTATTCTATACAAGACCCCATACTTGATTAGATAATGGGTTTCCTTCAATCTTAGGGCCCTCCTTTTCTCCCTAGATAATCCTATAGGATAAGTACCATTAATTAGTAAATATATAATTGAATCATACCACTCACTAGCTTAAAAGTCCTATTGATCTAATTACATAATACTTAGCCTAGGGTTAGTATTAACAATCATCTGGATCAAATCTTGGGACCTTACAAGTATTTCTATTTTCATCTCCAAGTCATACTCCTATACAATTTACATCCACTTACCTCTACGTTCTACTAGCTCATTCAGACTTAACATAAGATTTGTGGTAGGGTCAGGTAAGATAACATATACCTTATTTATAAAGATATAATGCTTGAATTTATTAACTACCTTAACTAATGCATATGCCTATTTATCAATCAATGAATAATTCAACTTAGAATTCTTAAAATTAGTGCTCATAAAAGCTATTAGGTGATCACACCCATCGATATTTTGAGTTAACATTGTAGCCATAGTATGGTCAGATACAAAGGAGTAGTGATAGAAGTCTTTTGAAAATTCAAGACTTATAAGGACTAGAGCTTGGTTGATGGCCTCCTTAATATCATTGAATGCCTTCCTAGATTCTTCATTCCATGTGACCTTGGCATCCCTTTTCATCATGTCATTTAATGGCTTGACAATATTTGCAAAGCTATAAGTGAACTTTCTTACAAGGTTTATCTTAATAAAAATGACTTTAGCTCTTTTCTATTGTTTAAAGGTTCTATTCTAGATATGGGCTCCACTCTTTTAGGATCTATAGAGATCCCATCTTTGGTAATGACATGACCCAGTATTTTTCCTTCTATAACACAAAAGATACTCTTTATAGGGTTTAAGGAGATCCCATACCTTGTACATCTCTCAAAAACTTATTATAAGTGCATACAATGATCTTCCCTATTTTTAGAAAAAACTATAGATCATCCATATATATAATAATACACTTATCAATTAGGCCTTGGAAGGCATGGTCCATATAACTTTGAAAAGTATCTCTAACATTGATTAGCCCAAAGGGGAATTCTCTTGTAAGAAAAGGTTCCCCACTTTGTGGTGAAAGCTATTTTCTTCCTATCTTCTCTATCAACTAACACCTGGTTGTAACCTAAAAAGCCATCAAGAAAAGACATCACAGCTAAACTTGAAACAACTTGAATTACTTAGTCAAGAGAAGGAAGAGGATAGTTGTACTTTTTAGATGCTTTGTTTAAGTTCCTAAAGTAAATACAAAGCCTAATTTCACTATTCTTCTTTTTGACTAGCACCAAATTAGCCACCCAAGTTGAATGCCTGATAGGGAAGACTATCTTAGCATCTAGTAGTCTCTTAACTTTGTTAAAGATATTTAGTTCTAAGATAGGGTCTATAGGCCTATGTTTCTACTTGAATGGATTATAGATTTCTTTAAGGGGTATAGTATGGGTAATGAATCTTGGATCAAAGATATTTAATTCATCATATGACTAGGCTATGAGATCTCTTCATTGGGTAAGGAGCTCTTTGGCCTTCTTGTTCTCAATGTTTATACAGGTTTTTCCAACATTTACTAACTGGGCCTGATCTTGGAGACCAAGATCAATAGAATTATAGTCTTTCTCACTTACATTGGGAATCTTAGAAACCTCAACTAATTTATCTTAATCAAACAATCTCTCTACAAAAATCATCTTCTTAGGGATCTTGTTGTCATTCAACTAAATCAATTTACCATTGAACTTATCTTCTTTAGAGCATCAAATTATCCAAAATTGGTCATGAAATCAAATATCTTTGATCATCCTTGAAAAGTTTAAAATGGTTAACATCATTAGGCACTGAAGGATAAGGAATCAACTTAATACTAAATTTGGAGGAATCTTGGTTGAGCATGAGGTTGGCTATAGTAGATGCTAACCCATTAGCAACTTGGTTCTTTTCTCTTGGGATGGAAATGATGCTAAAAGCATCAAAGGACTCCATCAAATCCTAAACCTTAAATTTATACCTTTTAAATTATGAGATCTTATATTGGTATTTGCTTCTTACTTGGTTGACCACTAGTTTTGAATCCTCATAAACTAGTAGTTCTTTGACCTTATTCTTTATATCAAATTGCAAACCTAGGATAAGGGTTTCATATTCAACAAGATTTTTAGTGTAAGGTAATTGGAGTATATAATAAGTATGGTATTTCTTACCAATAGGGTTAGTAAGGACAATGCCTACTTTACATATATCCTTACACCTAACACCATAAAAATTCAATTTTCACAGTCTTATAATAACATGAGCGCCTTTGGGATCACATACCTTATCAATCTCTAGGGTGAAAACCCCTAAGTTTGAGTTAATTATGTTGGCCCTCTCATTCATAGAATTGTACTAAGTGATCATGTTTGGTTCTCTCTTAACCCTGATCTGATTAGGAACTCCATTCCAAGGTATCCACAAATTTGATCAATCTATGGACATATATCCATTCAAAGCCTTGGTCCATTCCCTATTTAACAAGATTTCATACACATCAATAATGTTAACAAGCTGGATATCAATAAACTATTAAACCTTAGGTTTAGAGGCTAGTTGCATATGAACATTTAAAATCTCCCTAATTACCTTGACTCTAGATTTGTCTAACTAAGTTATAACTCTATCAAACTTAATAGGGATCAATCCAAGTTATTTTCATATACCTATTATCTTGATGTTGGTATATGCACATAAATCCAACAAACAGTTATGTAAATTCTTACCAAACATCTTGGAAATAAGTAAGAAAGGAGGAGATTCAGACTTGGATTTATTACACCCTTAACCATTGGTGTGTCTAGGGATATGTGTGGCCAACTTGTGATGTACATACCTCTTTTATATACTTGTTACATTTCTTTATGATCTTAGATAGGTTGGCCTATGGAATAACATTGGATAAGTAGACTATATATAAGAGGTAGTGGTTAGTCTTTATTTATTATGTTAAGTATTTTGTTATTAGTGCATTGTTTTGGAGGTTTCCCCCTCAAAGTGGCTTTGCAATATTATCTAGTATTCTGCTCTGCTATCAATTATTGTTTTGTGATCTCTCATATTTTCTTATTCCATGTAATATAAAATCATTTTGTGTGAACATCTAATTAATTTCATTGTAAGTGGTATCAGGGATTTGATTTGGGCAAGTTTCCCATGGTGTTTTTTTTTAAAGATCTATTGAGGCATGGCTTCTGGGAGCGATGGGAGCAAAAAAACATAACTTGCAATCTAGGAAGAATTAATTTTTTCTATCATGTAGTATTGCTTGAAACGCTTTTTTGAAAAAAAATATTCAAGAAAAAAATTTTGGAAAAAAAATTCCTTTACACAATTTTAGTCATTGGATTTGTCTCAGTAAGATGATCACAACTATATACTCTATCAATAGACTTTTTTGTTGTCAAAATTTTTACCCTAGTGTGTAAAGGTAATCATTGGATTCATCTTGACAAGGTGATCATAATGGTACCATCTCCTAGTACACTTTTTTGGGGAGTAAAAACCCTCCTATGGTTTGTATATGGTAGGTCTTGGTACTCAGGGAATAAAAGGGGGGCAAGAAACTCCTTAGATTCCTACTGATGACATGAAATTTGGTACTTTAGATCTAATAATTTCTTAGCTTTGGGTGGACATAAAGAAATTAGTGAGGCATGATGACTTTGTTACAGTCTAAATTGATGTTTTATGGGTGTATAGAGAGATTAATGGGGTTCACAATGAATTGCATCATATCACTATGCACTTGGCTGCCCTTACATCTCAATTTCAACCCAACAACCCTCTACTTTAGCATTCAAATCCTCCTCTCAACACCAACAACTTCCATGTTGGTATGAAACTAATGTTTCCAAAAGTGGGCATGTGTAAGTTTGATGGTAAGGATCCTCTCACTTGGATTACCCAAATTGAGAATTTATTTGAGTTGCATCAAACCCCTCGTTCTCAGAAGGTGATAGTGGCATCTCTATATCTAGAACCTGAGCAATTCATTTGGTATCACTAGTTATGTGCTTAAAAGAAAAATAATGGTAATCCTGTTACATGGTCTATTTTCACTAAGTAATTATTGGCTCATTATCATAATAATGTCTCTAAGAACTATTTTATCCAATTAGCCAAACTATAATAATTAGGAACTATGAAGGATTATATTCATCAGTTTCAAAATCTCTCTTTACAGGTGGAAGATATACTTGAGGATAATTTGAGTGATCTATTTTTGGGTGGCCTCAAATATATCATCCAATTTAAGGTTATAATGTTTAACCCAACATTTTTATTATAAGTTATCCCTAAGGCATGTATGGCAGAAGAAAAAGAGATGGTCAAAAGGAAAACTTTCAATACTAGTCATGATCACACCTTTCTAACACCATCATTTCCAAAACCCACCAAATTAACACAACAAAAAATTGAGGAGAAGTGAGCCAAAGGGTTTTGTTATGGTTGTGACATTAAATGGAGCAAAGACCATCATTGTGTTGATAAGAAGCTATTTTACATTAAAAGTTCAATGATGATGAAGATGATGAAGAAGTATATGGTGAGGATGTAGAAGGTCCTAATGAAGAATTTGAAGACTCATAGTCTAATATTTATTGTCATGCCCTTTAAAGTATTAGTACTCCCCAAACTCTTAAGGTGATGGGCTTTCTTAAGAAATAGAAGGTCATTATATTTATTGATTCTAGGAGCACACACAACTTCATCAATAGTAAATTAGATGCTCATTTGAACTATTTCATTTATCTAGCTCTAGAATTTTAGGTTATGATTATAGATGGTGGTACTATTAGCTATTTAGGAAAATGTCATAGTATTAATCTAGCCATGGGAGACTACTTGTTAGATTCTCCTATGTTTATGATTCCCATAAGTAGAGCTGATATTATTCTGGGAGTACAGTGACTCACCACTTTGGCCACTATTGAGATGAATTTCCAAAAATTATTCATGCATTTTCATTTTGAAGAAAAGACAATTAAGCTAAGGAGATTAAGGGATAAATATACACAACTTGTTATCTCCCATCAAATGACAAAGATTATTTGTAAGGGTGCTAAAGGATTTGTGACTTGCTTGTTTTCCATGGAAGTATAGACAACTCAACCATCTCCACCTCTTGATCTATAACAAGTGATTGATTCCCATTCTATTAATTTTGGCAACGCCAAAATAAATTCCACCTAGCCATATGCATGATCATGTTATCAAACTTATTCCTTGCAATACACCACCCAACATTAGGCCATATAGGTATCCCTATGCCCAAAAAAGTGAAATTGAAAATATGGTATAGGAGATGTTGGATGTAATAATCATTCACCATAGCCAAAGCAAATGTTCTTCACCAGTTGTCATGGTGAGAAATAAATATGACACCTAGAGGATGTGCCCTAACTATAGATAACTCAAAAAGTACACTATTAAGATAATTTTCCTATCCCTATCATTGATGATTTGCTACATGAATTGAATGGTGATTTTTATTTTACCAAGTTATATCTATGTTTTGGGTATCATCAAATCTAGATCCATGATGAAGACATACCCAAAAAAACTTTCAAGACTCATGAGGGCCATTATGAGTTTTTGGTTATGCCTTTTGGTCTAATA
Organism: Torreya grandis; assembly: GCA_037957365.1. Classification (NCBI taxonomy): domain Eukaryota; kingdom Viridiplantae; phylum Streptophyta; class Pinopsida; order Cupressales; family Taxaceae; genus Torreya; species Torreya grandis. The sequence continues at coordinate 1,460,254 of JARHVA010001053.1, forward strand.
AATACACCATTTACTTTTCAAAGTTTGATGAATAATATTGTTAGGCCTTTTTTGAGGAATTTTTTTTTAGTATTCTTTGATGATATCCTCATTTAAAATAAAAATTAGGAAGACCATTTGCAACATGTGAAACATGTACTCTTCATTTTGGAACAACATCAATTGTATGTCAAACCTTCCAAATATACTTTTGGGGCTTGTGAGGTTGAATATTTGGGTCATCTAGTATCTTATGAAGGAGTGAAAGTGGATCCTTAAGAAATATAAGCAATGGTGGACTGGCCAATTCCTAAGACACTCAAGTAACTATGAAGATTTTTGGGGCTAACTAGTTACTATCATAGGTTTGTCAAAAATTATGGTAGTATTACAGCCCCACTCACCTCTTCATTTTATAAAGACTCATTTCATTGGACTGATGTAGATACTCAAGCATTTGAACAATTGAAATTGGCTATGTGCACTACTCCAGTATTAGTCACTCTTAAATTTTCCAAGACTTTTGTGGTTGAATGTGATGCATCTAGGTATGGTATGAGTCTTATACTCATGAAATAAGGTAGACCACTTGAATTTGAAAGTTGTCAACTAAAAGGTAAAAATTATCACAAGCCCATTTATGAGAAGGAAATGATGGCCATTTTGCATGTAGTCAAATAATGGAATCCTTATTTGATGGGTCATCACTTTTAGGTTAAGACTGATCAAGATAGTCTCAAATATTTTTTAGAATAATGTTTATCATTTTAAAAACAATATAAATTGGTAACTAAGATGATAGGATATGATTTTTAGATAGTTTACAAAAAGGGCAAGGACAATGTGGTGGTAGATGCACTATCTAAAAAGGATGAATCAGTTGAGGCATTGTTATGTGTCATAACCATTTTACAGGCAGATTGGCTAGATGAAGCATGATCAAAATGAGAACATGATAGTGATACCCATGATTTGATTCAAAATCTTAAGAAAGGTTTAGGTGGATTTGAAAAATTTACATGGAAGGGTAATGCATTATGGTAGAAAGATAGATTTTACCTATGTAAGGGTTCTCTTCTTAAAAAAAATCCTTCACGTTCTTCAAGAAACTCTAATTAGGAGTCATTCAATATTTTTGAAAACCTATCATAAAATGAAGCAATATTTTTTTTTAGAAGAACTCAAGGGGGATGTCCAAAAATATTTGGTTGAATGTATGATTTGGCAACAAAACAAAGGTGAAACCATCAAAACCCTAGATATTGTACAACCTTTATCCATCCCTAGCCAATGTTGGGAAGAGGTATCTATGGATTTCATTATAGTCTTACCAAGATCTGATGGTCAAAATGTTATCATGGTTGTTTTGAATCATCTAAACAAGTATGCTCATTTTTTTCTTTATCATAGCCATTTATTGCTAGTATAGTAGTTTTTGCTTTTTTTAATACAATTCAAAAATTTCATGGGACCCCTAAGATCATTGTTAGTGATAGAGATCCCATTTTCACTAGTAATTTTTGGACTGAGTTATTTACATGTTTGGGCACCTAGTTGGATCATAGTTCATCCTATCATCCTCAATCTGATGGACAAACTAAGGTAGTCAACAAATGTCTAGAAGGATATCTCCTTTATTTTATTTCTGATAAATAGGATAAATGGGTTCATTAGTTGCCACTTGCTAAATGGTGGTATAATACTTCTATTCATAGTTCTTCCGAAATGTCTCCCTTTGTGACACTACATGGATACCAACCTCCATCCATAACTTCAACCTTAAAGTTATATCCTAAGGTTCATGTAGTTGAAGAACATATTCATCATCAATAGGAGGTCCTTGCAAATTCGCATGAAAATTTATCTATAGCCCATAATCGTATGAAGCAACAAGAAGATCAACAAAAAAGTGAGAGGCATTTTGACATTAGTGATTGGGATTTTTTTGATTGCATCCATATAAGTAGATGTCATTGAAGAAACAAAAAAAGGATAACAAGTTGTCCCCTAAGTATTATGGGCCTTATTAGATCTTGCAAAAAATTGGTAATGTGGCCTACAAGTTAGAGTTTTCTTCATCCACTCATATACATATAGTATTTCATGTATCATGCCTGAAGAACGTCATTGGACATAGAGTTTCCATTCAAATAGAATTACTAGAATTGGATAAGGAAGGTAGATTTATTCTTGATCTTGAGGTGATCCTTCACATGTGCACTAAGTAGCTACATTCCAGAGTGATTATAGAGTACTTGATTAAATGGAAAAATATACCATGTAGAGATGCCACTTGGGAGGATGAAGCATTTTTGCAACAATATCCAAATTTACCAAAACATTAAGAATAACATTGTTTTGAAGGGGAGTGGATTTCTATGCCCTTAACCATTGGTGTGTCTAGGGATATGTGTGGCTGACTTGTGGCTTACATACCTCTTTGATATACTTGTTACATTTATCTATGTTCTTAGATAGGATAGCCTATGGAATAACCTTGGCTAAGTACACTATATACAAGAGGTATTGGTTAGTCTTTATTGATTATGTTAAGTATTCTGTTATTAGTGCATTATTATGGAGGTTTCCCCCTCAAAGTGGATTTTTATATTATCTAATATTATAATCTTATGTTAATTATTGTTGTGTGATGTCTCATATTTTCTTATTCTATGCAATATAAAATCATTCTGTGCAAACATCTAATTAATTTCATTATAGGATTTATGCATGGTCACATTAGCATGGTCAGCCCTGGGTGGCTTATTGGACTTCTTTAATAATGATTCCTTCAAAAGGTTTCTTTGTTATATGATCTATGTTAGTTCATGTAAAGTGATATTAACATTTATCTTCTTCTTATCCTCAACTATATTATATCTAGTTTTATTATAATAACTAGGAATATCAATATTGGGTTTAGGAGTATTCCCTTTAGGTGGCTCAAGATTGTTTCTTGAAGAAGTGTTTGGAGGAGTTCCAAAATTATTTGGAGGAATTAAGGTAGTCAAGGGATACCTCTACTCTCTATTTCTCAAGGGATAGGTCTTCTTCAATAATTGTTGAAAGGCTTGGATCTCTTTAGGGATCTCATCAGGGTAATTTTCCTCTTGAAAGGGGAAATCAAAGGTCTTCACCATGAAAAATTGATTAGATGATTTAGATTTAGAAGCACTTACACCATTATCCTTATTAGGGACTACTTTAAATGTATCTAATTATTCCTAAAAATCCTCAAAAGCCTTACAAAACTCAATGCAATCAATTTCACCATGCTTTACTATATAATGCACTCTATAATAATTAGGCAATGCTATATTAGTAAGGTTAATGTCCAAGGTTTTATTTTCAAAAGATGTATCATTATTCATATTATTATGAAAACTATCATTCCAAAATATATTATTTGGCCTATTATACCTTTGAAATGACAAGTTCCTACTAGAGCTTTTAGCAGTATTTCCAACTTATTTTTGTAGCTGAAGAAAATTAGTGCTCAAATTTTAGACCATATTTAAGATAGACTCATTCTCATTTTTAGGAGTTTTAGAATTATGTACCTAGTTATTTTTAGCACCACCAGTTGGTACTAAATCTCTTTGATCATTTGTAGTAAATCCATTAGTGGCATGATGACTCAAAAATTCAAGGTTCTGATTGGAAGCAACATGACTCAAAGTCAATTAGTTGAGGTTTGGAAGCTGATTTAAGTATGGGATATTTTGGTTTTTATATAGAAAAAATTTCAGAGTGGATATATGTGGGCTAATGTTTGGAATAGAATAGTCCATTTGTCCTTGGGGTTTTATTTAGTCATTGATGGTCACTACCTCAGAATAGGCCCTAGTTAATGAAGTTATAGTTAGTTGAGACCTTTTTAGGAACACAGAGGTCATAATATCTATGACATCCTTGTAGATTTCTAGAGTTAAAACATCATCAAGTTTATAGGGTTATATGGTCTTGATATACATTTTTTGAAATCTATCTTTGAAGGACCTAATAAGCTCACTTGCATCTCTTTTAATGGTGGTGAACTGATGGTAAATAACATAAGGATTGACAATCTTACCAAATTGATCTATAAAAACATTATTGAATCCATCTTAACTAGTGATATAATTGTCAAGCAAGTTTAATAACCATTCATAAGCATCATATTTAAAGGTAAAGGGGAATAACCTACAAGCCACATCCTCATGCACAACATTTATCAACCTTAAGGTAGATTTAAAATATTTTATGTGTTCTTCAAAAGTTACTATACCCATTAGACTAAATGTAAGCAAATACTTCTTAAGGTTACATGGGAGATCATATACCACACCTGGTGTATTGATTGAAGAGTCTCCCAACCAATCCATACATGAACAATGATGGAAGGCAAAGGTACCTTGAAGAGGTGAAGATAGCAAAGATTTGTATCTCCTACATATACCTTTATCACATCTAGCCTTTTTGTGAACCTTGAGTTCAATAAATGGCTCCCTTGTCTCTAAGTGGGATCTTATTTGAATCCTTGGTAATTACTGCTTAAAGGTTGAAGATCCTATTTGAAATATGATGTATTAGGCTAATATTTATAAGGAATAAGGATTGAACCTACACATTAAGCTCATTCTATAAATATTACATGAAGAATAGTAACGGATGTTGATCTTTATCTAAAATAGCTCAAAGATGTATACAACTATGCTAATATCATCTATCTTTATAATTTTAAGCTCAAATAAACTTAGATCTATGAAATATATGCCAATCTTTGATCAAAACAAGTTGTTCTAATCTCAAATACTGTGGGTTTTCAAAGCTTAAGATAAAGTTACCAGAACCAATCATCAAATCTCAAAAAACTCTAACCTTTGTCTAAAGGAAGTACAAATATATGTCACAAACTACAAGGCCAATGATCTTTACACTTATAAGCACATAATTACTCAAAAGTGTAAAGATAACATCAATCTTGGATTAAAATAGATAAGACTAACAAAGATCTAACCAATTTATGGGGAGGCCCTCCTTCTAGCACCAGTGAAGCACCTCCTATTGATGCCTCTAAGTGTACCATAGGGGTTCTTAGTGTTTATAGGACACCTCTCATTTTAGAATTCTAGGAATTTAAAGCATGAGTAGTACGTTATGGAAACTTGATGTTACATATGGTGGAATAGTGGCAGAATAATGTATGAATGTTCCACAAAATTTATAATAAGTGATGATTGGGAGCCATCATGGTCCGTTCTTTATGAATTATGAAATATCTATGCTAATACTTAGTGAATTATGGTCCAATATAAGCTACAAACCAATCTATATAGATATTGACAATAAAATATAAGCTACAGTGATTTGGTGTAAAAAATGAGCAAAGAGAAGGGTAATGCAAGAAAGAAATAAGTGATTGCTGATATTAAACTCAAATATCATGACAAAGTTTCAATTATAATTGAACCTAAATTTAACTATTATATGATTCAAAATATCAAAACTCAAATTTCACCACACACTAGGTATATTCATAAGGATGATATGAAATTATACAAGTAAGAACTATATTTCAATTTAAAGGTTTGTTACCAAACTCAAATAACATTAGCACATCTGAATATGGAACACATAAAATGAAGCAAATCTAAGATCCTTTAACTAATTTAGCAGCATCACAATCTATAAACCCTGTATCATAGATGCAAATTTAGAATTCAAAGAAACTATTCAAACTTAAGCATTAGAATCAATAATTGAGAGAAGAATCTATGTTAACAATTGACACATTCAATCTAGACAATATTTCTATAATTCCTTTATTGTATTAATATCTCAAAGTATACAAATTTTCTCAAAATTTCTCTCCCTTTTACAAATGGTAATACTACCTTTTATAGAAAGATAAGGTAGTACACTAGTCAATCAAAAGATACAAAATGTAAAAAAGTAAGGAAAATTATCCTTTTTAACAAGTTTTAGAATACACTTGTCTTTTAAAATTAGACTAAACTAGGGGCAATATGCTAATAGACTAGCATATGCCTTAGAAAATAATATTCCATACTTTTAATTATTACAATGTTTTACAAAAGGAATATTAACTAGCTGGTGGGCCCATTGTTGAAGGGTCCCCTTATTTTTAAAGGAATTACATTACCTTTTGATGTTGCTCTTTGATAAGCTTAAGGTCCACAACTAGCTTTATGAGGTAGAGTTATTTTTTATCAGTTGGGTCATCCAAATCTTTATCATCTTTGGCCATATCCTCTTTTATGCTCCTAGCTTTTGTAATATATTCTCTATTGTGAAGATCATGCCTAAAACTATTCTATTTCCCCTACCAAATTGACCTTGGCTTTTTCTTTTAACTGACTTCAATACCAATGCAACCTAGTGTTTATACTTTGCATCATCAATGATCCTTAGGGTTGTAGTCCTAGTAGGATTTGCCAATATAACACCCAGTAGTTTCTCAATCCTAGTAATTAACTCTTTATCATTAGTTATGAGTATATCCAAATTCCTTGTCCATGTACTTAGACTCTAGACCTTATCTAATATTATTCCCAATATGGCATTTAGATGAGCTAAGCTAATATATTTGAACTTAAGAATCTTGTTTCTAATCAAAATGCCATTGCGGTCCATTATCTAGGCCTCTATCTCCTACCATTCTATTATTAACCCATTAGCTAGCTCACTTTCTTGGCTGAAGGCATCCTACCTTAGCTGCATTGATTTCAAATAATTAAATATATAAAAGAATGCAGCTTCAAAGATGTCAATAACAACATCAATCACTAATAAAATAACCTATGTCTCCAAGTTTTCTTTCTCCTTTTCCAAATCATGGATATTTTGCTTCATTCCTCTAATCCTAGCCTTTGTTTGGGCTAACTAGGCCTTAATTAAGCTCTCAACATCCTCTACATGGATGGGATTTTCTCATGGCTATTGTCCTTCCACTAGGATTAGTCTTAAAAAAATTTCAACCTTTTAAAAGGTAAACTCTTCAGCTGTCACCATGGCCTTCATGATCCTCTCTAATCTAGCTATCTCTAAATTGAATTACACCATGGTGACTAGCTCTGTGAACTTTGGAGGTTATGGGACCCTAATTCTTGTGTTTTTTGATGATCTAAGAACATCCATTTACTTACTTTTTGGCCCTACAGTGGAAATAATTTTTAATTCTTATTATTCCTTCATTATATCCCTAATCCATGGCTTTATGTCATCATGCACATCTATGTTAACAACTTTTGTCAATGCCCATGAGTGGGACAAAGAGGGGATATTCTATAATTTTCCATAAATAAACTAATCAGGGATGATTAGTCCATAAATAGGGAATTATTCACTAAATATATTAACCTCACTAGTGGGGTGAGTGAGGGTCAATCTTGGCTTCTTCCTTAGTCCAACAGGGACTAATGCCAACTCTACCTTAGTCCAATAGGGACTAATGCCAACTCTACCTTCCTCTTTTCCCTAAGGGCTATTGGGACTATATCAAGAGCAACCTCTTTTCCTTTTTCCTCCCTAGGCTCCCCTACTTATACTTTTTCTTATTAAATCTACATCTCTTCCTCATCAATGACATATTCCCTAATAAGATCTTTTAAGGCACCTTCAACTGTTTCATCTAGCTCCAGGGAAATCATGTCCAAATACTCAATGTGAGATGGTGTCCTTTGGGGTGGTTTTGAAAATGGGGGTCTTTATACAAGTCTATCTTCCATATTTTCCTTTCCATATCCTTTCTCAATTTATCTATGGGGTGGTGGTTACTCCACTTTAGTCTATTCTTGAGGTGGCCTATAAGGTCCAGGAAATAAATGATATTGGTGGGAATGCATCTACCATACCTCTCCTACTAGTTTGTTTTCACTTGTTAACCTATGCCCTAGCTTAATGTTGTACCCTTTAAGCTTGGTCAACACTTCTTCAAATTTATTTGCCTTGATGTAAATGGTGTCATAGACATCAAGGTTATGCACATATATTAGCTTGGGTATTTGTTCAACCTTCAAATGATCACTCACTATATTTTTAGGATCCCACTTTTTGAGCTCATCTAATTGGAATCCAAATGAGTCCCTATGCTTGGACATGATCTCCACTTGCTTCCAATCCTGTAGCATGGTCCTTCCAATAATTAGAGGAAAGGGATAGAGAAGGCCCTTCCTCTTTACTTTACAAACTCTATGAACACCATTGATGAGTTAAAAGGTAATTTCTTATTATGCTAAGTTACTAATAACATACACAAGTAGTCTGTAGGGTTGGGACATGACTCCCTCAATTTGGATTACTATGCAATATAGATAAAACTAGATATCCCCCATCATATTTACATATTTATTGATTAATGGGTAGACCCTAGGCATGAGATAACCTATGATGGCCTCCACCAAATTATGATAGACATATTCAGATATAAATTACATGTGGTCCCTATACTTAAAGGTGTGTAATTTTGAATAGTGGTGGGATATAGTTGTTTTGACTTCAAGAGACCAATTTTTAATGCCTGTGAAGTTGATGAAAGTAAGTAGGGAATTTAGAAAGTATGACATCATATAAAATTACTTGGTTATCTTCTTTTTGATAGTGGTGAATTACTTTCCTAGGAAGATACTGATTGAGTCTCCAATTGGAGGGGTGAGCTTCTCTTCTACCATGAAATATACATAGGGGACATAGGTCTTGTTTATATATGTGGTTGAGGGGGATCTTAATGCTCTATTTAATGGGTTCATAACTACCCTAATCCCTTCCATAAACTAGACAATTGGGATCCTACCCTCAAAGTCTTGGAAGACATGGTTCCCTTGGTACAGCCATGGTTTGAAGATGGTATCCAAGTCATGCTTGCTGGTCCACTCCCTAATTTTGGAAAAGTATACATGGGGTTTTGGGAGTTTATAGTAATTTTCAAAGGCTAAAGGGGAAATTTAGGCTACCTTCTTAGAAGTTATTTCATGGATGATCTAATCATTATCTATCCTACAGTCTATGAAAATTTGAGCAAGCACATTGATATAATGAAGTACCTCTAGTTTTATAGAAACATAATGAAGGGTGACCATTTGAACTGTGACCAAGTCATGGTTCTTCCTTTTAACCATGGAAACTCTCTACTCTTCCTTAGTTATGGGTTTTAGCTACTCTAGGATGAAGAAGAGTTTAAACCAATTCTTGTTTCCATTGTTTAGGGATTCAACATCCAATTTAGTGTCCTTGAAGATTCTTCCCTCATTATCCATGGATAGATAGAGTTTTGTGTCCTATTTTAATTGCTACCTATGAACTGCCATGGCTTTTGATTTAAAATTGTTCACCAATGGATAAAAATCAATCTCTATGATAGTTCTTTTGTGCTAAAAAATGCAATTAAGCTTATCTCAGATCAAATTGTAACCAAATGAATCCACTTAAGGTCTCTTTAATTTAGGGTTTAGGGTTTTAGAGTTTTAATGGTAGGATGTATATGGACTTCAGCTTATCCATGCCTTGGATTTGATTTAGAATTTTTCCTTTATACTTTCACATTTTTTAGCCCACAAGATCTCTTATTTTGTCCTTTTCTACTTTCATGGTACTTATGTGGCATCAATCTAGATGTTTTGTGGAATTGTTCATAAATGCCTTTGAGCACTAGCCATTAGCATTTAAAATTCCTTCTTTTATTTTGATCCATCATATGAAGATCTTGTGATTGACCATGAGTTGTTGATCATGATTCAGGTCCTTATTTGTCATTGGTTCTTTTGGTATTGAGCCTCATAATTATGCCACTTGGCATCTTCACAGACCTTCTCAAGCTCTATATACTATGTCAATCTTTTTTTGAATGATAATTAGCCACATGGAAAACTTATGGGCCTTTAAAAATTCATTGATGCCTTCATGTCAATGGATTATACTTCCATGATGAAGCATGGACTATTGGATGTGAGTTAGCCTTGTGTCATTAGATCATCCTCTCATATTGAAACATAGATCATTGGATCCTACAAGATACACATGTTAAGTTAGCCCTTTTTTAATGTAAGGACTTAGGTTAAAACATCTTAGGCTAAGGTTTATTTCATGTTTATTAAAGATGAAATAAACTTTATGCTAAAGTGTTTATGCCTAAGTTTTTGATATATAAAGGGGACCCTGGCTAAATATTTTAGGTCAAAGCTTCTAATGTTTCATAAACACAACATATATTTCAAACTAAAATAGCCATTGAATATCTCCAAAAAGGGGTCAAAATGATATTGGATTAAGTGCCCAATAGAGTTTTATTGTATTAATAGACACACTAACACCTTTGATTAAAAGAATTTAGCCTAAGTTTTATGTTACAAAGACCCTTTTAAGATAAGAATTAGTATAAGTCTTTAGCTTAAGGTTCACATCATTTAAAAAATGTAATGGGTACCTTAATATATAGACTTAGAATACATCAACTTTTGCATATATTGGGATCATAAGACCATTTCAATATTTGTAGTTCAAAGAATTCTAGTATTTGAGCATCCTCTAAGGGCTTCTATTAGTATGCAAGGTAATTTATGAGATTCCTAGCAAAATTTTGGAGTCTATGTTAGTCTTGAGTAAAATAATTATTTATCTTAATTTTGATGGTCGTGTAGACATCAAATACATCCTCACAAATGTCAAATGATGATCACGTGAAAATTGAATTTAAGCTAGTGAAACCTTTGGTTTGATGGGATTAAAGTTGATGGTCATGCAGATGTCAAATGATGGTTTTGAAAATTTAAAATTTAATCTCATAAAAATTTTCATGTTCCAATATGAGGGTGTCACATGGTGGCCTCACAATGTTCCCTGGGTCTCTAAAATCAATTCACTCCATTCGATCAGGCTATGTGATGAAATGAGAGCCAGCCAATCATGATATAAGTAGCTACATGCTATTGGTTCAATTTAATGTATGAAACACATTTTATTTCATTCCTTGAATGTAAGGATGTCACATGTTGATCTTGTGGGCTTTCCATGATCCTTTGACTTTTCAACTATGTTTCACTCCATTCGATCGAGTCTTTATGATGAAGTGAGAAATGTTGGATGTAGGTTAAGGGTATAAATTTTTTTGGGCCTTCATTCTATTGTATTTATCTTCCATGATAAAGCATGGATCATTAGATCTTGCAATTTGCATGTATTTTAAGTTAAATCTTAGGTCTTCCTCATTCCATTGGATCAAGCCCCATAATGAAACATGGCCCATTAGATCTATGAAAAGTAAGGAAATTGAGTTAGGACCTAAGGTGACATAAAAGAGTTAGGATAAGGTATCACTTGTATTAATAAATATGATAAGGCCTTAGGATTAAAACTTTAGGATAAGATATGAATTAAAGGGACCAAGTTAGGAAATATTAAAAGGGACCCTGCAAAATCGATATTAGACCCAATTAGGAATATAAAGAACTAAAAGGGGGAAATAATAAAGGGGACAAAATGTTTTTAGGCTAATTTTGAGTTGTGTTAAGAAAAATAACTTAAAGTTTTAAATATGACATTTTTTTCTTAAGTCTAAAATATGTTTTAAAAGGTTCCCACCAATTTAGTTCCTGCTAGTATTCAAATTTGAACTAAGGGTTTGCCAAGGTTTTAGAATGTGAATTTATCAATAATAACACCATAGAACCTAAAAATTAAATCCATGAAGACAATTTATTAGAAATATTAGACAAAATTAAAGAAAAACATAATAATTAAGCTTGCCTTTGAAAAAGTGGATGATCTTTAAATTCTACAAATGATCCTAACATCCCATATTTTCATGTTTAATATTCAGGGTTTCTCAAGGGCCCCAATTTTCAAAAAATCAGGGTATGTTGGCCTCAACATCAAGATTGAAAGGATAAATGTGAGTTATTTGCATTATTCTACCATGTATACAATTGTGTCAAGGTCTGTTAGTATATGGTTCTTAATGATTTAGTATTAGATGTTGATTTGATTATATATATATATATATATATATATATATATATATATATAAACTTAGAAAGAGTATAAACCTCTAATAGATAAACAAAGGCAAATTATAGGTCAGTATGGTTGATTATTTTAATAATTAGGGACAATGTATATACAGTCTAAGGACATAAATTGGGAAAAAATAGGGCAATTAATTTGTAATGGATTTGATCATAATTGAATTATATAATTTATGTTGGAATAAGTGAATCAAACTAATTTTTTTTTTAAATGTTGAGTCCCTATATAAATCTTGATGCTTTTTCATGAAAAGTTAAAAAGTTTGTTAGAATCACATAAGTTTCTATAAGAAATATGAAAGTTACTGTTAGTATGAAGAATGGTATTTGTGTATTAGAACATATATATCATGTGGTATATATTATGAAAGGTGTATAAAATATATGAAATATATCTATATGAGAATTTAGGTAGTCATATACATATATAGCTTATATATACACATTGGGATGCATACTTATAATTATAGATTTTGATTAGTAAATTAAGTCACAGAATCCTAAGGGAAAGGACACTATAATTATATGCATACATCCTCCTAAAAGTATTATAGGTTACATAAATGAAAGATTATATTTTTTATGAAATAATTTATCTTTGAAATAATTATAATTGCTATTTATAATTGAGTAATATGTACAATACACTATGATATTGTTAGTTTTACTACATTTGAGTTTACTTAACAAAAATTAGAAATATGTAGTCTAAGTATATATTTTACCTATTTAGTATAAACTATACTATTATGCTTATTATTATGTGGTAAATAATATAGAGGATATTCATTCATATACTTGATGGATTAAATGTATGCATTTTGATTATTCCTATGTTTAACATGCTTTATGCCTACTATTAGGAATTAATCTATATGAATCTATTGGTTATATTTATATTATCCAATCTCACATTGTTAGTACTAACTAATCGGTTGTTAGAAACACAAGTTGTACCCTAATAAATTATATTGCTTAGATATGATTTAAACCTAGACCAACATTGGAATAGTCTAAGGATGTGGGATACTTGTAGCTAGACTAGACCTCTAGATTGTGAGTCTAGCTCCTCTGATATATCAAATCTGGATCTATTATTAAAACCTACTTTGTATTTGGGATGAAAAGAGTTACAAGGATTACTAAAAATGGAAATCATAATATAATGATGGTGATACACCTATATTTTTAGTTCATCCACTCTATTTGAACTCATACAACACTAATAAGCAATGAAAATAATTGAATCTTACAACTCCAAAGGACTCCTATGCAACAATATTTCATATGAAGGCTCCATTAAGTGATAAAATCATGAGGGAAATGATGGAAGGCTTGATTCAAGGAACTAACCAGTCAATATTTCCACTGTTAGCTTAGTTACTCAACATCAAAAATTACATATGACCTGCATAAGATGGCATACTAATAACTAAGTGAGATTAGGACCTACCAAGGGAGAAAATACTACCACATGTATAAATAAAAATAACATAATCACAATAAACATGTATAAATGAATCTCAAATAATAATTTTTATTATCTCAAGAGGTTACAAAGCACAATCTTGGTAGAGTTTAATCATGCCCAAGAGAGGGATCTTCTAAATAGGCCTAAAAGCCTAAATATATAGAAAAATGAGAAGAGAAGAAGCCAATTTGGATTATAGGAGAGAATAATAAGTCAACTCATCATTAACTCAAGTCAAATTTAGTTATAACTTATAGCAAACAATCCTCAAGACTTCTCTTTAAGTTAGTGCTCTTGCATGCTTTTTGGCATTGGAAACAAGATGGTGGGCCATATTTGGCATATAGTTACTTGTTGAAACTCCTCTTGATGAATTATATTCAATAAATTGGAAAATAATTCCAATTAATATGAGATCAAGTTAAGTGAATGATCTCTCCCTCATTAAGACTTATAAGATGCATTGATTGCCTCTTTAGATCAATTAACTCATGATTGACATATAAGACTAGTTAACTCATTCTTTATCCCTCCTTTGAATCAATTAAAACTTGAATGATAGTTATGCATGTAATTTCCACTTTAAAACCAATTATGTGGAATGATAATTCCACATTAACTCATTTGATAGCCCATATACATCATTTTTAACTTTGATTTACCAAATAGGCCTACTAGGCCAATTAGGCCTAGTAGTCTAACTTCCTATATTTTAAAAACTACATAAAACTTTGAAAAATTACAAATCTGGTGAATTTAAGACATGAACCAATGACTCATATCATGAAATGATTCCTCCTTTGCAAGAAACACCCGAAAATTAGTTAAACTAGTTGATTAGGTCACCTTTCTTCAATTTTTATAGATTGGTTATTTTGAAGAAGCTCATAAGGGAATATCTAGGAATTTATTTTAGCATATAATGGATTGAGGAGGAATAAAAATTTCTAGGATTTTCTCAATAATGGTTGGAATTTATTTAAACTACCTTGTACCTCTCCTTATGCACTTTTTATTCTAAAAATCATATTTTCTACCATGTTTGTATAGCATTCGTACAATAAATGGTCATGTAAATGAAGATACAAAATTTTATTTGATGATCCAAGTTTTAAGTAGGATGTTTTAATGAAATTTTATGCATAATTCCTCAATTCTTCACAAATAGGTTTATAGTAGGATTTTGCAAGGATTTTAGAGTACTATGGGTTCTTAATGATGATTTATAAAGCATGGGCCTTGAATTCATTATCTTCCCATGCAAGGGTATTAGGACCTCTAACTCCCAAAAATTCATTATCTTCCCATGCAACATGTGTGTGCCATGGTGAGTATGTGAAGTCACCTCTTAGAGTGAAAAACATGCTTTTTAAGTAGTGTCTAGTGTTCTTTGGCCAAGATGACCACTAATAATGCTTCCCTATGACTCAAAATTGGAAAAAATCTCTATTAAATCCATATGATGATGTTCATGGTGATTTTAGGTGCCTTCATGACCTTTCTATAGATTATATTACCCCATCTTGATTGCCTTGTCTAGTAATGTCAAGGACAAGCATAGGTGTATGCATATCATTCTTCAATATTTGACTTTATGATGAGTTTATAGGATATTTTATACTATTTAAAACATTAATAGCCTATATAGGATGATCTGGAGTCATGGTATGGGTTTGATCAAGCCATTATTCTTCACCTTATATGCAAACAACACTTTGTCTTGACTTGCAGACCTATCTGCCTATGGAAATGACCCTAATGAACAATTTATATGAATTTATTAGTGTTATTAAATAATTTTAAGATCCAATTTTAATACTAAAACTCATTTAATGTGAAATTACCCTTCATTCCTTTACCTTTAAGCTCAAAATTACCTTATTTGGCCTATTTTGTATAGTATGAGTACTACACATGTCAACCAACAAGCCATGGATGTGATCAAGGGAGTTTATAAGAGCTTAAATTTCATTTCATATCTCAAAATCATCATATGGATGCATAATTTAGTTTTTTCTTCATCAGGTAGCTATCAGGGTTTTATAAGGGGTTTAGGGGTCTATGGCTTCTTAATGATTATTCATAGCATATAAACACCTGATGGGAAACTAATTAACATTAATATGGAGTAAATTTACCCCATAATCAGCTATGATAATCAATATTTCCCATGCATAAGGTCCATCAATATGTCTACATGGTGAAGTTATGCATTGAGAGGTAGTAATGTATTGTGTGTGTAAGGAAAAAACTTGAGGAGTTTAACAAGACAAAATTTATGAATTGTATCCACTAAAATACCTCCTAAAATGTTTAAATTACCCTCCAAACTATCCCAATTCTCATCAAATGAATAAAAATCCCATGAAAGTGTCCAAAAGTATGATTGTGTCTCTCAAGGGTTTTAGGCTTACCTACTAGTTTTAGCCCTCAAGGACATGGTTTTCATTGAATTTGGAGTTTTATTACTATAAAAAGGTGTATGGAGACTGAAAATCACCCTATTATTCTTTACAAAACCTTACACAAGGTTGAAACCCTCTGCTACACCTTATAACACTTCAAGAAGTCTACGTTTATTTTATGGTTGTCAATAGACATGTGGTTGACTGTAAAAAAACATTGAATAGTTTCACTCTTAAATTTACATTACCAATACAATATTTATGTATAAACACTCATGGGAACAAACTCTATTAAGTTTCATCCTTGGATTTTTCATATAGAGACCTGTAGGTGATTTTTACCAAAATTTACCAGTAGGTTGCCTATGTTTTAACCCCTAAGACTAAGTTTTCTTATTTACATATTGTATTTGTGATTTATGATGATTTATTTTCCTTTAATATTCCATAAAAATCCTAATTTAAATGTTTTTTTTAATGTTTCAATATAGTCTAATATATCCAATAAAAAACCATGTATCTTCAAAGAAGCTCAAAGTGGCATGACTCTCACAACACTATTGTACATATGCATTTGTGATAAATGGAGTTGTTTGGTAACCATTTCATCTCTATTAGTACTTTTAAGACACCTCATGTCACTTGAAACCTCGATCTTTTCTCTTACTTGAGAATATTGCTCCTAAAACAAAGTTCTTAGTCCTTATACTCTATCCTATTCTATATAGGCTTGTGTACTTTCATATTCATGAGTTGGTAATACGTTAGTGGTCTTGATAAAGGTTTTGATATGTCTATTTTATATTTTATTGAATAATTCAATTCATAATTTTACCCCTGGATAAAAATTATCTTGAACTACATCCGTAGGGCATATGAGTATATCAATGTCATTTATCGCCTAGTATGGCTGTAGGTGGGTGTTCTTTATTATTTGATGTTGACTTTAGCCTATAAAGATAAATCTTCTTAATTATCTTTATATCATTCAAATAATCACTTTTTATTGAACTTTCTCTTCCATTTGATCATGAAAATCCATCGTTGACCCATTTTCTATCATTCTCCATAAGCTTGGAGATAAGCCTATACTCTTGTATGACTGGTAGAACTTATGAGGTGTATGACTAAGTGTTGTTTACCTAAATTTTATTATTTCATATAACTCTTGACATCATTCCAATAGACTCTTAAAACATATTATAACTTAATTTATCCTCAATACATATCAATAATCCTCTTAACAATCTTTATGCACCAAGATTGCACACTTTAAGAAACCCTCAAACCTGTTGTAGGTGTTGATTTTCATGAAAACATGTTCTAATTTTAGAGTTATTTATCCTTAGGGTGACTTTAATCTAATTTTTATAGTTATAACCTTGCACATTGTATTCCTTCATAGTGAAAACTCCACATTTTTGAAAATAGTCTCTCCACATTTTTGAAAATAGTCTTTCTTATGATCATTGACTTGATTGTGTTTAACCCTTTTTACCTTTGTATGAACCATGTACAAGATTTAATATTCTTGGAGATATGATATAGGTAACAATATTTACATGAGTCCTTCACTTGTATAATTATCCCTTAACAATTTCAATAACCTCACTTGAAGGTCAACTTCCTTGAAAAACTATTTTATAGCTTTTCCCACTCATTGGGCTTATGATTGTCCTTAAAATTTTTGATTATAGGTGAACATCCTTATGTTTCCTGAACTATTCAATACCTTAAACTTGTATTTTACTTGAGATACCTCATTTAGGTTATCAATATCATACTAATCATGCACTTGGTTAGCCCAACTAGCTTTCAAGAAATTAAATAGGGCTAAATACTATCAAGATAATTATTTACTTAAGGTTTTGACTTAAATACAGGCCTATAGGTGTCTTAAAAGACACTTGAATGAAATATTATGGATTCATCCTTGGGTTTATGCCATTAATGAATTCATAACATAGATTAATAACCCTTCACTCCTTTGTAATTTCATTCATACATTGAAGTCATGACCTAACCTTCAAAATGATTGTGTCCTTTCTTGACAACTGTAGGTGACTATGTATTTGGGATGAGAAGAGTTATAATGATTATTTAAAAGGGAAATCCTATTATATTAATGGTGATACACCTATATTATTGGTTTATCCACTCTTTTTTAACTCTTACAACACTAATAAGCAATGGAAATCATTGAATCTTACAACTCCAAGGGACTCCTATGCAATAGTATTTCATATGAAGGTTCCATCAAGTGATCAAATCATGAGGGAAATGATGGAAGGATTGATTCAAGGCATTAACTAGTCAATATTTCCATTGTTATCCTGGTTACTCAATATCAAACATTGCATATGGCCTACATAATATGGCATACTAGTAACTAGGTGAGATTAGGACATGCCAAGGGAGAAAATACTAGCACATGTGCAAATCAAACTAACATAATCACACTAAACTTGTATAAAGGAATTTGAAATAGTTATTTTTATTATCTAAAGAGGTTAAAAATCATAATATTGGTAGAGTTTCATCATGCCCAAGAGAGGCATACTAAAAGTAGGATTAAAAGCTTGAATATATAGAACATGAGAAGAGAACAAGCCAATGTAGTGTAGAGAAGAGAAGAACAAATTATTCTATCCTTAAACTCAAGTCAAATTTAGTTACAACTTATAGTAAATAGTCCTCAAGACTTATATTTATGTTGATGGTGTTGCGTGATCTTTGCATGAGCTCCTTGGCATTTAAAACAAGGTGTTAGGCCCTCTTCGACTTATTGAAACTCCTCTAATATGATACACCATTATTTGGATAGATATCTCCACTTGAGGTGAGTTAACTCATTCATTGATATTCAAGATCAATTATGCATGTGATTGGATCAGTTAAAGACCATTTAACTCATAATAAGGATCAATTAATAATGTGTATGACATCAAGGGTTTATTTTTCATTAATTGGATCAGTTGTATGGTGTTACAACTCCACATTATCTCTCATATATAGTATTTTATGCCATTTTTCTTCACTTGATTAAGTAAATATATCTACTAGGCCAAACTAGGCCAAATAACCTAACTACCTATACTTAATGGCCATTAGAACCTACATATAACCTTGAAAAAATGAAAAAATGATTAATTTAAGACATTAACCAATATCTAATATCATGAAATGAGTCCTCCTTGGCAAGCAACACCTACAAATTAGTCAAACTAGTTGACTAGGTTAGCTTGTGCTTCATTTCCTACAGGCTATCTATTTTTTATGAGCTCCCAAGGGCACTATAAGGTAGATTTATGATCATATTATGATATGAGGAGGAATAAAAAGTGTCAATATTTGATAAAAAATGATTGGAATTTATTTAAACTACCTTGTACCTATCCTTTTATTTTTTCTCTAAAAATCTTATTTTTTGCCATGTTTGTAAAACATTCATAAAACAAATGATTATGGACTTGAATCTCTTAGAGTTTAATTGATGATGTATGTGGTATTCAAGAGGTTTCAATTAGTTTGGATGCATAATTCTCCAATTCTTCACAAATAGGTTTGTAGTAGGGTTTTATAAGGGTTTAAGAGTGTTATGGGTTCTTAATTATGATTCATAAATCTTGGACCTTTAGTGTTTGAACCAATGCCACAAAACATTAGTGTATTATTCCCTCTAACTCCCCCAAAGTCCTTGTATTCTAATGTAAAAGCTGTATACCATGGTGATCATGTGAAGTCTCCTTTCAAAGTGGAAAACATGCTTTCTAGGTAGTGTTTGGTGTCCTCTGGACAAGATGATCACTTTAATGCTTTTGCTATGGCTAAAACTTGGCACACATATCCCTTATGGCCCAATGGTTATGTTCAAGATGGCCCTATCTAGTGATGCCAAGGATAAGCATAGGTGTATGCATAATTCCTTAGAATTTTGGATTTATGATTAGTTTTAAATGTTATTTAATAATAATTAAAACTTTAATAACTTGTATATGATGCTTTGGAGTCATGGGATGTGATTGATTAAGTCATTTTTCTTCACTTTGTATGTAAACCATTCTTTATCTTGACCTACAGACCTATCTGCCTATGGAAATGACCCAAATAACCTCTATATATGGTTGTATTAGTGTTATTGAAGAATTTAAATACCCCATATTGCTTCTCAAACACATCAAAAGTGTAATTACCCTTCATTCCTTTGATTTTAAAATCAAAATTACCTTATTTAGCCTAGTCCATATAGTATGAGAACTACGTGTGTCAACCAATAGGTCATAAAGGTGATGAGTTAAGTTAATAATACATTCAAGTTCATTTCATATCTCAAACTCATCATATGGATGCATAATTTATCTTCTTTTCTTCATCAAGTATCTATTAGGGTTTTGTAAGGGTTTTAGGGGTCCTTAGCTTCTTAATGATTATTTATAGTGTATGAACCCCTGATGGGAAACTAATTGACATGAATATGGATTAAATTTATCTCCTCATAAAATATGATAAGTAATATCTCCCATGTATAAGGTGCATCAATATTTCTACATGGTGAAGTTGTGCATCGAGAGGCAGTAATGGATTGTTTGTGTAAGGAAGAAACTTGAGGGGTTTAACAAGAAAATATTTATGAATTTTATCCACTCCAATACTTCCTCCAAGGTTTAAATAAACCTAAACACTTTACAAATGATCATAAAATGAATAAAAATCCCATGAAAGTGTCTAAAAGGATCATTATGTCTCTCAAGGATTTTAGGCATGCCTGCTTGTTTTAGCCCTCAAGGACATGGTTTGAATTTAATTTGGAGTTTTATTACTCTCAAAATGTGTATGGAGACTGAAATTCACCCTTTTATTCTTGAAAAAAACCTTTTATGAGGTTAAATCCCTCTGTCACACCTTATAACACTTCAAGAAGTCTACCTTCTTATTCTATGACTGTCAACAGATAGGTGATTGATTATAATAAAATAGTGAATATTTTAAATCTTAAATTTACCTTAATAATACCATAGGTATGTATAACCAATCATTGGGACAAAATATACCTATTTTCATACTTTGATTTTTCATATAGAGGTCTGTAGGTGATTTTTACCAAAATTTACTAGTAGGTTGACTTTGTTTTAAGTCCTAAGACTAAGTTTTCTTCTTTCAATATTGTATTTGTGATTGATAATTATGGACTGGTTTTGAATAGGATATTAAAATCCTTATTTAAGTGTTTTTGATATATTTTTCAATCTAGTCTTATATATCCAATCAAAAACCATGTATCTTCAAAGAAGCTCAAAGTGACATGACTATCACAACCCTAATGTAGTTATGCATTTATGAACAATGGAGGTGTTTGGTAACCATTTCATCTCTATTTGTGATTTGGATACCATAATATCACTTGAAACCTCCATCTTATCTCTTCCTTTAGCATATTTCTCCTCAAATAAAGTTTTTAAGTCTTATACTTTATCTTATTTTATATAGGTCTGTGTACTTTCATCTTCATGAGTTGTTAGTGCTTTAGTGGTCTTGATAAAGGTTTGGATATGTAAATTTTATATTTGATTTTATAAGTTTACTCATTAATGTAAATTATGTTGAATTTCATTCTTAGGGCATATGAGTATATCAATGCCATTTACCACCTAGTATGGCTATAGGTGGGTGTTCTTTACTATTTGACCTTCACTATATCCTATAAGGAACAATCTTATTCATTATATTTATCTCATTCAAATAATCACTTATTAATAAACTATATCTTCCATTTAATCATGCAATTCCACCATGGACCACGTTTCTATCATTCTCCATAATCTTGGAGATAGGTCTGTACTCTTGTATGGCTATAGGTGGAGCTTATGAGGTGTATGATTAAGTTCTGTGTACCTAAAGTTTCTGATTTGATATAAATCTTGAAATAATTACAAGAGACTCTTCAAACATAACAAAACTTCATTTATCCTCAAGGCATAGCAACAATCCTCTTAACAGTCTTTATGTACCAAGATTGCACACTTTAAGAAACCCTCAAGTCAGATGTGGGTGTTGATTTTCATGAAAGCATGTTTTAATTTGATAGTGATCTATACTTAGGGTGACTTTGACCTGATTTTTATACTCATCACCTTTCACACTATATTCATTCATAGTTAAAACTCCACATTTTAAAAAATAGTCTTTTCTTATAATCATTAACTTGACTATATTTGACCCTTTTTACCTTTGTACAAACTATGTATAAGTTTGAGGATGCTTGGAGAGATGATATAGGTAAAAATATGTCCATGAGTACTTCAATTTTACAATGATTCCTTAACATTTTCAATAACCTCACTTGAAGGTCAACTTCCTTGAAAAACTATTTCATAGCTTTGCCCACTCCTTGGGCTTATGTCTATTCTTAAAATTCCTAACTGTAGGTGAAAATTATTATATTTATTGAGATATCCAAGAACTTAAAATTTTATTTTACTTGAGATATCTCATTGAGGTTACCAATATCATATTGATCATACACTTGGTTATCCCAACTAACTTTCAAGAACCTAGATAGGCCTAAGGACTGCCAAGACACTTATTTACTATAGGTTTTGACTTGAATATAGGCTTGTAGGTATCTTAAAAGACACTTAAATGTAATATTATGGTTGTATCCTTGGTTTTATGACATGAATGAAGTAATAACATAGATTAATAACCCATCACTCCTTTTCACTTTCAATCATACATTGATGTCATGACCTAAAATTCAAAATGATTGTGTCCTTTCTTAACAAGTGTAGGTGACTGTGTGAGGTTATTCTATATGAATAGAGTCTAAGTTTGACCTTAGGGAGGTCACCAAACATGAACATAAACCTTGTAATTTAATATTTTAAAACTTAAGGAGATAGTTAAACCTTATTCATATTGATATCCATGCCCTCTAGTCTTCTTAGGACCATACTCTCTTGAAACACATCTTGATTATACCTTTTATTGGTTATAGGTGATGATTCTTTGATATCAAGTAGTGTTTCTAAGGTATTTATAGTCCGTGAATGAGTCCTAGTGTTTCTTTATGGTTGTTGACTCCTTATGGTAATGGATACATGAGGTGAAGATTTAATATGGGAAACCATGAATGGAGGTGGAAATGAAGCCTATGCAATGATTAAAAATAGTGAGAAGATAATGTAGATGAATGTAATAAGATGGAAGTGAAAATGGACATTAGGATTCTATAACAATACCATTTTGAGTCTCTTAATCAATCATAAGCACCTGTGTAACAATTTGGAGTCCTTTGAAGGGGGTATATGGTGTAAAAATGAAACCTATGATTCTACTAAGATCCTTAACAAATGCTAATAAACCTTGAAATATGCCAGATAGTGACTCCATGAGAACTCTTGAGAGTCATTAATGTCTTCCTTGATATGAATATTTGAATAAACCTTTGAAAATCTTGAATGAGGTAGATATAAAATGAATGAAACCTTTTCAAACAATAATCCAACAAAATTTGATGATATTTCTCTCTCTTGGACCGTACAACTCTCTTCATATGCTTGTAAACTATAGATTTGCACTGTCATGTGTTTTTGAGATCTATGTCACCCCTAAATGAGTGGAAAATAACTAATTAATTCCATGTAAATGTGAATTTTTCTCCTTAAAAACTCCATAATCTTGAATTTTTTTCATGATTCTTAGATGAAGAGAAATCTAAAAAAACTGACTACCTATTTATATGAAGGAGACATAGTGATTGCCTTGAATTCAAAGGGATGGTTCATTAAGGAGAGAGAACCAAATTGATAACCAATTTACATATCTATAATCCATCTAATACTAATTTTTCTAACCAAAATTTTAGACCTTGAATTTCTTTTTCATGACTGTGCCACCTGTAAACCTGAAAGGCTCTCACTATGGGCAAAGAAGCTAGATGACTGGAGGGAACTAATTTTGAGCATGTATTGAAACCTTTTTCCTTATATATAATTTGAAACACTTTCCATATCCTCATATTCAATATTTAGGTCTCATCTATATGTAAAAGTCTATACAATCTATACTCTTGTATGACAATACATGAAAATGGCTCTTTCTTTGCATGTTCTTCAAACTTAAAGCTTTAACTACCAATTTTAGGGCATAACAAGGAAGACCATGATTCATGATCATGTTATAAAAATAATTAATTTTTTTAAACTTTTATGTGGCCAAAATTGGCATGCGTGAGCTCATGGAAGGCCTTTTCCATGCTTTAACTTGCTGAAGATCTACCTTCAAAGTATGAAACTTTGACTTAAGGTAAAGTAATGAATATGAACGGTTTTAATGGTATTTTGGATGTTTTAATATAATCTTGACTCCAAATTTATCATTTAAAGTCCCAAAAACTTCATATTTAGTCAACATACCTATAGTAAACCACCTTGTATAGGATTATAATAGTGTCCTAAAAAGTTTCAAGTTATAAGGGTTGGTATTTAGCCTTGATAAGACAAATTAAAAACATTTTTGGTGATTTACATGGGTTTAATAGCTTTCTGGTCAAAATAACTCATTGTATTTTCATGGCTATGACAATTTTGAAGCACAAAAACATGACTTGATGACTCTTTTGGACTACCAAATAGACTTTTAAACTTTATGACACATCCTTTGATTGAAAAAACAATAAGACTCAAAATAAAAAATAATGAAACACACCTAAACTAAGAATAAAACACAACTAACCTAAGGAAACAATAATAAAAGATAAGACAATAACAATCTAGTAGATTATTGCTTATGTTATTAACCTATTGAAACATGACAAACAACCTAAAACAACTAACATGAAGTCAAAATATTTCCTCCAGGATCAAATGGAATTATATATTTTCCACCATAGAAATTTTAAGCATGATTTCTACCTCTTGATAGTTTATTCTTGTAGCTAGGAGCATGTACACATTCATGGCTTGTAGGGGGAACAACTAGGCCTTCTAGTTCCATTCTCAAGTGTATGGCTTATACATGTGAGTTAAATACCCAATCATATTCCTCTCATATTCTTATTTCTTGAATTAATAATGCTAATTCTGACTCATTCATGGGATGATGATGGTTTGTCACATTCTCATTCAATAATTGTATTGGAAACTCAAGTGATATGCTTTGATTAGTGCCTACATTATGCTCCATTTGAGGTAATGGCCTATCAAGGTCTTCAACTTCTTGAAAGCATGGCTGAAACATGTCATTAGTCTCTTCTTGATGAGTATTTTCAATAGTGTTCTTTACAATATTATCCTTAATTTCTATATGGGGTGTAGATGGACTATCAAACTTTAAACAAAAAACCTCCAAGTCATCCCAAAAGGCTATCTCTTCAAGATCACTTGAAAATACATGGAGTTCATTAGTATCCTTACCATTCTATTATGAGGTATGATGTTTATCACACATTTCCAACCTTTTGATGGAGTTATATGAAGTTTCTTGATTTGTTGCACTTGTTTCATCTTCATCTTTAGTAGAGAATGGAATCTCATCTATCCAATCAAGTTCTAGATCATTTTGCCTTGGTGTTTCTAGACTATCATTACCTTCTTAAAGGTCAAAAACATTGGTGTAATATTCATGTGAAGATATAACCTATTTTCCTATTTCATCATTCAAATTTTCCATCTTAATCTCTTCAATCTCACTTAAAAACTCATGGTATAGCTGCTACCAATAGTCATCAACTTCAAGAATGTTCTCCATCTCAACAATTGTTATATGTGAATTGTGTTCATGGCTACCTCCTGGATAAAGAGTTATTTGTATTTCATCCTTGATAACTACTAAATTTTTTTTTGGAACATCTTGATGAAGAGTAACTTCTATGTGATAAATAAACTCTTGAGAAATAACCCTATTTTGTTCAACTAAAACATCTTCTTCTTATGTTTTATCTTGCATCTAAATCTCATCTTGAAACTCCTCTTCTTTGGCATTATGAAATACTAATTCATGGTTATCCTTACCAATAAGTGTCTCAATGGTTATGTCCTCTTCATGTTCAACTAAAACCTCTTTCTCATCACCTATCAACTCAACTAAACTTTCTTCATTTACCTCATAAAGGAGAGTCTCCTACTCAAGAATTGGCATGGTGTATCCCTAAAAATACTCAATTATATGAGAAAGGTCTAAAGTTGATTCCATGGATGCTAGATTCTACTCATGGGTTGATCAAATTTGATCACCTTTACCTCCTCTTTCTGCTACAAGTTCTCTTGAATATCTTTTCATGAAAGAAAGGCTTAGGCTCTTGAGGATGAAGGTGTAGAGGCTGAATGATCTCATGATTGATCTTAACTTCAACATCTTGACTTATGAATTAATTGTCTTATTTATCCCTTGATTGTTGCATTTGTTTCCAAGTCATAAAATTGGGTTTAGGAGTTTCTTCTTTTGCACTTATTGTAGCCATATAAATGAATGAAAGAACTTGTTGCTAAGATTATGTTGTTTTTGTATCTGCTATTGATTCATGAATATGTTGATTTGAAAGTTCAAATTATTTGGCAAGGTGAGCCTCAAATTCATGAACCAACTCATTAGAAATATCTCCCTACTAATTAGAAGATGAAGGCTCTTATATGATCTACTATGAAACATCAAAATTAGTCTCCTCAACACACTTCTTCTACCTTTTGAGTTCTCTCTTGGACATAATTCCAAGTAAGAAAGCTTGGCAAGGCTTAAATGGAATCTTGAGGGTTGTGATATATGTTTATTTGATATTAATAAAAATAAAAGGGTATCTCAATGGGGATTTGATGTTTCTCATGAACCACAAACTTCTCTTTAATGTTTACAATTAGATAACCTATGTCAAGGATATTACCACTAAATTTTGAATGGGCTTGTCTTATGAAAGATGCACACACTTCTTTAGTTTGTTAAAATTAATCTCTCATGATCTCAATCTCATGCTTGGGAACCTCCTATCTATATCTCTTTTGAGTTTCTATGCTCACCATTTGTTTCTCATATCCAAACAAGGTTTATTTAAAGCTTGATATGGACTATCTTAAAACTTGATTGAGGTGATCAAGAATGTCATGAGATTGCCATGACTAATTAGATTCATAAGAAATCTGATAACAATATGTATATGGATCATATTAGAACTAGGATGGATCATAGGGCTGTTGATAAGGAGATGAATGGCCAAAATTTATTCCATATGCTACCATCATTCACCACAAGACACATGAAAATAATTGAATTTATTAACAAGAGCTGCCCTTTACCTCTGATATGATGGAAATATGAGTACTTGAAACTTCTTATGAAGACAAAGATGTTGCAAATGAGTAATCCAATGGTTGGATATATGTCCCATCGGGCATGCTATAATTATTAGCAACCCAAGTTACATTTTAATGAAGTAGACTGCTCAGATCTACTTCAAACATGTACTAACATTAGAATGTTCTAAGGCTATGGGATACCTGTAGCTAGACCATACCTCTAGATTGTGAGGATAGATCCTCTAATATATCAACTCTAGATCTATAACTAAAACCTACTTTGTATTTAGGATGAAAAGAGTTAGATTACTAAAAAGGTAAATCATATTCTATTGATGGTGATATACATATATTGTTGGTTCATCCACTCTATTTAAACTCCTACACCACTGATAAGTAATGTAAATAATTGAATCTTAAAAATCCAAGGGATTCCTATGCAACATGATTTTATATGAAGGTTCTATCAAGTGATCAAAGCATGAGGGTAATTATGGAAGGCATAATTCAAGGCACTAGCCAATCAATATTTCCATTGTTAACTCAATTACTTAACATCAAACACTGCATATGACTTATAAAAGATGAAATACTAGTAACTAGGTGAGATTAGGACCTACCAAGGGAGAAAAATTACCACATGTAAATAAAACTAACATAATCACACTAAATATGTATAAAGGAATCTGAAATAGTCATTTTTATTATCTCAAAAGGTTAGAAAACAAAATCTTGGTAGAGTTAAATCATGTCCAAGAGAGGGATCATTAAAATAGGATTAAAATCTTGAATATATAAAACGTGAAAAGGGAACAAGTCAATGTGGAATAGAGGAGAGAATAAGTTATTCCATCCTTAATCTCAAGTAAAATTCAATTACAATTTGTAGTAAATAGTCCTCAAGACTTCTCTTTATGTTGATGGTGTTACATGATATTTTCATGAAATCTTTGGCATTTAAAACAAGGTAGTGGGCCCTTTGACTTTATTAAACTCCTTATCTAACATTATACACAATTATTTGGTTAGATAACTCTACTTGAGGTGAGTTAACTCATGCATTGATATTCAAGATGAATTATGCATGTGATTGGATCAGTTGAAGACTATTTAACTCATCATAAGGATCAGTTAATCATGTGTATGACATTGAGGGTTAGTTATGCATGAATTTTATTAGTTTTATATCATTACAAATCCACATTATATCTCATATATAGTCTTCTATGACATTATTCTTCACTTGATTGAGTAAATAAGTCTACTAGGCCAAATTAGGCCTAGTAGCCTAACTACCTATACCTTATGGCCACTAGAACCTAATAAAACCTTGAAAACCTGAAACTATTATGAATTTAAGACATGAAACAATGTATAATATCATGAAATGAGTCTTTCTTGGAAAGAAACGCTTGAAAATTAGTCAAACTATTTAACAAGGTCAATTTGTCCTTCATTTCCTATATATTGTCTATTTTATATGAGATCATAAGGGCACTATTGTCACTTGGATTTTTACCTTTTGAGGAGATTTAAAATATTTCCTCATCTAAGTGGCACAATGGAAACACCTTGAAGCTTGTGGGTAGCCTAAGAAATGAGGTGAATCTCTAGATAGGCCTAGCTCCCTTGATGTACCACTTTGGATCACAACTACAACTAAATTTGTGGGGTGAAAAGGGAAAGAGATAAATTTATTAAATTTAAAAAAAAAAAAAAAAAAATCCTAAGGGAGGTGATACACCAAATATATTTATTAATTCCAACCATATGCATGTTACACTTGAAATCAATGGATAAACTAAACCTACACTTCTCCAATCTCCATCTTCTCACATCAATGTTACATTATGAGGTTATGGATGAATGTGAAAATATAGGAGAACTTAAAATAGGAATTTAATTTAACTAATGAAAATACTAAATCACTTAATCCTTGACATTTCCTAGAACATTTCACCTACCCTGCAAGAAGAAGCTTTCCAACTACACATAGATGATATAATGAAACAATCATTCTAAGGAAACAAGAGTTATCACTTATGTAAAATCAAACATTAAAAATAAAAAAAATAATAAGAGTTATGGAAGATGTAAAAATAATAATAATTATTTATCAAAAGGTATATAAATTATTAGGGATTCTCCATACTCAGGTGGAGCATCCATTACAATGCTAAAATGGTTAGTTTTAATAAAACTTGAGAGAGAGAGAGGAGAAGATATAAATCCAAGGGTCACAAGGACACTTGTAAATATGATAAAAGGAGTTAATTTTTCATGATAATATGATATGGGATGAACCGTGCAAGGTCAATAATCCTAAGTGTCCATCCAAGTCATTAAACTCTTGCAAAGTGGCATAAAACTCTTTATCTTGGCTCTAAAAATTGCCTTCAAAATTTGGACCTATTTGAACGTCTCATAACTAATTAAATATAGGTATGATGATTGAAATTAATGTTAATTTTCAAATAAATTCCTCTCCATGCACTGGTTGTAGGCTTGGTCATCTAAAATCATCCCAAATTGAGTTATCATCATCTGTTGTCAAGAAAACTCCTTTTCCATGTACCCTACCCACTTGGCCTCAAATTTGGCATAAATTTATCATTAAAATATGTGTGAGGGAGTTTATGACACCTATAAATACCCTCCATGTAATTATAAGTATCAGGGACACCCTAAAATGAGCTCACTTGAAGTTTTCTATCATTCTCACTAGCTTGTCCACTATAGCAGTTTTGACTGGATGAAATGAGAGCTATTTATCAAAAAATTA
This sequence comes from Torreya grandis, assembly GCA_037957365.1. Taxonomy (NCBI): domain Eukaryota; kingdom Viridiplantae; phylum Streptophyta; class Pinopsida; order Cupressales; family Taxaceae; genus Torreya; species Torreya grandis. The sequence continues at coordinate 1,490,196 of JARHVA010001053.1, forward strand.
AGATTTTTTATGAAGAATTAAATTTAAATTAATGGTTATATAAACTCTTTATCTTCTTACCAAATTTTTTTTCATGCTCAAACACCTTATAAAACTTGTAAAACATAAAAAAATTATCAAAAATACCCTATTTTTGCCATGTCTATATAGCTAAAAAGTATAAGAGGGATAATAAGTGAGTATTATACAACCTATAATAGTTTTTATGGTCAAAATATTCCATTAAATGAGCTATCCAACTTCATTTTGACAAACTGGTCACTTGTAAGGGTTTTAAACCTATTTGAACTCTTAAGGTTCATTCATAAAAACTTGATGTTGAAGTTTCCAAAAAATTCCACAAATTCATATTTCAAGACATTCATCAACATCATTGAACTAATATATCCTCAATTATAACTCTCCAAAAATATGTGAGCATTTGAACTTGACCTATCCAGCTCTTTTTTCCAATCTCCATAGGCATGATGTTGCTTTCAATCCAAAATTAGCTCTCTTAATATTTATTCTACAATTTTAATACTTTTACACATATGAGGTGACCCTATAAACATAATCCAATAGGTTTTAATTCTCTCTATAAGTGACAAATGAATTTATATTCCCATTTGGAGTTTAGGCCTAACTATGCCTAATAGGCCTGATTTGTCCTTAAAGCCCAAAATGGATCCTCATGGATTTTACTAAACAATATATGCTTGAAATTTTTTTATATATTCTCAAAAACGTGTTAAAATATATTGGGAATCATATTTAGATCCAAAATTGAAAGTGACCTCTTGGTTGAAATCTAGGCATAACCATCCCTCATGGGCCTATTCACACCTTTGATGGTCTAAAGCAACCTATTTGGTTTAATCCTCATGTGAATGGTTTATCAAATTTATATATGTGTCATAAATCTTTTAAAACCTTCTTGAAAGTTTTCTATGGCTCTTTGATTCACCTTACAACCCACTTCTTAAACCTATCAATGTTTGTGTATGAGGGAAGTACCCCCTGTTTGAGACAAAATAGGGGGTACTTACATTGTGTTATCATACCAAACTAAATATTTATGGGAATATATAGGTTTTATATGTGATATATTCTGATTTTTATCCCTTTTATATGTTAATTTACCCTCCAAAAGCATGAAAGTCTGAGACAGACTTGTTAAAGGCAGCGTATGTGTAAGAATTTCATAAGGACTATAAAATTATTTGTTTGGGGATCCTACCCTATTTTTATCCATTATATTCATGTATTAAATTATATTAAATATCAATATTTATGTTTTAAATGTGATCATAAACCATTTACCAACCATGTTTGCATCTTGGACTGCACTTTACCTAAACTAATCAAGGCAGCTGACTGTGTACATGAAACCTTCTTTAGACTATTATTTACATCATAAATACCATTTATATGATTTTTTTATCATATTAAATAGTATATTTGGTATTATTTTATCATTATGGATGCATCTCCCATCCATTCATCACACTATAACTTTACTTATCCTTCATAAACCCTACATTCTTAGGACTGATGCACCTTTCCTGAAAATATATTTACTTTTCTAGGAATAACCCTTGTAGGTGAAAATGCATGAATTAGGTATCGAAGATAGTTAATAATCCTTATTTTATATTTATATAATTAACTTCATGTATATTCTAAGCCAACTCACATCTTGGGGTTGAAAAACCTTCAAAATTAATCATCGGCTGACTATGTGTTACTTGTTTTGGAAAGGGGGGTACCTATATGTCATCATGCATTATTTAGCTTGGATACAGTGCCTCAATACCTTATTAGGGTCATAAAGGATAATTTTACACTTGATTGAATTCATTTTCCTCATTATTGGCATTCCACACTCTCAATCACCAAATTCACTCATTATTTGCTACAGTCAACATAGTCAACCATGTTGGGAAAAGTGAAGTATTGCATATAGAAGATTGTCCTCTTGAAAAGTTACAAATTGTTATCCAATCCCATGAAAATTTTAAAACCTCTCTCATTTTACATTCTTGATGGTTCTATCACAAACTTATCTATTGGACAATGTACTCCTATAACTGGTTGTAGATGTGCATTTAGACTTGTGTATGGATTGTAGGTGTGCTTGAGGAACATGATACCACTTCTCATCTTATTTGGATGGTCCTTTGAGTCCTAAGTTCTCATTGAACCAATTAAAACCATTTAAACATGAAAGTGTGCTTCATTTTATTTCTAGGATATCACAAGTCATTTAAAACACAAAACCTATAGATTTTACTACCTCAAAATAGTGTTTTTGTGAGCAACTTAGACCTATCAAGATTCTATCCTCCACTAACCTCTTGCCTTCTATATTTTGCATAGTTAATGTCCTATGTGAGAGATACAAGTTTAACTTGTTTATATGACTTAAATATCATTTCAACCATGTAATATGTTTTTCACAAAATCCCACCTGACCTCTATTTTTCATTTTTAGGGAAATTGTCCCTGTATCTAGTCATCACATCTTGGAATGTGATTCTTAACTTTGTTTAATCATCTAGTCTTATAAATGAGGTCTATAAAGGTTTTTAACTTACTATGATCTCAATAAGGATTTTAAAACTTTATTTAATGCTCCATGATTATCTTTCATCTCTCTATTAACACCTACAGGTAGGTGAGTATTTTAGAGTATAGGCAGTGATGTAGGATAATAGGCAATGAGCAAGATATGTGCTCTTGTGATCAATTTAGGCTTTCTAAAAGTTTTAATATGAATTTATAAGACTAAAAAATCTTTGGATCAACTATTAAATTTTTTCCTCCATCATGATGTTATCAAAGAGAAACCCCTATGGGTGGAAATAGACTATATGCAAGTAATGAATCTGAAATGATTTATGCACTAAAGGGATTGGCTTCATGTTCAAGTGATATTTTCATAAAAATAACAACATGAAACATCATGATAATTTAAAAACACCTCCATGGACATGATAAAGAGGTTCTATACATGCTCCAATGTGGATGCAAGTGAAATTGGGCAAAGAAATGGTTGTGAGCTTAGCATGATTGAAATCTTGATATAAACATGGTGTTATGAGACTAGACATGAATGAACGATGATAAATATGGAAATAATATATGGTAAAAATCATATCATGTTATTATGAAGCTTCCTCTGAGAACCAAAAACTCTGCAAATAAAGATATTTGACTAAAACCTCATATGATGACACCTTATTATAAAGTGAGTTATTTGGACATAAAATCAACTCAAAACATGAAAAAAACCATATAAATAATTATATGAGGAAAAAATCATATGGAACCAAAATCATTAACTGCTTCATAAGAAATTTCTCCAACCAAGGTAAAACCTATAAGGTTCACAGATTAGTAGGCAAAATAATACAGTCAGCTTCATGAGGATGATTCATGAATCACAAGACACCATTATTCAAAATTATTATATGTAAATTAATGTATCTAAGTTTAATAAAACTTAATAGAAGTTTTTGACTTGAAACCTCCTCAACTATCCATACTGAGCAAAAACTTGAACGTCACTTCTACATGTCTAAGAAAACAAAGATGATTAGAATGGTTTTGGGCCAAAAATGGCACTTCCAAAGAAAATAAAACATTGGGATGCATGTGGGTAATATTAAAGGACATTACATGAGCTTTTCCCATGTGGCATACTTCCCAATGAGTCATACAAGTGCCTTTTTCTTCTTCTTTCTTAAGAAAACTACCCTTTCTTCTGATGAACTTGACACTTTTTAATTATTTAAGTTAATTAAGACCTTTAATGACACATGAGATGTGAAATCACATGTTTTAACCTTCACACTTCCCAATAAATATATATAAGTCATTAAATTCACCCTTTTTTACCTCAAAATGGCCCAAAAATGATATAAGGACTAAAAAGACTAAGGACCAAGGCTAGTATAACATTTAATGACATAAATTAGCCTATAAAACATATTGTGACATAATTTTATATCCCTTAAAACACCTAAATCCAATTTTTTACCTAGGGGTACCCCAATTTGACCTAAAAGTCAAATTTGGTCAACATGCACTTTTAGGCATATTTTAATCATCTGATGATTTAAGGAGGAAGAAAAAGTGTCAATATTTACTCAACAATGATTGGAATTTATTTAAACTATCTTGTACCTATCCTTCTATGCTTTATTATCTCAAAATCCTATTTTTTCCATGTTTGTAAAACATCCATACAATAAATGATCATGAAAATGAATATATCTATGTTTACTTGATGATCTAGGTGGTAGTTAAGATGTTTTAATCAGTTTTGATACATAAATATCCAATTATTCACAAATAGGTCTATAGTAGGGTTTTTCAAGGGTTTAAGAGTGCTATAGGTTTTTAATGATGATTCATAAACCCTGGGCCTTGAATGCCTGAACCAATACCACAAAACATTAGGTTATTTCCCCCTCTATCTCTGTCGAAGTCCTTGGCTTCCCATGCAAAAGGTGTGTACCATGGTGAGCATATGAAGTCTCCTCTTAGAGTGGAAAATAGGCTTTCTAGGTAGTGTCTAGTGATTTTTGGCCAATATAATCACTTGAATTATTCTCCTATGGCTCAAAATTTTCATACATATCCCTTAAGACCTGATGGTTATGTTTATAGTGATTTGAAGTGCCTTCATGACCTTGTTTTGGCTCTTACTACTCCTTGATGGCCCTATCTAATGATGTCAAGGACAAGCATATATGTATGCATAGTTGTTTAAAACTTTGGTTTAATGATGAGTTTTAATGGCTCTTTTATACTACATATAACCTAAATAACCTATAGATGATGTTTTGGAGTCATGGTATGGGATTGATCAAGCCATTCCTCTTCACCCTATATACAAATAACTCTTTGTATTGACCTGTAGTCCTATATGCCTATGGAAATGACCTAAATGACCCATATATGGGGATTTAACAATGGTCTTGAATAATTTAAAGACCCCATCTTTCTTCTCAAATTTATTGAATGTGTAATTACCTTTTGTTCCTTTGTCTTCAAGCTCAAAATTACCTTATTTGGCCTAGTCTGAATAGTATGAGTACTACACATGTCAATCAATAGGTCATGGCAGTGCTTACAGGAGTTTATAAGACCTTAAAGTTCATTTCATATGTCAAACTCATCATTTGGATGCATAATTTAGCTTTATTTCTTCATTAGGTAACTATCAGGGTTTTACAAGGGTTTTAGGGGTCCATAACTTCTTAATGATTATTCATAGCATACAAACCACTGATGGGAAACTAATTACCATGAATATGTATTACATTGACCCCCATCATTAAAATTTTTAATCATGAGCTCCCATGTAAAAGGTGCATCAATATTTCTACGTGGTGAAGTTGTGGTTTAAGAGGTAGTCATGGATTGTGTGTGTAAGGAAGAAATTTGAGGGGTCTATCATGATAATATTTCTACATTTTCTCCACTCCAATACCTCATCCAAGGTTTTAATGACCCTTAAAACTATCCCAATGCTCAATAAATGAATAAAAATCCCATGAAAGAGTCCAAAAGGATGACGTTGTCTCTTAAGGGTTTTAGGCTTGCCTATTTGTTTTAGCCCTCAAGGGCATAGTTTGCATTGAATTTGGAGTGTCATTACTCTAAAAAGGTGTATGGAGACTTAAAATAACCCTTTTATTCTTTAAAAAACCTTCCATTAGTTTTAAACCCTCTACCACACCTTATAACATTTTAAGAAGTTTGTTTGCTTGTTATATGACTGTCAACAAACATGTGGTTGACTATAACAAAATAGTGAATAGTTACACTCTTAAATTGACCTTACCATTACCATAGGTAGGTATAACCACTCATGGGGATAAACTCTACCAAGTTTCAACCTTAGATTTTGTATATAGAGGTTTGTAGGTTATTTTTACCAAATTTTACCAGTAGGTTGCCTATGTTTTAAGTCCTAAGACCATGTTTTCTTCTTTTCATCTAGTAGTTGTGATTTAGGATGATGGATTAAATTTTAACATGGAATGAAAATCCTTATTTTAATGTTTTTGATTTATTTTTCAATCTATTCTTATCTATCTAATCAAAAACCATGTATCTTCAAAGAAGCTCAAAGTGACATGACTATCACAACATCATTGTAGGTATGAATTTGTGATCAATGGAGGTGGTTGGTAACCATTTCATCTCTTTTGGTGATTTTTATATCCCTCATGTCACTTTTAAACATCCCTTTTGTCTCTTCCTTGATCATACTACTCCTCAAATAAAGTTCTTAGGCCTTGTACTCTATCTTATTTCGTAGAGGCCTTTGTACTTTCATCTTCATGAGTTGGCAATGCTTTAGTGGTCTTGATAAAGGTTTGGAGATGTCCATTTAATATTTTATTGAATAAGTTAATTCATAAATTTACCCCTAAATGTAAAGTATCTTGAACTACATCCTTAGGTCATATGATTATATAAATGCCATTTACCACCTAAAATGGATGTAGGTGGGTGGTCTTTACTATTTGACCTTAAGTTTGGCCTATAAGGAGCACTCTTCTTCTTTATATTGATGTCATTCACATCATAACTTTTTATTTAACTATCTATTCCATTTGATCATGAAACTTTATCATGGACCACTTTTTTATCATTTTCTATAAGCTTGGAGATAGGCTTGTACTCTTATATGGTTGTAGGTGGAGCTTATGAGGTGTATGACTAAGTGTTATGTACCTAAATTTTATTAGTTGATATGAATCTTGAAATCAATACAAGAGACTCTTCAAACATATAAAAACTTCATTTATCCTCAAGACATAATAAGAGTCCTCTTAATAGTCTTTATATACCAATATTGCACACTTTAATAAACCCTCAAACCTATCATAGGTGATGATTTTCATGAAAACATGTTATAATTTGAGAGTGATCTATCCTTAGGGTGCCTTTGATTTAAGTTTTATAGTAATCACTTTGCACACTATATTCTTTCATAGTCAAAACTGCACATTCTTGAAAATAGTCTTTTCTTATAATCATTAACTTGAATGTGTTTGACCTTTTTTACCTTTGTACAAACTATGTACAAGCTTTAATATGCTTGCAGAGATTATAAAGGTAACAATATATACATGAGTCCTTCACTTATACAATGATACCTTAATAGTATCAATAACCTCACTTGAAGGTCAACTTCCTTGAAAAACTATTTCATAGCTTTGCCCACTCCTTGGGCTTATGACTATCCTTGAAAGTCCTAACTGTAGGTGAACATTCTTGTGTTTACTAATATATTCAAGACCTTTGACTTGTATTTTAATTAATTTACCTCATTGAGGTTATCAATCTCATACTAGTCATTCACTTGGTTATCGCAACTAGCTTTCAAGAACTTAGATAGGCCTAAAGACTACCAAGATACTTATTTACTATAGGTTCTAACTTGAATACAAGCCTATAGGTGTCTTAAAAGACACTTAACTACAAGCTTATGGATTCTTCCTTGGTTTTATGAAATAAATTAATTCATAACATATATTAATAACCCTTTACTCCTTTGTACTTTCATTCATATCATGATGTCATGTCCTAACCTTAAAGATGTTTGTGTCCTTTCTTGACAACTATAGGTGACTATGTGAGGTCATTCTATATGGACAAAAAATTTATTTGACCTTGGGGAGTATTGTCACCAAATATTTCACCCTAGAAGAGGGTGTTCAAGCCTCTTTCATAGTTGGGAAACATGGGAATACTTATAGGTATGTGGGTGTACCTATAGGTAGAAGTAGACCTCTAGGTTTAAGGGCTAGCTCCCTGAATATGTCTTGAAGTGCTTATCACCTAAACTAGTGTTTGTTTACAGGAAAAGAGATAGAATTTTGAATGAAAATAAAATAATCTAAGGGGGTGATACATGAAGATGAATTCCATTTGACCATCATACTTCTTTCACTAATAAACAAGGCATACAAACTAATTTATAAGTCTTAAAGAATTCTAACATGAATGTTTCAATATGGAGGTGAGATGCATGAAGGATATCCAATGTAAGTGAACCACAAGCTAGTTTTAGTCACTAAGGCTCATTATACACTTAAAATACTAACCCATACACTTAAAAACACTCCATATGACATATTAGTATAGGAAATCTTACATAAACATTATAGGATAAGGGGAACAAGGATAGAATATTATCACTTAACCCCACCATACATCACTTTTCACACTTAGATAAATGTTAATGAACTCAAAACCAAACTTGAATTTATTATTCAAAGGAAAAATACAATTTCATTCATGCAAGGATTCACCATAAATGGATTGGAATTTTATTTTACCTTTGAACAATAAATTCAAGTTTGGTTTTGAGTTCATGAACATTTGTCTAAGTGTGCAAAGTGATGTATGGTGAGGTTAAGTGATAATATTCTATCCTTATTTCCCTTATCCTCTCATGTTTATGAAATATTTCCTATTCTAATAGGTCATATGGATTTTTCTAAAGTGTATGGGTCTATTTTTTAAGTGTACAATGAGACTTAGTGTCTGTAACTAGCTTATGATTCACTTACCTTGGATAGCCTTCATGTATCTCACCTCCATATTGAAAATTCATGTTAGAATTCTTTAGGAATTGGAAATTAGTTTGTATGCCTTGTTTCTTAGTGTAATAATTATGATGTTCATTTTAAATTCTCTTGATGTATCACACCCTTAGAGTAGTTTCTTTTCATGCAAACTTCTATCTCTTTTCCCATAAGTAAACACTAGTTTAGGTGATAAGCATGTCAAGATATATTCAGGGAGTTATTCCTTAAACCTAGAGGTCTAATTCTACCTATAGTTACACCCACATACCTAGAAGTATTCCCATGTTGAAAAAATTTAGAAGAGGCTTAAACACCCTCTTCTATGGTGTAAGATTTGGTGACAACATTTTGGCATGCCTTATAGGACCAAGGTCCAATAGAGTGTAAATATTATTGGTGTGTCTTTCCTCTAATCAACTTTTTGAAGCAAGAAAGATAAAAATAATGGTTACTCCACATGAAAAATTCTAGTTTTAATCATCCCAAGTATCTTTTATTAAAGGTTTTGATCAATTTTTGCATCTCATCTAACATCTGAGGTTGATATGAAAGGCTATGGTGAATGCCCATATCATGGGCTTCCCTATCAGCCTTGCTCTGAACCACATTATATTCCTCAACAATCCTATCATAATGTCTACCAGTCCTATGAGCCATAGCAACCCTATGGTCCTTCATATATCTCCCCATATAGACATCATGTTGTTGGATAGCCCTATGAGGAAGGCTACCAAGAAACCTATCAAGAAATGCCTCCCTATAAATCCCAATATGAGTCCTACCAGCCATATTATGATGCCTATCAACCTATAGAGGATTTCTATGAGTCTAAATCAAGATATCAAGAGGTAGGATGTGAATTATTAAAGACTCAAATACAATAAGCTAAATTTGGTCTTGATCCCCATCATTGCCTTCCCCCTCCTTCATTTTTCAATCTTATATCAAGTCTTTATTGGCATCTATATCATAGTTACTAGTTAATGAATATGATATGAGAACATGGGATGATGAGTATGATTTTATCCCTAATCATCTCATGGAATGGTTAAGAGGTGTTATCCAAATTTGTATGTAGATGTTGGAGATGTTTTAAGAGCTATAAGGAACTACATGGGAGATCAAAAAATAAATAGACTTGGCAAATAAGTGCCTTTAGTGCTCAATAAGTAGGCTAAATATGTGGGAAGATAAGGAACCTAAAAATGAACATTTTTTTGTTGAAGAGACTAAATGAGGATATTATCAAGGTGAAACTCCAACTTATGTAGGTGTTTTTCCTTCTAATCAGCCCAAAAAATCACTTCCCCATGAGCTTACTAGTGTAGTCCTATTTCTTAAATCCATTCACAAGCCTTCTCCTTCACCTCATATTCCACCGTAAAGTTATGATCCTATCTATCAAACTTACACCTCAGCCTTTTTTGAGAAAGATCCCATTTTGAGGGAAGCAAATGAAGTGGAAAGATCCTAAGTCATAGCTGATCAAGAAGATGTCATGAGTGATGATGAGGAAAAAATCACCATAGGGACTCCCCTTGGTGAGCAGAAGGGCAATCCTACCTTCTTGAGTGAAGATAAACATATTAAAGACTCTTTTTCATATGACCATGATAAATGTGGCCAAGAATTTTTTGGAGAGTTGTCAATGATGTCTCTAAGGCAGCCAAGGATGTTGATGAGGCATCATGTGTGTTAGAATGATAGTGATGAAGTGTGTTTCAATGTGCTTCAGTGTTATTTCATAGTTATTCAGTGTTTGACTTGGTGAGGAAGATGATGGATGATATTTATTGTGTGGTCATGTTGTATATACTCTATGGGGTGTTATGAATTCTTGGGTTCTTGTGAAAGTGAAAAGAATTAATTAGAGTAGTCATATGAATGTCTAGGTTCTCTTAGTCATCTTGGAAAATAAGTTTAAGTAAATATATTGACGACATAAATATTTTTGTGTGTGTTAATTTTAGAATAAAATGGTCACATGGTGGTATTTAGGTTTGTGCCTACTTTCTATGGTCCAAGTTTCAGGTTATGAGGCTATGTGTAGAAAAAGATATCAAGGTGTAAAGTTGGCCTTTCAGGCAAATTATAGTGTTTCCCATACTTAACCAAATTTTTAATATTGAGCAACCTTTATATAGGGATACCAAATTTATAAACCTCACTTTATCATATCAAGGATCAATGGTAAATGTAGAGCTACCAAGTTTTAAAACCTATCTCTATCGGATCAAGGATCAATGACATATGGGTGATTATGCAGATGTAGATCTAATGGCACACGTTCAATCACATAGATGGAAATGTAATAGTGAGCATGAGGTAAATAAGTCAAAATATATTGAGATTAAATTTTATGGTGATATGTGTCTCACACATGGTGAACTAGTAGATCAATGACACACATTTGATCATGTAGATGGAGATTGATGACACACATTCAATCATGTAGATGGAGATCAATGGTGCAAATCAAGTCAATAAGTCAAATAAGCTCAAATTTCATGTGAGGATGCCAAGTGGAATAAAAAATATCATATTTAATGTGGTGATACCAAGTGTAATAATAATTTTAATCGAATGAAGACTGATAGTAGGGAACATAGATTACATGCAGGGATGCCAAGTGGCATAAATAAGCCTAAATTGTATGTAGAAATACCAAGTGGCATGAGCACATTAACTAAATGGAGAATAATATCAAGGAACATAGATTGCATGTGGGACTTCCAAGTGGTATAAATAATCCTAGATTGTATGTGGAACTACCAAGTGGCATAAGCACATGAAGACTAATAATAGGGTAAATAGAAGGCATGTGGGACTACCAAGAGTCACAATCTCAGAAGCACAATTAAATATCGGTGTCTAGTGATTGAAAGTAAAGACTAGGAGACTCCTAAGGATATTAGTGGAGTGTATTTTATAAATTTTCAAAGGGGCATGAGATGAAGACACGTGTCTGAATTTTTTGCATTACATAATGACCATTGGAATTTGAATATTCAAATTAACTAATGAAAACTAGTCTATATTATTTGAGCTATATATTTTGATGTATGATGAATTTAGAGGTGGAATAAAAATAAATATTATAAAGGATGCCAATTAATATACATAAAAATTATTTATAATGTTTTATTATCTATAAATTTGTAGTTATTGAGCTTCAAAGTTGACTATTTGTTTATTCATGGTGTTCTTGTGTACAAGACTAATTTTTGAGTAGATTATGCATATGCAGAGGAGTGTGGTGATGAATGTAATCACTTTAATTTGTCTTAATGTTCATATGGAGTATAAATATGCATTTTTAAGTGGTATTTTATTCTTAATTTTAATGATGAAGTTATAAATGGGTGAATATGTCTCTATGAGACATATAAGGGCTATTAAGGCCTAATCGAAAGGTGTAGTTGCTTAAGGGTGACCCATTGATGATATGGTTGACATATGAGGGTGGCATTGAGATATGTATTAAGTTGTATATAATCCTTAAGTTTTAATTCATGTTTAATGGCTAACCAAGAAGATCATATTCATGAAGGCTCTATAAAGAGTGAAATCCAAGGTGAGAGTTTATAGTGTGGAGAGGAAAAGAATAAAGAAGTGCAAGTGTGCCTAGTGGATGGAATGAAGAGAAGAGAAGGTTGAGTATTATGTGTATGACATAAAATTCATAATTATTATTTCATAATAGTGATAATGTAGGTTTTAACATTGAGGATGAGTGAAGTATAGATAATGTGTAGTGTGAGCGAAGAAAAGGTGAAGATTGTGTGAGCTTGGTGGGTGGATTGAGGATCAAAGGAGTGTGAGGTATGCATGTGTGACCATTTGGTCATGTTTTTTATGTTTTTATATTTGTTTTAGTTTTTTTTTAAGTATGTGTTAATAAGTATAGAGTGATCCAAAAGGTGGTTTTGGATGTGTTGAGAGGGTCTGAAGGTTAGAGTGAGTGTAAAGGGAAAAGAGTGCAAACAAAGGTCATCATTAGTTGAAGAGTATCAATAGGTGTTCAAGTTGATTTTATTTTCAGGGTATCTAATTGGGTTCTTGGTTTCTTATGGTGTTAGTTCCTCCTTGCAAGGTAAATCTTGAAAAAAAATCTAGTTGTGTGGGTGTTCAACTAGATAAGGGTTGTAGATACTTATGGGATGGGTGTTCAACTAAATTTGGATATTTTTATTATAGGATAGTAATCCCATTATATGTTACAATGGGCTTTGTCCCCCAAGAGTGTTTCCCACATAATCCTTGTGTTGTGTGATTAATTTTTCATTATCTTTCTTGTTCATTGCTATGAATGATGTATATGCTTCATGAATGTACCTATTAAATGATTAAGGGTTTAAAAGGTTTGGAATTGAATTATATTATCTTTAAACACTAATTTAACCCCCCCATATTAGTGATTTTACCTCTAATAATTAGTATCAAAGCCAATCCTTTGGTGAAGGCTTGATAGCTTGAAGGTGATCCCAGGTACAAAATGGGTAGTCATCAAATGCAAGGAGGCTTTTACACTAAACAAGAGTTAGTGTTCAATGGGTATAATTATGATTTTTGGAGTGTGAGGATGAAGACCTAAATCATGTCACTATTGTTTAACATTTGGAAATATATTGTGGATGGATATTTAGCCTCCTTACTCCTCTAGTATAGCTAATAAGAATTTGTGTGAGAGCAATTCTAAGGAAATTAATGCCATCACTTGTGGTCTTTCATAGATTGAATACATAAAGGTAATCCATTGTAAATATACCAAAGAGATATGAGACAAATTTTAGATCATTTATGAAGGACATTCAAAGGTCAAGTTGGCCAAGTTGTAGACTTACCAAAGATAATTTGAGAGTCAAAAGATGTGGGAAGAGGATTTAGTGACATAATTTTTACAGAGAGTTGATGAGATTATGAACATCATCAGAGGTCTTAGAAAGGATCTTGAAGAAGATACTATTGTGAAAATGGTATTAAGGTCTCTTACCCTCAAATTTAATTCAAATGTTTCTATAATAGAAGAGTGTCATGATCTCACAAATATGAAGATAGGTGAAATACATGGTATTCTCATAGCCTATGAGATGAGAGTCAATAAAGATATACCACCAAAGAAATAAGTTTAATTTAGGGTAGAAAAGAAGCCAAAGAAGAATTTTCAAGGTAAGAAACTAAGGAGGATAACATATCTGATATTGATGATGATGAACTAATTACTTTGTTTATAAGGAAATTGAAAATAGGTTTAGGTAAGTATAATGGTAAACTACACTTCAAATTCTTCAATTATGGAGAGGTGGGATACTTGGCCAATAAGTGCCCTCATAATCATAAGAAGAATGATGATGAAGAGAATGGTGAAAGTGAAGATGAAGGAAAGAAAACATTCAGGTCTAATAAGGGGAAGAGAGGATTCAAAAAGTATGACAATAGAAGTCCTTCAAGGACAAGAAGATTCTCTACACCAATGGAGATTGCAACTCATTAGATGAGAGTGAAGATAGTGATTCTGAGTTTGATAATGAAGATGATGGTCCTATTGAAGATGAATCCCTCTTCATAGCTGAAGAAGTAAGTTTCTCATATCAAAAGGAGTCTATTTGGAATGATATAGATAATGATAAATATGAGGTGGATTGTGAGATTGAGTTGATGAATACCCTTGAAGATTTGAAGATTGAAAATAAGAATACAAAGAAAATGAAGTCACAAATGAAGGACTATGAGGAGAAATTTAGTATGTATGAGGCTAGAATAGATGAAGAGTCCAAGGAGCATTCAGGTATAGTAAAGCATCTCAATAGTTAATTGTAAATTATGTTTACAAGCTTGAAAACTCAAGTTATGTGATTGAAATTAATTCATTAAAATCTATGTTAGACAAGACATCTAGTAAGTTAAAGTCATTTGTGAGGTTTGAAAAGATCTCAAGTGATCTAGACAACATTTTGAATAGTCAAAATTATTTTAGTGATAGAACTAAACTTGATTATAAATAAGAATAAAAATTTACAAAATTTACAACTAAAGACAATGTGAAGGCTAATGTGAAAAAGAAGGATAATACCTTAAAGGTTAATCATCAATCAAAGAATGAAGATACTGGAAAAATGAAGACAAATAAAATCAAACAACCAAATTCAATGTGGTATGCCAATTTCAATGGTTACTGTTATACTTAAAATCAATTTGGTCATAGGGCTAGAGAACGTAGAAGACATGCTAAGAATGAGTGGAATCTTCAGTCAAATATCATGATCAAATTTGAGTGTTTTAGTTGTAATGAGATAGGACACGTTGCAATATTTTATCCAAATTAGGTAAGGCAAGTTGAGTTTACTTCAATAAGAATGGTTTCCTATAACTGTGAGAAGATTATTCACATTTTAGGTTATAAAAGCAAAGGCCATCAAGTTAAAATAATTTCAATCAAACTCCTAAAGTGCAAGGAAGAAGACAAGTTAACACATGGAAACCAAAGATGAAAAGTGTGAGTCATAATGAGTCTGTAGGTCTAAGTGATCTATTTATTGTGGTAGAGAATGCTATAAAGGTTGAAGAGTGCTAGGAGATCTCATTATCTGCTCATATTATGAATGAAGAGACCAAGCTCAAGGAGAAGACCAAGGTGTTAGTTGAGGCTAGTTTTGAGGTGTGTATGGATCTAATTGAACATCTTATTGTTTTTGAACATGTTTCATGTAAAGAAAATCACTTGTTAATTCCTACTGATGAGATTATTTCTTTAATTAAAAATGTATGTCATGAATCTATATTATCTCCATGTGTTTTTAATACAATATTAGAAGAGAAAGAGAATGGTGTAATTGATAATCAATTAATTTCTCTTAAGCATAAGAAGAAGAATAACTATCAATTTTAGATGTCCAAGAATGAGAAGGAATATGATGAGATGTGGGAAAATCCTAGTTACACATTGTTATAAGACATTGTGGGTTAGGGTGTCTCTGCCTATGCTTCTTAGGAGACATCTTTCTTGTGGAGAAGAAAGTGTGTGTTCTCAAGGTGTGTTTAGGGATTTTGGTCTTAAAAGTATACAAATAGAATATGGAGGTTTCCAAGTGTTAAAATAGAATTAGTTAAAGAAGACTTGTTGAAGATGTCATGATCTAGGTGGAACATGGAGTTATGGGGAGATAACTTAGATGGTTTGAAATGCTTGAATGTTATAGGTACAATCACTGAGAGGGTGGGGGTCAATCAGTGAGCCTAAGTATGTCAATTTCAATTCTAAACCTTTCAAACTATTATACAATCAACATATATCAACTTGATTAAGCAATATTAACAAGAGAGTTCATTTAATCAATACATATACAAGATCAAACACATAACACATAGTTCTTATGGGAAATCCTCATGGGGAATAAAACCCACTCTCAAGCCTATAACACATGGACTACTATCCTATAATAAATTAAAAACAAGAGAATGTTCAACTCTTTTAGACTAGTAAACATTGATCATATCCTCCTGACCAAAGGCCATTAGCGAAACACCTATTTCAAAAAGAGCAACTACCCCTACGAAAGATCAAGTACTTTAGACCCTATTTTAAACACATCCACCTTAAAATTGATATCTTCAACACCTGATGATGTATTTATATTTTATAATTTCTACACTAATTCATTATCTATCTCATATAGGCCTTTCACATAGGCATGCCATAATCTCTCTCCTTCACTTAAACTATCCTCATATGCACACTCAGACCTCTTCACATATCCTTAAATTGAAAGAGGACTATTCAGACATCATAAATATGACTTATACATTATAAAAATAGTCTTCAATCTGATCTACTCATTAACTCATCAAATGGGCTCTCTACCTTTCCTTTGCTCTATAACTCTCACATATACCTTGCACTAGTTTCACTCAAAGTCTGAAGCCAACATATTTGGTTTCAATATATATAGAGAATTCATGAATTATTAAGTCAAAAATATTTCCTTATCAGCCATAATATATGCCTTCACCCTTAAGGCATCTAATATGGGTCACACTTAATCAAAGCATACTTTCAGAAAGGCCTAAGTCACTTTTAGGTCCTATGGAGACCCATTCAGCTCTTTGACACTTACCTAAGAAAACTAAGAACATAGGGACACTTTACAACTCATGAACCCATGCCAAATGATCTATAGGTCCTCCTTAATTGCCAACAACCATCATAGTAACCTTCTACTTAAGCATAATTTGCTCAAACAACATTTGATGCACATAGTCACTATGCACGAACATAAAGTCACATTATAAATGTTTGTTCATACTACATACTATTGGTCAAACCTTAATTATGCAAAAAAATAATACTTGAGTATATAAAATGATAAAATATCTAATTCATCATTAAAAATTAAGACAATAATAGAATGAGCTCAATTACATTAATTGGGTTACTTGTAGAACATAATCAAACACAGTCAACTTTGGGGCTAAATATATTTGATAATACACATAATTATAACTTAAAATTAATATTTATAGATGAAACTTGGAGTATTTTACAAATTCATTTTTTACACCATGGTCAAATTCTACTTGGATCAAAAATTATGGCCCAATAACTAGACACTGGTCTTTCCTTTATTAAATTCAAATATTAGAATTCAAATGGTCAAAGCTAAACATCAAACACAAAGCTCACATATTGTGTCCTCATTTATCTAGATAAATCATGCACATAAATATTATTTTAATAATCTCAATCTTTAACATATAGTTCACTAATGCCAAATGTTAAACCTTGAACATGTTGACCTCATCTTGTGTACTCTTGCAATATTTACTCAACACGCATCAGTCAGGTCTTTATCATGTAGCATGCACCATTAAATATTTCTAAAATCCCCCATGATCATGAAACTTGGTACCCTTAAATGACTATTTATCACTTATATTGTTAAACATCATGTACTTATTACCATCTCACTCAACACACACTGTTAGATCAAAACTATACAATCACCTGTGCACCATTAGATCTTAAAAGAAGCTCAATGTTTATCTTTATTAACCAATGAACACTTTGACCTATTTGAATTTTTTTGCACCATATATATTCATGTATTAAATCATGTGCACTTTTGGATCTCTATTTGGTGCTGATATTTAACATTGTGCAAAAATGGCTAAGTATGGGCACCATTACTTATCTACTTGGAAGGCCAACTTTACACCTCCATATCTTTTGCTTCGCTCAAGAAAATGTTCTAAAATTTGGACCATATGATCTCCTCACATAGGATAATCCAAAAATATAAAATTATTCTCCTATAATCCTCACACATGTGATAAATAATTACATTAAAATGTTCACTCAATTTTTTATATTCATAGAGCCAACTATTTCAAGAACTGTTTGGAAAGACCAACTTTACACATGCATAGCTTTTGTTCCACTTCATCACTGGACATAAAAAATTTCACATATAAACTAGGAAAAAATATGAACAAACTTATATGATCACATTATCTGTAAACATCCACACGTGTGAGATATTCCACCATCAAAATGCCTACTTAGCTTTTCTTGCCACATTGAAACTTTGTCTAAGTATTGGGAAATACTATCAAAATGCCTGAGAGCCCAACGTTGCCCTTACATATATTTAATCTCACTTTATTGATAGATTTAATAATTTTCAAATAAAAAATAGGGACTGATTTTATCATAGCCATATGAACAACTCCCCTTGATTCATCCATACATGTCAAAGGTGATGTCAACAAACTGCCTAATTAGATTTTCTGCTACTAGACCCACCATGTCTAAATGAAAATAATAGAATACTAGATGAATTTCACTCATTTAAATAAGAACTCAAAGCTTATAAAAACTATTATAGGACTACTTTCTCATTCTCAAATCACCATGCTCATCCCTGACCATCTCTAATCATGTTAAATTTGAAGATCAACCAAGCATCCTTCATGCATACTAGGACAAGCACATTACACACTTTGTCATTATTGATTAGACTATCAATCCACTTCATCCACTCACTAAGGAAACTCCATGACATAAACATGACAGGATTGAAAAATATCTAAAAATATCCTCATTTGTCATTGATGTCAACAACCATCATATAACAATATACAACTCACCTGCCTTCTCTCTCTTCAAGCACTCTCATAATAAGAACTTTCTCCCCCTTTCACATAATGACAAAGTGGGAAAAAACTGATTTTGATGACCTAAAAATACTACCAATAGTAAAGGACCACCTTATAAATATGATACAAAATCCCCCATACCTTTAGCCTACCGCTTATTATCTTGACACCTTCCTCTTACTCCATGCCAACACTCTCTTCAATCAAGCACTATAACCAATGAATAAAGAACGCACAAAAGAACTAAAATCTAATGGAACTTACCAACAAACATCTAATAATGAGAAATCATCTTGAAAAATCACAAATCATCTTTTTCCACTTGAAAAACCTTTAATCTGACCATATAGACTGACCATATATAGCTATGACATCACTTTGGCATCACTGCAACATATCTTCCAGCCAGACATGTCTGCTCCAACTAAGAACACTCATATCTAGCCTTCTTAGATCATCTAAATAATACCAAAAAAACACTTGCTTCTCTACTAAAATGAGTCTCTTAAGAAGCATAGATAGAGACATCCTTTGCACTATAATGTTCTATAACAAAGTAAATCTATGAGTGGCCCACATCTCCTCAATACCCACTGGAATCCTCGTATAGCTATAAGACTTCTTACTCTTTTTCTTCTTTTTCTTAGTTTAAACTATGAAAATTTCTTATTTTTCTATATCACTCTCATTTTATTCTAAGATATAATTGATAATATGAAGCAACTATGGAATCTTAACATACCTTTTCATTTGAATAATCAACCTTATAGCTTGGAACCTCATCACTAGGCACAAAAAATTGATTCTCTTTGCATGATACATGCTTAACAACAATAGGATGTTCACTTGGATCCATACACATCTTAGAGCTAACCTAAACTAGTACCTTGGTATTCTTCTTGAGCTTGGTCTCTTCATTCACAACATGATCAGAAAATGAGATCCCTTGTCACTCTTCAACATTTGAAGCATTCTCCACCATAGTAAATAGATTACTTAAACCCACAGACTCATCATGACTCACCTTTATTTTCCATGAGCTAACTTTCCTTTTTTCCTTGTAATCTTGGAGTCTAATTAAACTTATTTTGACTTAATGGCTTTTGCTTACATAATCTTAAAATGTGACCTCTCTGTTCACTATTGTCACAAACCATACTCCTTGATGGAAACTTAGTTTTTCCTACCTTCTTAAGATAACATTTTGAAAATTGTCCCACATCATGATAATTGAATGACTTAACCTTGCTCATTGCTTTTGACTAATAACCCCCATCATAGTCCCTTGAAAACTCATTTTTAATAGGTCTTCTACATTATCTAGCTCTATGCCCAAATTGATTACAAGAATAGTAGTAACCATTGAAATTTTCATACCTAATGGCATTTGGTTGTCTGATCTTATTTATTTTCATTTTGCTATCACCTTCATTCCTTGTTTGCTGATTTATCTTCAAAGGCCTATTGTCCTTATTCAAATTAGTCTTTATTTTGTCCTGAGTTGTAGTCTATGGTTCTTCTTTGTATCCAAGACTAGTCTTATCACTTTCATGGTTTTAATCATTTAGGATATTGTTTAGATCACTTGAGCTCTTTCAAAATCTCATAAATGACATTACCTTACTATATGTCTTCTCTAACTCAGATCTTAATGACTAATTTTTAATCAAATACCTTAAACATTCATATTATTTAACTTTTAGGCTTGTAGATAGGACTTCTAATTGAAAACTGAGATGTTTGACCATATCTTCATGCTCCTTGGCATACTCAACCAATCTTGCCTCAAACATAATGAATTTCTCCTCATATTCATTGAAATTATGACTTCATCTTCTTGTTAATATTCTTCTCAATCTTTAGTTCTTCAAGGGCATTCATCAATTTAGTCTCATAGTCAACCTCATCTTAATCATCATCTAAATAACTCCAAGTAGATTCCTTTTTATGTGAGAAAATACTTTCCTCAACCATGAATAGATATTTATCTTCAATAGGACCATCATCTTCATGATTATACTCTGAGTCATTGACTTCACTCTCATCTGATGGGCTATAATCTTCTTTGGTGTAGAGACTCTTCTTGTTCTTGAAGTACTTCTTCTTGTTGTCAAACCTTATAAATCCCTTTTTGATTTTATCAAACCTAAATGATCTCTTGCCATTATCATGACCTTGATCATTCTCTTCATCATCATCATCCTTCTTATACTTATGAGGGAAATTATTAGCAGCATGTCCTATCTCACCATAATTGAAGCATTTGAGGGGTAGTTTACCTTTATACTTACTTTAACCTATTATAAATATCCTTGAAATCAAAGTAATTAGTTCATCCTCATCTATATTATAAATTCCATCCTATTTGAGTTTCTTACCTTGGAATTTATTTTTTGGCTTCATCTCTA
The DNA here is from genome assembly GCA_037957365.1 of Torreya grandis. Taxonomy (NCBI): domain Eukaryota; kingdom Viridiplantae; phylum Streptophyta; class Pinopsida; order Cupressales; family Taxaceae; genus Torreya; species Torreya grandis. The sequence goes on from JARHVA010001053.1 coordinate 1,511,350, forward strand.
ACTTAAATGGCACTTCCTTCTTTGGTGGTATATCATCATTCTTCCTCATCTCATAGGTAGTAAGAGTGCCATGCAATTGATCCATCTTCAACTGAGTAGGATCATGACTTTATTCTATAGCAGATACTTTTGTATCAAACTTGAGGGATAAAGACCTTAATAACTTTTAATATATAGTGGCCTCTTCAAGGTTCTCTCCAAGACCTCTAATGATGTTCACAATCTCATCAACTCTTTGTAGAAAGGATGCCATAGAATCTTCTTTGTTCATCTTGAGACTTTCAAATTGCCTTTTGTGATCTATAAATTATCAAGCTTGACCTTTCAATCTTCTTCATAAATGATCTACATTTTTTTATCATATCTCTTTATTAGATTTACAATGGATTACCTTGGTGAACTCAGTCTCTATAATACCACAAGTTATGGCAGTTATTTCCTTAGAATTACTCTCAAATAGCTTCTTGTCTACAATATTAGATAGAGGAGTAGTAGGAAAAACATAACCATCCATAATAGATTTCCATACATCTAACCTTAGGGACATAATTTATGTCCTCATCCTTACACTACAAAATGCATAATTGGATCCATTGAACATATGTTCTTGCATAGTAGAGAAACATTTTGTATCATATCTCTTTATTAGATTTACAATGGATTGCCTTGGTGAAATCAATCTCTATAATACCACAAGTTATGGCATTTATTGCCTTAGAATTATTCTCAAATAGTTTATTGTCTACAATATTAGATAGAGGAGTAGTAGGAAAAACATAATTATCCACAATAGATTGCCATACATCTAACCCTAAGGACATAATTTATGTCCTCATCCTTACAATACAAACTGCATAATTAGATCCATTGAACATATGTGCTTTCTTAGTAGAGAAACCTCCTTGATGACTAGCCATATTGTACATCAGATCACCTTTAAGCTAATAAGCCTTTACCAAAGGACATGCTCTGACACTAATTGTTAGAGGTACAATCACTAGGGGGTGAATTAGTGAGCATATATATGTTAATTTCAATTCCAAACCTTTCAAACTATTAGACAATCAACATCTATCAACTTGATCAAGAAATATTAATAAGAGAGCTCATTCAATCAATGCATACACAAGATCAAACACATAACACATAGTTCCTTTGGGAAAACCTCATGGGGAATAAAACCCACTCTCAAGCTTGTAACACATGGACTATTTTCCTATAATAAATTATAAACAAGAGACTGGTCAACTAATTAGACCAAAAAACCTTGATCATATCCTTCTGACCAAAGGGCTTCAGTGAAACACCTATTTCATAAGGAGAAACTACCCCTAAGAAAGATAAAGTCTTTTAAACCCTCCTTTGAACACCTCTACCTTAGAACTAATGTCTTTAACACCTGATGATTGATCTATGTTTTCTAATCCCTGCACAAATTCCCTCTCTATCTCATATAGGCCTTTCACATAGGTATGCCATAATCTCTCTCCTTCTTCACTCAAATTATCCTTCTATGCACACTAAAAACTCTTCATATATCCTAAAATTATAATATCACTATTTAAATATTAGAAATATGACCTATAGGTCATACACATAGTCCTCAATCTATTCTAATTATTAACTCATCAACTAGGTTCTCTACCTCTCCTTCGCTCCACAACTCTCACATACACCTTGTATTAGTCTCACTCAAAGTCTAGAAACCATCATATTTAGTTTCAATATATATAGAGAATTCATGAATTATCAAGTCCACAATCTTTCCTTTTTGGCCACAATACATTCCTTCACCCTTAATTTATCTAACATGGGTCACACTTAAGCACAACATACTTTCAAATAGGCTTCAGTCACTTTTAGGTCCTATGGAGACTCATTCAAATCTTTGACAATTCCTTTGAGAAATATAAGAACACAAGGACAATTTAAAACTCATGAAACCATTTCACATGATCTTTAATTCCTCCTTAAGTTCCAAAAACCATCATAGTACCCTTTTGTTTAAGCATAATTTTCTCAAATAACATTATATGCACATAATCACTATGAATGAACACATAGTCACCTTCTAAACCTTTGTTCATATTACGTATGATTGGTTAAACCTTCATAATACTTATGGAGTATAAAAAATGATACAATATATAATTCATCATTAAACATCAAAAAAATAATAGAACAAGCTCAATTACCCTTCTTGGGTTACTTGTAGAACATAGTCAAACATATATTCAAATTTGGAGCTCAGTGTATTTGAATGTACACATAATTAGACCTTAAAACTCATATTTATAGATGTATGTTGAAGTATTATATAAATTATATTTTTACACCATGATAAAATTCTACTTGGATCAAAAGTTATTGCCCAATAACCAGACACTGGTCTTTCCTTTATTAAATTCAAATATTTGAATTCAAATGGTGAAAGTTAAACATTGAACACAATGCTCACATCTTGTGTCCTTGCTAATTTATATCAATCATGAATGTATATATTATTGTATTAAGATAAAAATTTAACACATAGTTTTCCATTTCTAAATGTTAAACCTTGAATATGTTGACCTCATCTCATGCACTCTTGCAATATTGACTCAATGTGCACCATTGATCTCACAGATCAGCTAGGTCTTTATCATGTAGTGTGCATTATTTTATATTATTCATATCCAACATGATCATGAAAATTGGTAAACTTTCATGCCTCATAATAAATTATACCATTAAACATTGTGTACTTCTTACCATGTTGCTCAATATGCACTATTAGATCAAAACTATACGATTGCCTACACACCATTGGATCTTAGAAGAAGCTCAATCTTTATCGATATTAGCCAAAAATAAATTTAACATATTTTACTTGATAAAAACTATATATATTAATGTATGAAATCCTTTACACTAGTGGATCTTTATTTGGTCCTGATCTTTAACATTGTGCAAAAATGACTAAGTATGGGGACCATTGCTTATCTACTTGGAAGGCTAACTTTGTACCTCCATATTTTTTGATTCATTGAAGTGCATATTCTAAAATTTGAACCATATGATCTATTCACATAGGATAATCAAAATATATAAAAATATTCTCTTAGAACACTCACATGTGTGAGATATAATGACAATAAAATTCTCACTCAAATTTTTTTTGTTCACAAAGCCAACTATGTCAAGAACTGTCTCAAAAGAATAACTTTGCACGTGCATAGATTTTGTTACACTTCAGTATTGAACCTAAATTTTTTTGAATATAAATTAGGAAAAAATATGAACAAATCCATATGATCACCTTCTATTGAAACATCCACATGTGTGAGATATGCCACCATCAAAATGCCTACTCGGTTTTTTTTGCCACATTACAAATTTGGCTAAGTATGGGAAAATCTATCAAAATGTCTGAGAGCCCCAATTTTCACTTACATATATTTTATCTCAATTCATTTATAGACTTGATAATTTACACATAGAAACTATGGAATAATGTGATCATAGCCATATTACCAAATTCCCTTGACTCATCCATATGTGGTAAAGGTGATGTCAGCAAACTACCTACTCATATTTTTTGCCACTAGACCCACCATGTATACATGAAAACAATAGACTGATAGATGAATTTCACATATGCATATAATCACTTAAATCTTATAAAACATCTTATATTATCCCTTTCACATGATTAAATCACCATACTCATCTTTGACCATCTCTAACCATGTCAAAACTGAACATCAACTAAGCATCCTTCAAGCATATGAGGACAAGCACATTGCACACTTTATCATTGTCACTTAGAATATCAAGGAACATCCATTCACCAAAACACCTCCATGACATCACCATGACACATTGATAACTCTATAACATTTAAGAGATGTGCATGATGTGAGGGGGAACATATGTGAGATGTTTGAGTCATGGTGGAGATATAAATAAGTCTACTCTATATGTGAACTAAAACATGTTAATATTATGACTTGATCAAACCACGTCATTTTATTTGATAATGTATTGAATCCTCATGAATAAACAAAGGGGGGTTTTGTAAATGGTTAGGTCCTAGGATCAAACGACTGTGTAGTTGAATCTAAGAGAGAAGGCTTGAAGGCTAATATGAAGGTTCATCATGGTTTGTATTGGTCTAAAGGTGATCTTAGGGGGAGTACCTATTAATGTTTTCAATTTGATTTCAAGAAGTTTTTGGTGTTCATGTGTCTTTTTTTTTCATATAGTTATGTTTGGTCAATAAGAGTGTTGTGTTTGGATCATGTTTGAGAATCTCAAGGTAAAAAGTGGTATGCAGTATTAGGGGGTTTTTATATCATATCTTAGATGTGGTAATTTCTTAGTGTTGGTCCTTGAAGTCTTTTCAAGTCCTCATGATTAGAAGAAGAGCCCACTTTGTCATTGTGTCAAAGGGGGAGAAAGTGATTGAAGAGAGAAAAAGTGTGAGCATAAGCTTTAAGTGGGGTGTATACATCAATGACAAAGGTGGAGATTGTTATAGAGTTAAAAATGATGTTTCCAAGGTGGCCAAGGATGTTGATGAGGTGTCATGTGCATTAGAATGACATTGATAAAGTGTGCTTTAATATTTTTCAGTGTTCTTGCATAGTTATTTAGTGTTTGACTTAGTAAGGTTGATGATGGATGTTATTGATAGTGTGTTCATGTTACAAAGACCTATGGGATGTTATGAATTCTTGGAGTGCTTGTGGAAGTGAAAGGAATTCATCAGATTAGTCATTTGAATGTCTAGGTTCTTCTAGTCATCTTGGTAGATAAGGCTAAGTAATCAGATTGATGATATTAGCATTTGCATGTGTAATAGTGTTAGAAGGAAATGGTTACATGGTGGTATTTAGGGTTGTACCTAAGTCATTAGGTTATGTGTAGAAAATATGTCAAGGTGTAAAGTTGACCTTTTAGGCAAATTACAATGTTTACCATACATAGCCAAATTTATAATATGGAGTGACCTTTATACTAGGCTTCCAAGTGTCGAAACCTTGCTCAATAAAATCAAAGATAAATGATAAATGTATAAATACTAGGAGTCAAAACCTATCTCAATTAGATCAAGGATCAATGGCATGTGGTTGATCATGTAGATGAAGATCTAACGACACACATTTAATTGCATAGATGAAAATCTAATGGTGAGCATGAGGTCAATAAGTAAAAAGATCCTAAGATTGAACATGATGGTGACATATGTCACAAACATAGTGAGTTTGTGAATCAACAACACACATTTGATCATGTAAATGGAGATCAACATCATGCATTCAACCATATAAATGGAGATCGATGATGTGAATCAAGTTAATAAGTCAAATAAGCTCATATTACACATAGGGATGCCAAGTAGCATAAATAAGCTCAAATTTCATGTAGAGATACCAAGTGACATAAGCATGTTAACCAAATGGAACCTAACATTAGGGAACATAGATTTCACATAGGGCTACCAAGTAGCATAAAAAATATTAGATTGCATGTGGAATTTCCAAGTGGCATAAGAGCATTAACCAAATGGAGATTGATAACATGGAACATAGATTTCATGTGGGGATACCAAGTGGCATAAATAATCCTAAATTGCATGCATAACTACCAAGTGGCATAAGTGCATAGACTCTAATAGTTGGGTACATAGAAGGCACACATGGGTACCAAGTGTCACAATCTCAAAAGCATAGATCAAAGATCAGTGGCCAGTGATTGAAAGTAAAGACTAGGAGACTCCTAAAGAGATTGATGGATCGTATTTGATCAATTTTTTAAGGGGATTCATATGAAGATACATGTTTGAAGTTTTTGCATTACATAGTGACTATTGGAATTTGAATATTAAAATTAACAAAGGAAAACCAACTTGTATTATTTGAGTTATATTTTTTGATGTAGGATGAATTTGATGGTGGTATAAAAATAAAAATAATAAAGTAATCTAAGGGATATCTATAAAAATTGGTTATAAGGTTTGAATATCCATATAGTTAAATTTATTGAGCTCTAAAGTTAAAATTTTATTCTTTCATGGTGTTCTTGTGTACAAGGCTAATATTTGAGTAGATTGTGCATATGTAGAGGAGTGTGGTGATGACTTTAATCACTTTAAGGCATCTTAGAGGGCATGTGGAGTGGATCTATGAATTTATATATGGTCTTATGTTATTATTTTTCTTGGCAAAGTGCTAAATTGGTGAATAGGTCTCTATGAGACATATAAGGGATAATAAGGCTTAATTGAAAGGTGTGGCTACTTAAGGGTAACCCATTGATGTTATGGTCAACATATGAGGGTGGTATTAAGCTATGTATTAAGTGTGATTTAGTAACTAAGGGTTAATGCATGTCTAATAGCCTACTAAGAAGATGATATTCATGAAGGCTCTATAAAGAGTGAAATTAAAGGTGATGGTTTCTAGTGTGGAGAGGCAAAGAATAAAGAAGTAAAATTGTGCCTAGTGGATGGAATAAAGAGTAAAGCAGGTTGAGGATTGTGTGTATGACCTATAGGTCATAGTTCTAATGTCATAACAATGATCATGCAGGCTTGAATTTTGAGGATGAGTGAAGTATAGAGAATGTGTAGTGTGAGTAAAGAAAAGGTGAAGATTATGTGAGCTTGGTGGATAGACTGAGGACTAAAGGAGTGTGAGGTATGAATGTATGACCATATGGTCATGTTGTGACAAATTTGGTGTAGGTTTTCTATTTGAGTATGTGTGAAGAATTATAGAGTGATCCAAAAGGTGGTTTGTGGATGCATTGAGAGGGTGTGAAGGCTAGAGTGAGCTTAAAGGGGAAATAGTGCAAACAAAGGACATCATCATTAGTTGAAGAGTGTAAATAGGTATTCAAGGTGAACTGATTTTTAAGGTAATTGAGTGGGTGTTTGGTTTCCTAGGGGTTGGTTTCTCCTTATAAGGTAAAGCTTGTAAAAATTCTAGTTATGTGGGTACTCAACTAGGTAGGGGTTGTAGCTCCTTATGGGATGGGTGCCTCACTAAATTTGGATCTTGTTATTATAGGATAGTAGTCCAATTTTAGGTTGTAGTGGGTTTTCTCCCCTAAGATGGTTTCCCACATAATCCTTTTGTTGTGTGCTTATTCTTTCATTATCTTTCTTGTTCATTACTATGAATTATGTGTATGCTTCATGAATGTATGTGTTGAATGATTAAGGGTTTGAAATTAAATTGGATTATCATGAAACACTAATTCACCCCCCCGTATTAGTTGAATCAACCTCAGATGCCTTGAAACATAGAGAAGATCAACTTGATGACCTCATACATCAAGGAGGATAAAAACTATTGGTAGCTGCAAATGAAGCTCTTTCAAGATCTTGAAGATCTTCTCCAAGCTGAAAGTAAAGAATTTAATAATATGGATAAATATTTTTCAATATAAGATAATGAACAAGATTGGGTGGACTATGCAAAGCTCCTTGATGAGTTTGAAGAACTTGCAGCTGAGAGGAAACATATTCTTATTGAGAGCACTATGGAAACCAAGAAGGTATGCCTTGTAAAACCATAATTATATGTTGTATTTGAGGAGTTATATGATAAATTAGAGGCTTTTTGGAGACAAGAAGAGTTAATTTCCATAGCTAACCTAATTAGAGCTGCTTGGTTTTCATTGAACATCATGCCAATGAAGTTGACAAACACCATGAAGAAGATAGAGGAATCAATGACAAAGGTCAAAAGGATACATGACTCATTCAATAATTCATGTCATGAAACAAGAGAGGTTTAAAACTTCCCATTTGATCCTAGAGAAAGTTTCCATTTTAGGTTAGTTAGTTTGGTTATTTTGTGTGTGTGTTCCATAAGTGCTCATAAAGCACATGTGTGTGTTTGTTTAGTTCCTTATTTTATGTGTTATTTTTTTTTAGTTTTATATTGTTTGGTTTGATTTTAAAGGAAAATTTTGTGTAAAATTAGTGTATAGGATACTTTATGGCCCAATGGATAGGATTAGGCAACTGGTCTTGGCATAACAAGCATACCACCCTTGGGAAATCACCAATAATGTTGACCATTTTGATGGATTAGGCAACTGGTCTTGGCATAACAAGCATACCACCCTTGGGAAATCACCAATAATGTTGACCATTTTGACCACAAGTCAAAATGGGTCAACCCTATTTAGCCAAAAAATTGATATATGGGTATAATATAATTTAATATGGTGTTTCATAGTCAATTTTACATCATTTCATATGTTTTTAGACTTGGTCATGGTCTAATTCGGTCCTTATGCCATTTTGAGTCATTTAGGGGTAATTTTAGAGTCATATATTAAGTGGCATAGTTTCCAAGGTGTCCAAGTGTTCCTAACTTACTTGAAATATCGAAGGTGTTAGTACCTATTAGACATGTTAGATTCTAACTAAAAACTCATAGGTTATAATTGAAAACCAAGAAAATAACTACAAAATAAGGAGTTTCAAGAGGTGTATAGCCTATGAGAGAGAATGACACATGGGATAATATTTTGGAATGAATATTCAAATTAATCATACTCACATGTTTTAAATGCTTTGGAAGTGACAAAAATATTCAAAAACCATTCTGCTCTCCTATTGATCCACCATATACTTGAAACTGGTCAATAGGTTTTTGGTTGGTATGGACAGTTAGAGAACTTCTAGGGAAAATGCCTTTAGGGGGTGATAGTAAACTTATTAAGCTTCAATTTTATTATTAGATTGTAGATAATGGTACCATATTATTTATAAACCATCTATAATAAGTTGAATATGTTTTTATGCTTACTATTTCCCATACCCTATAGCTTTTGCTCTTGTTTGAATAAGTCCATACAACTTAGTTGATTATTTTGATTCCAAATGAATTATTGGTTCCATGTTTGATTATGTTTTCATGATATGATTAGTTTAGTTTGTAAGTTAATGTTCTAGGTGAAGTTATAGTCAAGTTCACTACTTGTATAAGGTTGAGCTTTCTATAAGGGTTTCATGTGGATGGGATATGATATCCTACATGCTTCCATGCCATAATAATCACCTTCATTCCATTTTTGGTCTTAAAACATCATGTTTTAATTCAAATACATAATCATATCAAGCTCACATTCAAATTTTTGCTTGTTCCTAACTGTAGCCATGGTTCTTAAAAGTTTGAAAGAATTCATGAAGGTGTTTAAGAAGTATATAAGGTTTTGAATACATTCTTGTTGCATGAACAATCACTTTAGTCCCTATAAATAGCATAAGGTGGCCTATGTAACTGCATTCTATAGTTTAATTCACAATTGCATCAAGTTATAGACTTTCATAAGGCTTAGGTATGAATTGAATGTGAGGCTACCAAGTGTCATAATGTCAAAATCTCAGATAAAATATCAAAAACATGTGGGTGATTTCCCAAAGTCAATAATTAAAAGTGCCTTGGATCATGATTGATGGTGCATATTCTTACTTACAAATTTTGATCAATGATCTACATTGAAGACTAGGGTCAATAAGTCAATAAAAATTAATGACATGCATTTAATCATGTAAATAGAGATCTAATAATGAGCACAAAGTCAATAAGACAAAGTATCCCGAGATGGAACATGATGGTGTTATGTGGTGTAAGAGCATTAATCAAATGGAGACTAATAGTAGGGTACACAGAAGGCACATGGGGCTATCAAGTGTCACAATCTTGAAAGCTTGGATCAAAGATCATTGGACAACACTAAAATTCAAGTCCAAGATACTTTTGAGGATATTGATGGAGAAAATTTGATCAAGTTTTAGGGGATATGAGAAGAAGACACATGTAAAAGTGATAATGGTAATATTTTAAAATTAAACAAATAGTGTTACAAGGAGATGCCACATAGATAGATATGTTAGATTGAAATATTTTGTGGATCCAAGCACATAAATGTATAAACATGAGATCAAAATATGATTTGGATTACCAAAGCAAATACTTTAAATTCTTATGTCAAAATCTTATTCAAGACCATTTCATAAACCCAATAGTCCTCAGAAAGCACATACAATAGGTTCAACATAGCCTTGGAGGGTTCTTGATGAACATCAATCCTAGAATGATAGGGATATATTTATATTGGTATATACAAATGATCTCATTAGGCATACAATTAATGCTTCCCTCTCAGTGAAATCATGAGATCTATCCCCATTTAGTGGTGGGGCATCCCAAAAGGGCCAAATGATGAAGATAATTTTTTGAGAAATCAAAAGGAGTTATATGCTACATTTCATTTTTTTCATGCCTTAAGGGGACATTTATCCTATCAGGCCTTGTATGGTCCATCTCACACTATATTATCATACATGTATAACTACTTTTATTAGTATGACACATGTTATTATGACTCTTAGACTTCTTTCTTCTCACTTCTCTCTTAAATTCTATAAGTATCAACCATTTTGGCTATTGTAAACTAATTCCACTCCATGTAAGGTGAAGCCCTACTAGAATGGCATTGTATTTTTCCTTTGAACAATAAATTCAAGTTTTGTTTTAAGTTTATGAACATTTTTCTAAGTGTGAAAAGTGATGTATGTTGAGGCTAAGTGATAATATTCTATCCTTGCTTCTCTTATCCTCTCATGTTTATGCAAGAGTTCCCATTCTAGTAGGTCATATTCAGTGTTGTCAAGTGTATGGGTCTATCTTTTAAGTGTATAATGAGCCTTATTATTTTAAACTAGCCTATGGTTCACTTACCTTGGATAACATTCATGCATCTCACCTCCATATTGAAACATTCATGTTATAATCCTTTAGGACTTAAAAACTAGTTTGTATGTCTTTTTTCTTAGTGTAAGAAGTATGATGGTCATATGAAATTCATATTGGTATATCACCCCATTAGAGTAGTTTATTTTCATGAAAAAGTATATCTCTTTTCCCATAATCAAACACTATTTTAGGTGATAAGCACTACAAAATATATTCAAGGAGCTATCCCTTAAACCTAGAGGTCTACTTCTACCTATAGGTACATCCACATACCTAGAAGTATTCCCATGTTACCCAAATATGGAAGAGGCTTGAACACCCTCTTCTAGGGTGAAAGATTTGGTGACAATAGGGAGGTCACCAAACATAAATATGATTCTTGTCCTTGTATCTTTTTCAACTTAAGGAGATAGTTTAACCTTATTCATAGTGATATCTATATCCTCTAGTCTTCTTAGGATTGTACTCTCTTAAAACACATATTGAATATACCTTTTATTTAATATATGTGATTATTCCTAGTTGTCAAGCAATATTTATAAGGTCTTTATAGTCATTAAATGTGTCCCAGTGCTTCCTGATGGTTCTTGACTCCTTATGGCAATGGATACATGAGATGGATATGAGTGATAGGTGATATGAAGTGAATGTAAGATGGTAAACCATGAATGGAGGTGAAAATGAAGCTTATGCAATGATGAAAAATAGTGAGAACATAGTTGATGTAGAGCTAATCTACTTCTCTATCAAATTTTGCCTTTATCCTTCATTCAAGGTTATCCTTGCTTCATTCAAAAATCATTCCCCATAGTCATTTTGGGTGAAATAATGAATATAATGTTCCTTTATAATTATTCGTAAGATCATGCTACACTAGTTTTAAATAAATTTTATACTATCAACAACCCATCCTTCAATAGACTAAATCATTCTTTGTTCATATGCTTTTTATATCCTTCATGACATTCTCACAAGTTGTCAATGCCAAAATGACATTGTATGTGGAATCAAAACATAATTATGATTGAAGTCATATCAAGATCTTATACCTTTTAATAACATCCTTTTGGAACCTTGCTTAAGAAATTTATTCCAATCAGTTGCTCACTTACTTCATTTAATCATCCTTCAAGCTTTAACCCATACTAGCCCTGTTTAGGGGTAAAACTCCTTGGTTGGTAAATATACAAGAATTAAAATAAGAATAAGACCATTTTTAATAACCCATTTTGGGATTAAATTTTCACCATCTTACATTTGGCATCATTCTTTATACAAACCCTATTTCTCTACCAACTCAAACCTCAATTAGGCCTAACTAGCCCTCATTCAAAACCTTGTGTATATATTGTACAAAATATGGAGGGAACCAACTTTAAACCAAAATAATATCTTAAATATTTATAAAAAAACCTAATGACCAAATTTGTGCCTTCTTGGCTAGTGAAAACTCCTCTAAATTCTAAACCCTAATCTAGGGTTTTTATGTCTCAATACAAACCTGAGAGTGCATAAAATTACATAACATGGTGTAAACCCCATTTAAAATAAAAATAATGGATTTAATATATATATATATATATATATATACACCTATTTCAAATTTTTATTTCAATGGGTAGGGTTTCACAACCACCAAATCACTCATAAGGAAAAGTTAGTTAACCTGTATGCTAATATGGACTGTGTCAAGGTTTGTTAAGACCATCTCTTTAAACGGTAGTGTATATATTAAAAAATGATTTTAATAAAGGTTTATTACACCTTAAAAACACATCTCATGACAATTTTATAAATACACCCTGTCTCAAGAACCAACATTTTCATCAAAGACTGACTATGACAAATAATATATACTAGACAAATAGGGTAACCTGTGTATATAGGGTTCCTCTATTCTTTCAAATTACAATGACTCTTTGACCTACCATAGGTTTTTTATCATCTCCTTTATACATTATAAACTCATTCCCAACTCCTTTGAATCAAAAAAATCTCAATGCTAACTATAACAGGGTATAAAATCGTATCCTTATGGACTGTATGCATTCATTAAGTAAAAATAATGACCAAAGTGAAATTTACAATCTCTTTTCCCTTTGTATGTTGAGACTTTATTGATATTCCCACTTCATACATGTTACAATAATAATCCCACATATAAATCAAGTGAGAAAAAGATTTAAAAAAAGCTTAGATTACAACTTGAAAAAAAATAATGGGATGCATTTCCTATTTGATAGTCTTGATTATCTCCTTAACAATGACCTACTATCAAGCCAATTTATGTTCCCTCTAGAAAATAGATAATATCATATAATCATAACAAGATCAAAAATCATGAAAAAAAGTCACTGTTTGAGTTTTCCATACACACATATATTTTATTCATTCATGTGATTCAATACACATAGTATTATGAAATCACCAACATTCTTGAATTCAATAAGTTTCTTTGTTTACATACCCATTCCTTATCATCCTCGAGTGGGATGAGAGGTTACCACCTCAAAAACTTACTCTCTCACACTATATTACTCCCAAATATAAATAAAATTCTCTTACAACAAGATTCATAATTGTTTCTTGGTCAATAATGTTTAAAAAACTCCTAGTCCAATGTAGCATGGTGGACTACCACCTCACACTTAAATCAAAAATATATTCAAATCCACTTTTAGGACCTTCATGAGAACATAAAAGGTCTATTAAAACATTTTTCTATCAATTAAACATCTTCAATACTGACCTAGACCTAATAAAACATTATGAAATTTTGAAAAACCCTTTTGTTAGGAAAAATAATTCAAAATCAAATTTGCACACACTTAAGACACATTCTGGAACATCTATGAGTATTCCTAAGATGTCACTGCATTAACAATGTAGATGAATGTAACAAGATGGAGGTGAAAATGGGAATGAGGAGTTTATGATAAGACCATTTTTATGGTCTTAAGCAAGCATGATCACTTGTCCAACAAGATTTAAAAATTTAGACACTTTTGAAGGAGGTATATGGTGTAAAAATGAAACCTAGGAGTTTTTAAGATCCTTAACTAATGCTAATAAACCTTAAAATATGATAAATAGTGACTCTATGAGAGATCTTGAGAGACATTGATGGATTACTTACTATGAATCTTTGAATAAACCTTTTATAATCTTAAATGAGGTAGATATAACATGAATTAAACCCCTTTAGACAAGAATCCAACAAATATTGATGCTTTTTCTCTCTCTTAGACCATACAACTCTCTTCATATTCTTATAGACTATAGATTTGAAATATTATGTGTTCTTGAGCTCTATATGACCACCACACATGTGGAAAATAATTTATTAATGTCATATAAAGGTGAATTTTTCTCTTGAGAAACTCCACAATCTTGAATTTTTCTACCATGATTCTCAGATGAAGAGAAAACTTAGAAAACTGACCACCTACTTAGATGGAGACATAGTGAGTACCTTGAATTCAAAGGGATGGTGAATGAAGGTGAAATAATCAAATTTATAAATAATTAAAATATATGTAATCCCTCTAAGAATAATTTCTTTTTCCAAAATTTCATACCTTAATTTTCTCTTTCATGGTTGTACCACCTACAAACCTGAAAGGCTCTCACTATGTGTAAAGAAGATAGATGAATAGAGGTAATTTTGGGTCTATATTGAATAATTTTGAATTTAATTTATTATATAAAACCTTAAATATCCTCAAATTCAATTTTTATACCTCAAATTTATGTAAAAGTCCTTACAATCCATACTCTTGCATGAAAAATACATGAAAATGTCTCTTTCTTTGCATGTTCTTCAAAATTAAAGCTTGAACCACCAATTGTAAGTAATAATAAGGAATAAAATGAGTGATGAGAATTTTATAAAAATAAATAAACCTTTTTAAACCTTTATGTGGCCAAAATTGACATGTGTGAGCTTATGGAAGGCCTTTTCCATGCTTTAACATGCATGAAGATCTATTTTCAAAGTATGAAAATTTGACTTAAGGTAAAGTCATAAATATGAGGATATGTAAAGGTATTTTATATGTTTTAATATCATTTTTACTCCAAATTAATCATTTAAAATCCCTAAAACTTCATTTATAGTCAACATACCTATATTAGACCACCTTGTATAGGCTTATAATAGTGTCATAAAAAGTTTCAAGTTATAGGGGTTGGTAATTGGGCTTAACAAGACAAATTACCATAAAAATTCTAGATTATGTGATAAACATCATGAATCAAAATAAAATGATAAGGATTATAATTAACTCCATGTATTTTCAAGTGATCTTGAAGAGATAGCCTTTTAGGATGACTTGGAGGGCTTTTGTTTAAAGCTTGATAGGTCATCTCCACCCATATGGAGATTGAGGATGATATTATAAATAAAACTAATATATATACTCATAAATAAGATATTAATGGCATGTTACAACCATGTTTATAATAAATTAAAGACCTTGATAAACTAATACCTCAAATGGAACATAATGGAAGCACTAATCAAAGCATATCACTTGAGTTGCCAATATAATTATTGAATGAGAATTTGAAAAACCATAATTATCCCATAAATGAGCTATAATTATCATTAATTATGCAATAAATAAGAATATGGGAGGTGTCACAAAGTTCAAAAGTCTATTTAGTAGTCTAAGAGAGTTATCAAGTCATGTTATGTTTCAAAACTGTCATAGTCATGAAAATCTAGTGAGTTTTTTTACTAGCAAGCTAGTCAACCCTATGAATCACCAAAAAACTTGGTAATTTGGCCCATCAAGCATAAATACCAACCCATATAACTCAAAACTTTTTAGGACACTATTATAAGCCTATACAAAGTGGTCTAATATAGGTATGTTGACTAAAAATGAAGTTTTTGGGACTTTAAATTATAAATTTGGAGTCAAAAGGCTATTAAAACATCTAAAATACCTTTAAACGCCCTCATATTCATGAATTTACCTTAATTCAAAGTTTCATACTTTGGAAATAGATCTTCATGCAAGTTAAAGCATGGAAAAGGCCTTCGATGAGTTCACATGTGCCAATTTTTTCCACATAAAGGTGTAAAAAGGTTTAATTATTATTATAAAATTCTCATTACTTTTGGTCTTCCTTGGTATACCATAAAATTGGTAGTTCAAGCTTTAATTTTGAAGAACATGTAAAGAAAGAGCCATTTTCATGTATTTTTTCATGTAAGAGTACAAATTGTATGGACTTTTTTATATAGATAAGGCCTAAATATTGAATATGAGGATATGGAAGGTGTTAAAAAATAAATTTAAGGAAAAAGGATTCAATACAAGCCCAAAAATGGTTCCTTCTAGACATCTAGCTTCTCTACACATAGTGGGAGTCTTTCAAGTTTGCAGGTGGAGAGAGAAAATCAAGGTTTGAAATTTTGGCCAAAGAAAGTAGTCTCAGAGGGATTATAGATATGGAAAGTGGTTCTAAATATAGTTCTCTCTCCTTCATAAACCATCCCTTTGAATTCAAGGCACTTACTATGTCTCCTTCATCCAAATAGGCAATCGGTTTTTTGAGTTTCCTCTTCATCTGAGCATCATAGTAGAAAAATTCAAGATTTTGGAGTTTCTCAAGAGAAAAATTCACCTTTAAATGGAATTAATAAGTTATTTTCCACATGCGTGGTGGTCATATAAATATCAAGAACACATAACTTTGAAAATCTATAGTCTACAAGCATATGAAGAGAGTTGTATGGTCCAGGAGAGAGAAAGAGCATAAAGTTTTATTGGATTCTTGTTTGAGGGGGTTTTATTCATATTATATCTACCTCATTTAATATCCTCAAAGGTTTAATCAAAGATTAATATCAAAGAAGACATTAATCACTCTTAAGAGTTCTCATGGAGTCACTATTTAACATATTTTAAGGTTTCTTAGCATTTGTTAAGGATCTTAGCAAACTCCTTGATTTCATTTGTACACCATATCCCTCCTTTGAAGGCCAAAAAATTGTTAATTATTTTTGGATAGGTTCTCATGATTGCTTAATACCCTCACAATGGTCTTGCCATAAACTCAAAATGTCTATTTTAACCTACATCTTGTTACATTCATCTACATCATTTTCTCACTATATTCCATCATTGCATAGGATTTATTTTCACCTCCATTCATGGTATCCCATCTTTCATTCACTTCATATCACTTTTCAATCAACTCCATCTCATATATCCATTACCATAAGGAGTTCAGAGCCATCAAGAATAACTGAGACTCATTTAAGGATTTTAAAGACCTTAGAAACACAACTTGACAACTAGGAATCATCACCTATAATCAACAAAAGGTATATTCAAGATGTGTTTCAAGAGAGTACAGTCCTAAGAATACTAGAGGACATGGATATCACTATGAAAAAGGTTGAACTATCTCCTTAATCTGAAAAATATTAAAGGACAATGATCATGTTCATGTTTGGTGACCTCCCCAAGGTCAAATTTAGATTCTATCCATACATAATGACCTCATAGTCACCTAAAATAGTAAAAAAAGGACATAATCATTTTGAAGGTTAGGTCATGACATCATTATATGAATGAAAGTGTAGAGGATTTAAGGGTTCTTAATCTATGTTATGACTTCATTCATGTCATAAACCCAAAGAGGAAACCATAATCTTGTAGTCAAGTACCTTTGAAGATACATACATGCATATATTCAAGTCAAAACCTATAGTAAATAAGTATCCTTATAGTCTTTAGGTCTGTCTAAGTTCTTGATAACTAGTTATGTTAATCAAGTGCATGATCAGTATGAGATTGATAACCTTAATGAGGTATCTCAAGTACAATACAAGTCTAAGGTCTTGAATAGCTCAAGAAACACAAGAATTTTCACTTATAGTTAGGACTTTCAAAGACAATCATAAGCCCAAGGAGTGGGCAAAGATATGAAATAGTTTTTCAAGGAAGTTGACCTTAAAGTGAGGTTATTGAAAATGTTAAGGGATCATTGTATAAGTGAAGTAATCATGGACATATTTTTACCTATATCATCTCTCCAAGCATCCTAAACCTTTTACACATTCCATACAAAGGTAAAAAGGGTCAAAACATAGTCAAGTAAATGATTATAAGAAAAGACTATTTTCAAGAATGTGGAGTTTTGACTATGAAGGAATAAAGTGTGCAAGGTGATTACTATCAAACTCAGACCAAAGGAACCATAAGGATATATCACTCTCAAATTATAACATGTTTTCATGAAAATAAACACCTACAATAGGTTTAAGGGCTTCTTAAAGTGTGTAATCTTGGTACAAAAAGACTTTTAAGAGGACTATTGCTATGTCTTGAGGATGAATTAATTTATGATATGTTTGAAGAGTCTCTTGGAATGATTTTAAGATTTGTATCAAATAATAAACTTTAGTTAAACAACACTTAGTAATACACCTCATAATCTCCACCTATAACCATACAAGAGTAAAGACCTATCTACAAGCTTATGGAGAATGATAACAAAGTGGTCCATGTCATGATCAAATGGAAGAGATAATTCAGGACCAAGTGATGATGTGAATGAGATTAAAATAATGAATAAGAGTTATCCTCGTAGGCTACAGTCAAGGTCAAACATTAAATAACACCTACCTATAACCATACTAGGTGGTAAATGGAAATGATATACTCATATGCCCCAAGGATGCAGTTGAAGATATTTTCCATTCAAGATAAACTAATGAATTTACTTATGCAATAAAATATAAAATATACATCTCCAAACCTTTCTCAAGACCACTAAATCACTACCAACTCATGAAGATGAAAGTACATAGGCCTCTATGAAATAAAATAGAGTATAAGGCCTAAAAAATTTATTTGAGGAACAATATGCTCAAGGAAGAGATAAGAGGGAGGTTTCAAATGATATGGGGGGTCTTCAAATCACTAAGAGAGATGAAATTTTTACCAAATACATTCATTTCTCATAAATGCATACATACAATAGTGTTGTGATAGTCATGTCACTTTGAGATTCTTTGAAGATACATGGTTTTTGATTGGATATATAAGACTAGATTGACAAATAAATCAAAACCACTATAAGAAGGATTTTCATGGCCTAGTTAAAGCTAATACAACATACTAAAGCACAAATACAAGATGGAAAGAAGAAAACTTAGTCTTAAGACTTAAAACATGGGCAAACTACTGGTAAATTTGGTAAAGATCACCTATAGACCTTTATATGAAAAATAAAAGTATGAAAATTGGTAGAGTATGTCCCCATGACTAGTTATACAAATCTATGGTATTGGTAAATTAAATTTAATAGTGAAACTATTCATTATTTTATTATAGTTAACCACCTATCTGTTGATAGTCATATAACAAGTAGGTAGCCTTCTTGAAGTGTTATAAGCTGTGGTAGAGGGTTTTAACCTCATGGAAGGTTTTTTAAAACATAATAAGGTGATTTTTAGTATTAATAAACCTTTTAAGAGTAATCACATTCCAAATTCAATGCAAAACATGCCCTTGAGGGCTAAAATAAGTAGGTAGACCTAAAACCCTTGAGAGACACAATCATAATTTTAGACTCTTTCATGGGATTTTTATTCATTTTTTAGAATTATGATAATGTGGAGGTTAATTAACACTTTTGAGGAGGTATTAGAGTGGATAAAATGCATAAATATGGTCTTACTAGACCCCTCAAGTTTTTTCCTTACACACACAATCCATGACTGCCTCTTGAAGGATAACTTCACCATGTAGATGTCTTGATTAACCTAATACATGGGAGATCATGATTATCATGGTTTGTTATGGGGTCAATGTATCCATATTCATGGCAATTGGTTTCCCATCAGGGGTCCATACACTATGAAAAATCATTAAGAAGATATGGGCCCCTAAAACCCTTTCAAAAACTTGGTTTCTACCCATTGGAGAAAAGAAGATAAATTATGAAATATATGATAAGTTTAAGATATGAAATGATCTTTAAGGTATTATCAACTCCCATGAGCACATCCATGACTTGTTGGTTGACACATGCAATATTCATACTTTACAAATTAGGCCAAATAAGGCAAATTTGAGCTTGTAGGCAAATGAATGAAGGGTAATTTCACATTAAATGAGTTTGAGAAGTAATATGGGGTCTTTAAATTCTTCAATAATACTACTATAGTCATCTAAAGGAGTAATTTGGGTCATTTAAATAGGTAGATAGATCTGCAGGTCAAGACAAAGAGTTATTTACATACAAGGTGAAGAGGAATGGCTTGATCAAGCCCATAACATGACTCAAAATCATCATATATAGGTTATTTAGGTTGTAAATATTATAAAATAGCATTTAAAACTCATATTAAATCCAAAATGCTGAACAACTATGCATACACATATGCTTGTCCTTGACATCACTAGATAGGGTCATCAAGAAGGAGTTTTAGGATCCAAAGTAAGGCCATGAAGGCACTTAAAATTTCCATGAACATCACCATCAGGTCATAAGGGAGATGCATTCTAATTTTTATTCATAGTAGAATCACTAAAGTGATCATCTTGGCTAGAGAACACTAGACACTACCTAGAAAGACTATTTTCCACTTTGAGAGGAGAATTCACATGCTCACCATGGTACACACCTTTTTCATGGGAAGATGAGGAATTTTGGGGAGTTATAGGGCCTAATACAATAATGTTTTTTGTCATTGTTTTAGGCATTATAGGCCCAGGGTTTATGAATCATCATTAAGAACTTAGAGCACTCTTAAACACTTTCAAACCCCTACTATAGACCTATTTTTGAAGAACTGGATAATTATGAATCCAAAATAACTTTAACCTCTTGAATAGATCTTGGATCATCAGTCAAAATTTTAGAGATTCATGTCCATGATTATTTTTTGTATAGATGTTGTATATATATCATAGAAAACATGATTTTGAGATAAAAAATCATAGAAGGGGAGGTACAAAGAAATTTAAATAAATTACAATAATTGTTGAGAAAATATTGACACTTTTTATTCCTCCTCAAATCATTAGATGATCATAAATATACCTAACAGTTCCCTTAGGATCTCATCCAAAATAGACAATCTATAGGAAATGAAGGACAAACTAACCTAGTCAACTAGTTTAACTACTTTACAGGTGTTTTTTGCTAAGAAGGACTAATTTAATGATATGATACATTGGTTAATGTCTTAAATTAATCATATTTTTAGTTTTTCAAGGTACTGTGTAGGTTATAATGGCCATAAAGTATAGTTAGTTAGGTTGTTAGGCCTAAATTGGCCTTATAAACCTATTTACTCAATCAAGTGAAGAAGAATGACATAAAAGATTGTATATGAGAGATAATGAGGAGTTGTAATGCCATAAAACTAATCCAATTCATACAAAACTGACCCTTAATGTCATCCACATGATTAATTGATCCTTATGATGAGTTAACTAGTCTTCAACTAATCCAAACACATGCATAATTCATCTCAAGTGGAGTTATCTAACCAAAGAATGGAATATCATGCTAGATAAAGAGTTTAAAAAAGTCAAATAGGTGCCATCACCTTGTTTTCAATGATAAGGATCTTATGAAAAGATCATGCAACACCATCAACATAAAGAGAAGTCTTGAGGACTATTTACTATAAGTTGTAATTGAATTTGACTTGAGTTTAAGGATGGAATAACTTATTATTCTCTCCTATATGCCACATTATCTTGTTCTCTTCTCATGTTCTATATATTCAAGATTTTAAGCCTATTTTAATGATCCCTCTCTTGAAAATGATTAAAATCTATCAATATCATGATTTTTAACCTCTTGAGATAATAAAATTGACTATTTTAGATTACTTTATACAGGTTTAGTGTGACTATGTTGGTTTGATTTACACATGTGGTAGTATTTTCTCCCTTGGTAGATCCTAATCTCATGTAGTTACTAGTATTCCATCTTATGTAGGTCATATGTAGTGTTTGATGTTGAGTAACTGAGTTAACAATAGAAATATTGATTGGTTAGTGCCTTGAATCAAGACTTACATCATTACCCTCATGATTTGATCACTTGATGGATCCTTCACATGAAATACTATTGCATAAGAGTCCCTTAGAGTTATAAGATTCAATGATTTTCATTGCTTATCAGTGTTATAGGAGTTCAAATAGAGTGGATGAACTAGAAATATAGGTGTGTCACCATCAGTAGAATATGATTCCCTTTTTAGTATTCTTTCTAACTCTTTTCATCCTAAATACAAAGTAAGCTTTAGTAATAGATCTAGAGTTGATATATCAAAGGAGCCAACCTCATAATCTAGAGGTCTAGTCTAGTTATATCTATCCCATAGCCTTAGACCATTCCAATATTAGTCCAAATTTGAAGTGGATCCAAGTAGTCTACTTTAGCAAAGTGCAACTTGTGTTGCTAATAATAGTGAGATGGAATTCACTATTATGCAAACTAATTACCCAGTGAATAACATATTCTTGAGTCTGATTAACATTAATTATCAACCCATGATGCATATTATTTTTAAAGATGTTATCACTATATATGCATTACTGATTCATAAATCAACTTTATTTACTAGTTGCAGTACTGTGAACTTATGTTGAATTCACTAGAAAGTTATACTATGAAACTACTATGATAGAAATATAGAAATACTTCACACTTATAAATCACACTTTATATAATTAGATTAATAATAAAATCTACTTACACACTCTTAACTAAGGAGGGTCAATATCTTCACTACAAATCCTTTTGAGGGGACCCTTCCTCATTCAGAACCGAGGTGTAATCCTTCTTTGAGAGATTTACAAAAGCTTATTATAGAATCAAATTTCTCATTACTCAAATATATAGAAATTAAATATTTCTATAGAATATTACAATGTAATTACTTCTATAGTTCTATTAACTATCTATTCTTCAATTATAACTCACTAAATCCTAATTTGATCTAGGTTCTGCCATCAAATATAGAAGGTAGTTTATTAATTTCTAACCAAAGACACCAAACTAGGAAAAATACAACCACTTTAGAAACTACCCCAGTCAAACTTCAAGTGGTTAGTAACCAAAGTTACTTATTTTAAGCTTGATTAGGTTAAAGTCAAAGTATACTCTTTTACTATTTTATTTCTTTGTCTCCTTCCTATTGTTCTTATATTTCTCATCTTTGGCAACACATCTAAATTTCCTTGCATGTAGGGAGTCTGTATAATAGCTATGGTCCTTTCCAATTATCCATTTGGTTTCCAAGATATTTGGATATGTCCTAAATATCTAATCATAATAATAGATCTATTTTGTATAGTGGTTTCAAAAAACCTATAGGTGAAGCCTATAGTTGTTACAGGCACTTTGTAGTGGCTATGGGAAACCTATAGGTGAAGCCTATAGTTATCATGGGAAATATACAATGGATACATACAACCTATAGGTCAAACCTATAGCTATTATGGGAAACTTTTAATGGCTACAGGTAGCCTATAGGTGGAGCCCATAGTTGTTAGGGGTAGCTTGTAAGTGTTATGCCCAAATGAGATCCTGGAGCCTTACATAATCCTTTAAATGCTTTTTAAATAAAGTTGCACAAGTATAATATAATCAATAAAAAGTATCAATAAATAATAACACACACACACACACACACACACACACACACACACACACACACACACACACACACACACACACACACACACACACACACACACACACACACACACACACACACACACACACACACACACACACACACACACACACACACACACACACCCCACACACACACACACACACATCAATGCACACATAAAATCATAAATTCCTTCATTCATTTGTATGAGTCATGGATGGTTATGGGGATTTACATAGAAAAAGATATAGGTTAGGTATGGATGAGGCTAAAAAATAGAGTAATTGGTGGCCTCATCACACCCACTACTTAACCTCTTACTCAACCTTTAGCAAACCTTGGATACATTTTGAAACCATAGAATTATTTGAAATCAAGGGGCTCAGTACATCCTGACCCTTTAAGGATATAGAAGCCTTTAACATCATCAATATTCTCCCATCTTTTCTTCTTAGCCTCTCTGTTAGCTGAGACTTTTCTCTCCCAGTCAAGAATTAGGAACCAAAACAAAGGAGGTTGAAACATCAATCCCAACCATTTTACCCTTCTCTTGACAAGATCAATATACATTTATACTCTATGTATGGCCTCCCTAAATTTTTGAGGGGAATACAGTTCCTTTCTTTTTAAAACATCGAAGAGTTATACCCATCTGTGAGAACAAAAAATAAAAATTTTATTTCCATCTCCTTCCATAAGACTCAAATAATGATTTTGAACTTCTACCTATTTTATGATAACCTATGCTTGTGGAGTACTTGAATTCATGAAGGAGATCCATTCTTTTATTATAAAATTTGGATTACTTGATTCACCCTTGATCATTAGGGTAGATTCTTTTTATTTTTCTTGATATTGTTTCACTTGTTTCCTTCTTATTTCATTAAGAATATATGAAGAAAATGTATTCAGTTGGACATCCCACAAGTAGATGTTTGGATTCCAATCTGCATCACTAGGTACAACATATTGGTGTATTCAAAACTCACTTAGCTAAGCTTGGAGGTCAAGATCAACATGCATATATACTTAAAATAAATATTTAGGGTCACAAACCATGTAAGACTGATTATTATAGGTCTTATTATAGCTGAATTTAAGCCATTTATATTCAAAGTAAAAAACATACACCTTAGAAAGTGATTTTCACTCCATTAACATTTCAGTGGTTTCATGCATTTTATTAATCTTTTTCGTTAGATACTTGATCCTAGTTTCATCTATTTCTAGTTTTTCTTTTAAGTCATCTTGTTGTTCTCTTGTTTTAACATATACTTTAAATCTTTGTACTAACTTCTTATAGTGAGTTTAATCATCACCAAACTATTCATTAATAAAATGTAGGAGGTCACCAGTTTCTACAGGTGTGGCAACTAAAAGACCCACATCAATAACTTATTCTATTCTAGGTTTTTTTTTAGTGGGCAATGGAGGAAATATATTTCATAAGGGTAAAAAAGCTAGAGCATAATCTATTATAGGAACTTCTATGGCCAAGGTAGATGAAGTTGTTATAGATTCTTCCAAGGAAGCTACTGCAGGTTCCTCTAATAACCTTTCTCTATCCATAGAAGGTTCTACAAATTTTGCTACCCCTAGAAGTGTTTCAATGCCTTTCTTACCTTTTAATTTTTTTTATCTCATTCCTTAGCCTATATATTTATTTCATATCTTGTTACAATGTTTTGAACTCCTGGGCATGAGGAATTATCCTTTGTTTTACTTCTTTTTTCATAGTCTCTTCTTCAATCAATTCCTCTTCTACTACAACCTGATCTGTTATTCTCAATTTTTTATTCTATATACCCAATGTGTTTGAGAAGATTAATGTCTTCTTCAGTGAATTTGGAGGTTAGGGTGATTGTTCTTCTTCTTCCTTAGTAGATTCCTCATCATTAGACTATTATTCAATTTCAAATCCATCAGGGGTCTTCTGAAACTTGGGCTCTTTCTTTGGCTTTTCACCCTCACTGATGTCTATGGGTGAGGAGGCTATAGTTGTATTTTGTTTCTAAATTCATTAATATCTCCTAGGAGGAGGTATTATTATTATTATTAATATAGTGGGTTTCTTTTCTTCAATTTTCATCTTCCTTTTAGGAAGGGTGGCTGATGAAACTTTTTCTTCTTATGTAGCAGTTGATGGAAGAACTTCCTCTTGTCTTGAAGGATCCATGGCAGAAGAATAAAACTATGTTGAGTATACAATGGGAGAAATAATATTCTACTATGGACTTCCTTCCTCTATGCCAAAAGGAGGTAAGACTAGTTTCCTTCTCTTTCTTCTGCCCATAACAATTTTAGATAGACCCTCAATAGCTATGGGCTATCTAGTATTACTAGTTCCTTCAGCATCTTCTTATACAATCTATTGAGCCTACTCCTTAGGGGATTCCTCATCATTATTAGCCTCTTATTATTGAGGTTCATTTTTTCCTAGGGTTAAAAACTATTCCCAATTTAGATCAAGTCTGACAATGTTTATTTTATGTATAGTTATCAACCATATTAGGCAATGATGGGATAGGGCTTTTTCAATACCCTTTTGGTACTCTTTGGACATCCTTTTTAGAATGTTCTATAGGTGATTAGGAATATTAATAGTTCTATCATGCCTTAAATAATTCAAAAATTTAAATTAAAGAGTATAAATTAGGGAATACCTTTCTTCATAGGTCATATATTTGATGATGTATGAGGATATCTCCATCTAGACTATAGGTAAGTTGAGTCTCTCCACACCACCTTTATTTAGTACCAGTCTTTCATCTCCCTAACAAAACATTAAATTTCCTGGTATTAATGTAACTATCATGATATCTAATCCACTAATGTTTTATATGTTTTGTGGTCTATAATGCCTATTGTTTGTATTCATCTAAGGCATTCAGTTTCATAAGCCTTTATTTCTATGCTTCAGATATATCCATCCCAAGTTTTAGTGTTGTCTATAAGATATTATACTCAAATTCTATTGGTAAGATAGGTTTCTTCCCATAGAACAAATCATATGGGGTGAAGCCTATAGTAGTCTTCCATGCGATTCAGTAATCCCAAACAACTTTAGGAAGTCTAGCCTCCCAATCCTTATGGGACATACTAACAATCTTGGTCAAAATATTTTCTAACTCCATTTTGGTGACTTCCACCTATTTATTGGACTATGGATGATATGGATTTGATTTCTTATGCATAATCTCATATTTTTGGACCAACGTAGTAATTAAACTATGAGTGAATTAGGGTTCTTGATTAATGACTATTTTTCATGGCACACCATATCTTGTGAATATTTATTCATATAGGAAAGTTTCCACCTTCTCATCCCTAGCATGTGTAAGAGCCTCAACTTCCACCCATTTAGTGACATAGTACATATAAGGATGTACTCTTTATTGTTGGATTTTGGATCAAAAGGTCCTATAAAGTTGAGGCACCATTTTTCAAATGGTTTAAACACCATTTGAGACTTCAAAGGCATCTTATATGAATGTGTAGGTCTCCCCATACACAAACATCTATCACAATGAGTAGTATACCTTATTACATCTTTATGGAGTGAGGGCCAATAATATCCTATATTCAATATTTTAATTGATATATTCTTAGCTAAAAAGTGCCCTCCATAGGGTTCATCATGGAAAGCTTTCAGGATATCTAAAACATAATTTTCTCTAAGACATATTTTGATGATGGAGTTAATTATAATATAGAAAATAAATCTAGACAACCATGAATACCTATGACTTTTTTGAATCAAATCTCTTCTTTGTTTAGGGAAGAAATGTTGTGGGAGTAACTCTGTGGCAAAGTCATTAGCAATATCAACATATCAAGGTGTGGTAAGGGTGAAGGAAAATAGGTTCTCATCTAGAAATGAGTCATCCACTATGGTATCTTCTTCAAGGGATTGTAGCCATGATAAGAAATCAACCATGATGTTGTCCATACCAAGCTTATCTATAATGGTGATATCAAATTCTTGTAATAAGAGAAACCATCTTATCACTCTAGCTGGGACAATTGGTTTGTTCATAAAGTATCAAATGGCTTCATGGTCTATATGAATAAAGACTTGATACCTTAGGATGTAGTGATAGAAATTGTTGATAGCATAGACTACTACCAATAACTCTTTTTTAGTAACTATGTAATTTAATTCTACTACCTGAAGGTTTTTTCTTACAAAATAGATAACATAATTGAGTGCTCCTTATTTTTGGCCTAGAAAATCTCATAGGGTAGTATCTACAACATTTATGCGAATATGGAAGGAAAAATTCCAATGAGGACTACATAGAATAGGGGTGGTGGTCAATAATTATTTTAATTGTTTGAAGGATGTATCATAGGTAGGAGTCCAGATGAATTCAACATCTTTAGTCAAGAGAGTGAATAATGGTGCTACTACTTTACTAAAATTATTGATAAAACTCTTGTAGTAACCAACATGTCCTAAAAAAATTCAAACATCTTTATGTTTTTTAGGAATAAGCAAATTTTTTAGGATGTTGATTTTTACAGGGTCAACATTAATTCCTTTAACAAATACATGGTGGCCTAAGACAATGTCTTCTATCATAAGCATGTAGAATTTATTATGACTTAAAGATAAATGGTGTTCCTGATAGTGTTGTAGCACTTTTTCCAAGTTGTTTAGGAACTCATGAAATGTTTTTTCATAAACAGTGAAATCATTCATATAAATTTCTACACATTCATTTACCATATCTGCAAAGATACTCAAGACAACCCTATAGAATGTTGTAAGAGTGTTGCATATCCCAAAAGGTAATACATCATAAACATAAGTACCCTAGGAACAAGTGAAGATGGTCTTCTCCTAGTCCTTAGGAGCAATGCTAATCTAGTTGTAACCACTGAAGCCATCCAAAAAGGCAAAATATTTCTTTCATACTAGTGTGTCCAATACCTAATAAATGAAGGGTAGAAGAAAATGATCCTTTCTAACTGATGTATTAAGTTTCTTGTAGTCTATGAATACATGTCATTATCTATTTTTATTTGGTATGTGTGAGGCTACAAAATAGAACAATTTGTGGCCTCATCATTCACTAGCTTATTTAGCATCACCAATGATAAATGAAGGTAATCTGATCAAGTGGTGTGTATGAATTGGACTGATCTTAGATATCAATAACTATTTAAAAAAACTAGCCAAATTAATGATTATTTATATATTGTCATTTCATATGTATTATTTACATGTTTCTATGATATCATGTTAGAACATATTTTCTCTATGGTACATATCATATAGTACAAATCTTATAATACATGGGTAGTAACTTATCTCTCTAGATTCCTGCACCGTCACTATTTAACCATTTATAAAATTAGGGCCATTGCTTTATTAGGGGATTTGTAGGGGATTTATGGTCTATGGTTGGTGTGGAAAAGTTCTCAGATGATGCTCTCACTCCTCATAATATTACTTATTGGAGACTACACTTGAGATTATCAAAGATACTAAATTTAAAGTGACTCATGCTCCATGGATCCTTATTATTTAGACATTATGCCTATTGTAAATTTAATTAATTACTCATTATACATTAACAATGGTTGTATTATTATACCATCCATGGATGGATTTTATGTAATTACTTTCTATATGTAGTTTTATTTTATTTCATGTAATGCTAGTGATCATTAACTTATAGATGTTGCATGTTTACTTTAAGCTTAACATACTTAGTATGTATACTAAGATCACTAATTAGATTATCATGGTGTAATCTAATAAAAGAATATGTGTAATATCATTTAAAAAAAAATATTATGTTATTCTAGTAAATATTTGTGGGGATGTTACATTATGGTATTAGAGCTATGTATCAAACTCTAGGAATTAATGAGTCTTATAACATTTTTATATCCTTATATTAACATAAAATAATGGTGCAAGCTAGATCATCTAGAAAGGGTCCTTCGAATGTTAATGATAATAACCCTCCATTTAATCCTAACCAATTTGACACTAAACAAGTAACAAAGTTGGATCATATTCATGAAACCATGAATGAATAAGTAAAAAAGTTTGGGGCCCCTATAGGATTTCAATTTGTGGCATTGGTAATTATATTGATCCCCTTAGCTTTATGAACAATCACTAAGGAGCTAGACTACTTTTTAAAGATGCATATCCCCACAGGGTGAGTTTTATACAACTTTAGAATAAGTGTAAACTCTTTAGCTTCATGAAACAAATTATATTGAGTTATCAAAGGTTTGGATATTTACCATAAACTTTTATTCACCATGATGGCATGTGTGGATAGTCTTTTTGGCAAGAAAAGATTCTCTTGTGCATAGTTTACAAGTGACTATCAATTTTCTATTTTTTAGAGTTATCTAGGTGGTCTAATTATAAGTGATATAAATTGTATTATAAAATATTCAAAATCCATAAATGGCCTTCTAATCAGTCAAACATTCCATACTAGTTGAAGAAAGGGTCATATCTCCATTCACCTTATGGATTGTGTTCTAGTATGTCAACATAATAGGATGATTTGACTGGTTTTGAATATGTATTTCTAATAAATTTAATTTTTTAATTCATTATAATAATTTTTATTCAATTATGAAAATTATAATTAATTCCTAACATTCATGTTTGCACTTCTCAACTTCTAAATCATAGAGTTGCAAACCTACAAGTCTAGAGACCTATAGGTCTACAAATCCATGAGAAACTCAATGGTGTCAATGTTAAAATACTATATAAAAATCCATGGATTATTTTTTTAAATTTTATTTCATATACAAATGAAGGTTTTTGAACACCTAAACTCAAAGGAAGTTGAAGACAGGACAAACAAGCCTAGTAAGATGCACCTACAGGACTATGTGTATGGACAATGAAGGCAGAAGTTTTAGATATATTAAAAAGGATAATGGATAGTGAAGGTAGTGATAACTATCCCATAAATTATGTTAAACACTTTAGATGTCAAAATGTAAATTAGAAAGGCCAATTTAAAACTACATAGTCAAACCCTTTCAGACAGTCACCTACAACCACCTATTTTAAAGTTATCTTGGATAGTGATTGATAAAGTATTGAGTTTCAAGGCATTAGGGGAATTTATAAATCATAAATAACATGAAATATATATATTTATATTCATTTATTGATAATAGAAGGCCATGAAGCTCTATGACACAGTTAAAACTCTAAAAATGACACTACAACCATAGAAAGCTTATTAGCCTACAATCAAGAATATATTTGACGGAGATGCATGGTTTATCCAACTTAAAGGGAGTTGAAAAACCTAATTAGGGTGGTATAATATTTAATGCCTTTATAAAATCCTATAAACTTAGATAAAATTGGAACAATAAAATATAAAAGAGGACACCTACACTCAAACTCTCAAAAAGGATACTTATAGTTAGAACTTAGAGAAAATCGAGAATAAGTATTGTAGACTACAACATCATGGTGATCTAAGATTTAAAAATAAAAAATGTAAAAAAAATTAATAATGGGAATGAATAATTAAGATTTAAAATAGTGTAATGTGGTCTGAAGCCTAAATATACTCAGACTTCTCCTAATAGAGACCTAAAGGTCTACTAGGTGATATGGGTTAATTTCAAGCCTAAAGAGGTATAGGCAAAGTACTTGAAAAGAGTTACGGTGTGATTCAAGATATTATAGGAGTTATTAATTCATGAATATAAAAAGGAAACATTATGTTAGATGTTATTCTAATAAAACTAAACTAGGCCTACTAAAACATTTAAATTATGCCTACTCAGCTAAACCAATCTATAGGTCTACCTACTTATGGGAGTTTTTGATTGGTTTGATAAGGATGAAATACTTCATAAGATCTGAGGGAGAGTAGGGTATTATAATTTTATTGAAAAAATGATAAAATCACTCTATAAAAACCTCAGACCTAGCAAGAAGTGAAATAAATGATTAACATACCCTATTTAGTCATATACAAGCCTAGTCATATGCATAAACCTATAACACCATCCTAAAGAGATTAAACGTAGTTTTTTGGAGTTTTAATGATATCATGGGAACCTTGGGTATATTTTGAAGGTTTTAAATAGGAATTTAATGAGTTTATAGACCTCCAACATTAAAAATAAGAGAGAAAATAGTCGAATATGGTATGTTGAGCAAGTTGGCTCAAGAGCTATAGGCATAGACCAATGGGATGTAGTGGAGTTTGAATAAGGAATGTGGAAAGAGAATAATTGGAAGATGTCATTGAGGAAATTATAGACCTCACTGAGGTGTTTGGATCTCAAACCAAACTTAGAATAGTCACCTATAGGCCTTAATTCTCTCAGAGCTCACAAAATGCCTATTAGTAACCCGAGAAACTACCTTCTTTTACTTGATATGGTTCAAATATGTTTCATGGGACCTTGGGATCCTATGGGAATTTATTTGACTTTGTGTAATTTTATTTTTTTAATTGGTTGGTTTATTCATGCCCCAATCTTTATGAATTCATCCTTAAGAACTCAAAGCACTTTTAAGCTGCCTAGGAGAGCCAAATTGGCCTGATGAGAGAAAAGTGAACTTCTATGCCTATATATGGATTGGAAAAACTTTAAAATTAACTAAATAATATTAAAAATTCCGTAAGCATCACCCCATGCCACTAGTTTATACAATATTATAGAAACTATATGGAATAAGCCCTTAAAGGTTATTTTATGCTATTTGGGAGGTCGATACAAGTTGATAGAACTTTAATTTAGAATGGAGAATGGGGAGAAGGTCATATAAGTGAATAAAATACTAATTTAGGGTTTTCATGTGTGGGAATACTTTAGATTCATTTTTTAGTCTCTAGGTAGGGAGGCCTAATTGAGTCCTAGTTAGGAGAGAGAAAAGCAAAAAAAGGATATCTACACTCACTCTTAGGACATGAAATTGAAAATCTGTAAGGCCATACTAGGTCCTAAAATATAACTCTATATTCTCATTACCATTTTTACAAATCTCTACATAAGGAAGTTTGCATGATTTTAGGGATATAAGGAGTGAGGTCTATTTGGGGATTTTGGTCGAGAATGAATTCTTGGGGCTAATTTGAGACCTAAAAATGGATTTTGTAGTTATTATTTGAGTTTAATAATCCATCCATGAAGATAGGATGAGTTGAATAATAAGAATTCAAGTTTTGACACTTGAATGCAAAATTGGCCTAAGGAGATGAAAAGTCCTCTAGACACATAGTAAGAGAAGGAGGCGATGTGTCAAAGAGAACTGAAGAGGCTAGTTGAGAGGTGTCAATAATAGAGAAAAGGTATAAGAGAGATTTATTTGACCATCAATAAGGCCACTTATCCTTCAACATGCCAAGGCAAAGGGTAGTTTTAGAGAGATAGTCAAGGTGCCAAGCAAGCATTCTAACTCCTATGCCACTTAGATGGTTGAAGAATATTAAAGAGTGAGACACATGGATTTGAAAATTTGTTAATGATTGTTACATAAATCCTCTCTTGTTTATAACTCATGAGACACTTTTCAACTCCCTCTTTCCTTCACCCTTCTTTTCTTCTCTCTCACTTTCTCTATATATTGAGCCTTAATTGGATAATTTTGTATCCTCCACCTAAGTATGGTGATTCCCTACTCATTTTCAAAATTTTATAAATGAATAACAACCTACTTTACCTTCTCTATGGACTATTTTAATGTGTATTTTAGACTATTTGATCTTTCCAAGTGATATATTCACTTCCTTCACATGTTGTCCTTGTTTGCATTCATATTTAGTTTTGAAAGTCTTTTACAGGTCTCTTGAAGTGTTAAAATGAAGTGTGTATGAGTTTAGTGAGTTTGATCTTGACTAGTATCATTTCATGACCTCTTATATTCTCTTAGATAAAACTTGCTTCACAAACCTCCATGAGAAATACTTATGTAAAAAGGCATATTTGGATTAGTGTCATGTGTAAGTTAGCTCTTGTTTGAATTATAATTTCAATTGGTTGGTAGTGATCAATTTAAATTTGGTGCATCACCTCATTAAGTTAGGTTTAATTTATGTTTTATCTCTCCTTTTTCATCTTAAAAAGTTAGTAGCATAGGTGATGAGGTTAAATAGATACATCAAGGGATTTAGCCCTTCAATCTAGAGGTTTACCCTTGCTATAGACAGCCCACAAGTCTAGGGTTAATCCCATTGTTCCACTAAATTTGGAGTAATATTTAACTAACTCTCCAAGGGTGTAAAATTGAGTGATAATAGTTCTAACATGCGTGGTGGGACCAAGGTCCAAAGAGTGGAAGAACTTTTGGTGTGTTCTTATACCTATCAGCCTTTGGAGGCATTCAATGAACACTAATGATGAATCTTAATGGAATAAACTAGTTTTAGTAGACCATGTACTTATTATAAAATGTATTTGATAATATGTTATGTTTTATTTTGAATCATGAAGTTGGGATGGATAGGTATGAATAGAACTTCTATTATATACTTCCTTAATAGCCTTGTCATGACACCAACTATGTACCTTTGCATCCATGTCAAGCTTGTTACCCTACTTATGAGTCATGCCAACCCTATGATTATCCTTTTCTCCCACTGCATGAGCATGATGTTTTTTAGCATCCTTTTGCTTATGAATGCTATAAATAAGGCTATAAGAAAGGCTATTTGAAAGGCTATGAGTAAGGATATAAATAAGGTTATAAATAAGGCTATAAAGAAGGCTATAAGGAAGATGAAATTCATATTGAAGATGTACCTTCCTATTAGCCTCAACATGACACCTACCAGCCCTATGATCCATATCAACCTCACTTTAATTCTTATTAGCCTTATCATAAGTCATATTAGTCTTATGTTTATCCAACATTCTCCTCATATAATTCCAATTACATAGATCAACAACCTTATCATGAATTGTAGCAATCAAACTCTTATTTTCCTATTTCAATTCCATCTGTTAAAGAGCCTCAACAAGGATATGATTAAAGTGAAGTTCTTTTTGAATAATATATCTCTCTCATTGCCCAACTCAACTTGTCATATTTCAAAGAGTCCATTCAAGAAACCCCCATTACCATGCCCATCCATGATCCATCCATCACACCTCATACTCTCTCTCCAACTCATGAACTTATCCATCACCCTCCCACCACATCCATTCTTTAAGAAGAACCTATACTATAGGAATAAATTAAAGAGGATCAAGCTATAGTTGCATCTAATGAAGAAGATGACTCAAGTGCCTATGATGAAGATTTCACTATAGGTACTTCCCTTAATGGAGACAAACACAAATCAATATTCTTGAATGAAGAAAGAGATGATCTTGAGGAGGTTGTAGCTTTTAATGAAGAGTTTTATCAAGACATGAAAGTGGAAGCTTTAAAAAAAGGCAAAGATCTTGCTAACTCCATAGATCAAGATGACTTATGGCAGAGTTATAAGGAGATATGTGATGATTTTGAGGTTCTTCAAAAGACTATGCCTTCTTTTGGTTAGTTAGAAGAAGTTCTTGAAGATGCCTTGCCTCTTGAAAGACAATATGACAACCTCCAAAGTACCATGATTGGGGCTTCTCCTATAAGTCAAGAAGAAGATCATATGCCATCCAATATTGTTAAAGTTATAGTTAGCCTTAAAGCTGAATACTCTAAATAATCAAGGCAAGGTTGAAAAAGTGCATGATGACCAAGAAAATAAATTTGAAAAAGTTACCTTGAAACCTCATGACTGCCTATAAATACTTGAAATTATTGACAACCCTATGGTTATTTAGAAGAAAGAAGACAAAGGTGATTGGATATAACATATTGAAATCCTTTAAGATATTTAAGGCCTTTGCAAAAGTATGTTGCCTATTGAAGATCATGTTCATAAGAAGATTGAACAAGATATCTCTATTGAGGACAATGATGAAGATTGGATTGACTATGCAAATCTCCTTGAAGAGATTACAATAGATGGTAACAATTTTGATGTCATTCAAGATGCCATGAAGGTATAATAAGAATTCTTAGATGAAGTGTCATTTGAGATAAATACAAACATAAAGAGAGGGTATGAGAATATTGTTAAAACATAAGATGAATTCACCTTTATAGGTAACTAGTTCACAGTTGTTATTGCTTCATTTCAGATCATGCCAAGAAGAGTAGAATTCATCAAGAAGATGAAGACATAAAGATAAAGTTTCAAAAGACAACTTGATTCATGTCACCCTTCATATCATAGATCAAAATATTAAACAAGCTTTCCTTTTGATCCAAGAGGAAGAAGTTCTTTTTAGGTTTGTTGTATATAATTAGTTTTCTTATGTTGTTGTTATGTTCTCTAAGTTATTGATAACACACGTGTGTATTTAGTTACTTTTATTTGTGTGTGTTATTTTTTTTGGTATGTTTTTAAGCTAAATTAGTTTGTTAATTCATGGTCAAAGTCTAGTCAAGCTTGAAACTAAGTGAAATTGATTCCATTGCCCAATGGACAAACAAGGCTACTGGTCCATTTAACCTTATAGGCATGCTACCCCTATGAAACACCAAGAATGTTGACTAAATTTTGACCTAAAGACAAAATTGGTCACCCCCTCTATATTATAACTTTCATAGGATTTTCATGTGGTCTTAAAGGTCTTATATGGCCCTAAAATTCTTCATAATCCTTATTATCATTGTTTAAGGTTATTTTGGAGAAGTTAAGGTAATGTCTTCTATTGATCATATAGT